>JAUCNO010001819.1:9082152-9110951 GCA_032353835.1 Enteromius viviparus
AGCCCTGACTTAAACCCAATTGAGCATCTCTGGAGAGACCTAAAAATGGCTGTCCACCAATGTTTACCATCCAACCTCACAGAACTGGAGAAGATCTGCCAGGAATAGCAGAGGATCCCCAAATCCAAGTGTGAAAAACCTGTTGCATGTATTAGATCAAAAGGGTGCTTCTACTAAGTACTGAGCACTGAATACTTAGGACCATGTGACAGTTTTTCTTTTTTAATAAATCTTCAAATATGTCAACAATTCTGTTTTTCTGTAAATATAGGGTGCTGTGTGTACATTAATGAGGGAAAAAAATTAACTTAAAATATTTGCAAATGGCTGCAATATAACAAAGAGTGAAAAATGTAAGGGGGTCTGAATACTTTCCATACCCACTGTATATTTCTTAATTAACATAACCCTGCTGCAGTTTAATTGAGATTAATTGGAATGCACAATTTTTTTACCAATTTCTTTTGAAATTTGGAAAAACATTTTGTTTGCAAATGAACTCAAGTATAATTATTCTCCTTCACTGATTTGGTTTGATTATTTTGGTCCATGCAAACATATTGACTTGCACTGTGTGGACAAAAAACTGTAATCTATTTTTTTTTAGAAAAAGGAAAGTCATATGAATTTGGAATAACATGATGAGGGCAAATAAATGGTCTGCATATTAAACTAGGTGTAGTGTTTCGACGACAGACACATCTCTTCTAATCTAAAAGCGGTTTGTTCTTGATTGTTGAAGCTTTGAGCAAAAGCAATGAGTCTGGTACTGAGGGGAATGCGATTTTTGACCCTGCATTCATACTGTAGATGTGTGACCCGTCCAGACTGACATCATTGAGCACTGCCGCTGAATTTCTCCATTCCAGCTAGCAGTCTTTTGGTTTAAGAAATGAAAAGAGATAAAACTAGATGGAAGAGGCTGCCACAGACAGACAGTAGACTTTCCCTTCACTTATATTTAACAGCTTTCACCAGGCCTACCACAAAAAAAACAAGTGGCAATATTACACCCAAACAAAAATTTCTCTATTATAAGAAAATATTCACATCTGTTCTTGCAAGACACTGATTCACTCGAAAAGAGGAAAATGAAAACATGTCAAGCTTTTTTAAGAAGTCTCCTGCTGCAGGTTCCTCTACATAAAGATGTAGTGTACTGTGTCTTTAAGGCATTTATTGGGGCAGGTCTTAAACAGTTTGACACCTGGCTTGATGATGGACTTCCTGTCTTACTGCTCGTCGAAGAGGTTGCAGTGTCTGCTCTCTATCTGATGTCCAGCAGGATCTTGGGTGACACCTACGTCGACGGGTCCGTCCCGTCCACTCGACGTCCGTTGACTGGCAGTCATGGCCATTCTCCTCTGTAGGAGTCCAAAGGCTGACGGAAAAGTCTCTCATAGGCAAGACTCACAACACTGCAACAGAGGAAAGGAAACAACAAAAAATGTTGACCACTGACACAGATTTTACATTGTCTATCATCAGATTTTAGTCTGGCTGGCTCAGTAGCAAATTAAAGTAAGAGTTTCTTCAGTCATGCCATTACAGAGTCAGTATTTAAAGTGACAAAGAAGTTCAGTGTCAAGTGACGCACAGAAGATTGTCCTGTCTGCCACATTAACCCAGACAACCTTCACCTGTGAAGAGCATACTTTACCATTACTCAATAACAACTACAAGCTAATGAGATTAGGGGTGAATTCATGTGAAAGTGCCCTACTCACTACGAAGGACAGAGCACTTGAAGTGAGCGCTCTGAAGGGTGCAGAGCGTTATTGTCTCGTATGTTGCACTACCATTGTTTGGGCTTGTGAATTAAATAACACTGTAGAACTTGATGCATTTAATTTTTCACAATTCTTTGATGAATAGATTATTCAAATGAACAGTATTTATTTAAAATAGAAATCATTTGTAACAACTTGAAAAGTCCTTAATGTCAATTGTTATCAATTTAATGCATCCTTGCTGTATAATCTTATAGACCCCAAGCGTTTGAACGGTAGTGTACAGAATGTAATCTTCATAATGTCAGAGCAAAATAGTTGTTAGGACTGTTGTGAAAAGAAATAAAGTTTTGTGTAAATATATATTTATTTAAATTATTTATATTTATTTAAATATATATTTAAATAAAATTTCTGAATAAAGTACATCAGTGTTTACAATTACTCAGGAGGAAGCACTAGTCTGGATCGCATGACAGTAAATTACTTTTTCATCACCTTTACCCATCAGCATTTGCCCTCTAAAACAAAAGCATACTAGTACACACACAAACATAAATAGAATGAGACAAAAAACTTTTGGCAGTGTACCTCAATAGAGGAATGACAGCCTCACCATTTACTTTCACTGTATGGAAAACGAAACTATGGAAAAAGATTCCTAAGTTTTTTCTAACATCTACTTTGGAGCTACATGGAGGAAAGAAAGTCGTTCAGGCTTCAAGACATGAGAGTGAGACAGAAGTTTTAGTTTTGGTTGAACTATCACTTTAAGTCATTTACAGTACAACTTTAATTACAACAGGACCTCTTGCCAGTCACATGTACTTTTAACCACAGATGCCCATACAAAACAATGCCAGTTAAGCTAATACCATGAAATATTAACATACGTCACAGCAAATTCCACAATGCCTAAAATGCCAGCTGCAGCAAGAACAAGAGTAATTGGTTGACATCCTAGTGGCCATGTCATGTACCAAAGTGGCAAGACACTGCATAGGCTGCTCATCCATCCGAGAAGATGGCGAACAGAACAGATGAACAATCCAATCTCCAATGTAGGCTGATTACTCCACAACAGCGCCAACATGTTACACTAGTTCAGAAGCTTAAGCTTTTGCCAGCCAGTGAACATGGTCAGGCCTTTTGCAAAAATATATATTATTATGTATGTATTATGTGTTTGCATTAAACAGACATTAAACAAAAAAAAATTAAAAACTGCAAAATAATGACTGATATAATGTTCACAATTATTGCTACCTTTGCTAACATGTTCACTTTTCTTTTTTGCAAGTAAATAAGAAGTGAGTAATTTTTTTAAAATGTTCTCTTCTCTAAAGAATGGGATTAAGAAATGTGATATTTGATATAATCTAACCAATATGATAGTGAGTTAACACTTCATTGTAGAACCTGACATTAAAGGTGTCATTATTAGATGTCAGTATTAAGAAGCACAACTGCTTCTAGAGCCCTACATCAGCATTTTGGAATGAGTTCTGAAGCATAATGTGATACAGAAGTAAAGACTAGTTCAAAAAATCAGCTTTGCAAAAAAGTGTCACTTCCACTTAAAACTAGTTGATATTATGACTTCAGAAAAGAATAAGCCCACATTAATTTAACTGCATAGCAAATACTACTAATAAGTAGTAGCAATAATAATAATAATAATATAGCCTACTTGCCTAAGACGCCCCACCCTCTTCCAATTAATCAATTAAGACTTTACCTGCTACACGGTGCTCGTTTTTGATGATTTAACAAGCTCAACATGTCAAAACCTTTTGTGCCCAGGGGATTAAAAAAAGAAAAGAAAAGGAGGAAAAACGTGACAAAGACAGGTGTAATGTTACAGTAAAGATGATGTTAATTATTTTGCTGTTTCCGAATGATGATTGATAACGAAAGTGGCTAATGCGCCTGCTCGCATAAGACTTGCATTTAAAACTAGACACTTCAAGTTTTCTATAGATATATTTATCATGTCCGTGTGTCATGTTTTCGCAGAGTTTCAATTCATTCTAGTGACACATTTCTAAAAACAGTCGAGGAAAGAACAAAGAAAAAACGTGTACACCGTTTATTTTCCTTATTTTGCAAAAGCACACACTTTTGTTTTTACTGATAGTGTACTCAAATTCGCAAGGTGTATAACATTTATTTATGTGACCAAAGTCAACAGAGTATTTTAGTGTCTTTTGCACTGACTAAAAAAAAAAGACGTGACTGACCATCGACTTCAGGGAGTTAACATTAGCATAACATGGTTTGCTAATCAATAAATATATAGCGCTATCTGTTAGTTTTAACATCAGCTAATGTTATGGAAGGGTCTAGTAGTTCTGGAAAATAGTAACGTAACTACCCTCATCCCTTCCTCAGGCAAATGCTTGTTTCTTTAATATCTTATTTTGCACAGTGCCATAATTATATTGTATTTATAAATTAATGTCAGTTGTTTACACTGTTTATTTTGGTAGAATTTAAATCGAATACTTTATGTAAGCTATTAATATTGTATTGCATATGTTCAGTTAATATTTTTTGTATTTGTTTCTTTAATTCTTTCTATATATTTTGAAAGTGCAATTGCTTTATTTAAATAAAATAACGTTCAGGAGAAAGCTATTAAGTTTCTTATGAGTATGTAGACTAGCAGTGGAATTTACTGCGATGCAACGGGGTGCCACCTGAAATCTTGCCTTGGGCAAATGCATAACAAATTTAAGCTGTAATAATACTTAGTGCTGTTTTTACTGTATGTTTTTGAATAAATAAATGCAGCCGTAGTAAGATTAAGAGACATTTCAAAATTTACAACAAGAAAAAAGAGACTTTAGAAAAGTTTTTTTAGTAATATAATGTAACAGAATAAACTCAGTGGAATTTAAACCAATGAAAGAACTGATAATTAGGGTTCTGTACAGTTGTGTAGTTGAGTAGTGAATTACTGTAACTGTGCGGCCAATAGCCTTATTTATTTTGGAGCACAGTCTTCAGCAAGCATGTCTAAGCTACTTCAAATGCGTTTGTTTTTCTAATTCTTCTCTTACAGCTGAAATTCTAATAAACACTATGAAGTAATAAATAAACACTGATAAACACTGGCACAGCGTTGGGCTGGCAAGCCATCAAATGTGTGAGATCTGTTTCTGTGCTGAGAAGTCAAACGTATAAAAACTGCCAAGCATATGGTCTAATCAATCTGTAATATTCTGAGTTGATTCACGTCACTGGAAACAAGCGTACCCCTTTGAGCCCCTGTCTAACATACACATTCTCCTTCTGACTCTCTCTTTGCCGCTCTCCTCTTTTTCCTATCTGCGCTACTAAACGACGTTCATATTTTCCTGGCACAGGAGAGGTCAAAACATGACTGAATAAGGAATTCTCCAGTAATTGAGTCCAATTTTCCTTTTTCTGAGACATTTCATTCCGTAGCTAATTTTAGCGCTCCTGCACACAGTCTTTTCTGTGCTGTGAACAGGGATCCAACAACAACCACAAATCCCATGAACTCTGACAAGGCTGCACCGCTCAGATGTACTGTACAGATTGCATCAACAACTGCAATAAAAGTGAAAGTAGCAAAGTTCAGATTCAGAATTTAGTGGGGGGGTTTTTATTGTATTTCATATGCTCACATAACACTCTTCTTTTTTGCATCCAAAATCAAACTTCATAATTATGTATGCATGTTAGCTACTCTCCAATCAGACTGGATGAGCGGCCTTCCAAGACTGTTGATATACAGTACCACAGTACTAGCACTTTTCCTTCCTTGTTTCACTTAGCTCAGCCTTTGTGTGTTAGTGTAGGGAAACTTTCTGCAGATTTCATCATTATACCAGTAGCGGTGACAAGTGAATAATTCATAGAGCAATTTGTTAGGAAAACACTGATTGATTCAAGAAGGAATTAAGTTACTGTCTTTATGAGAAGGTCACTAAATCTGTCATTTGTATAACTATATGAGTAAGTCACTGAATCATTTACTCAACTGATTTGTTCAAGAACAGATTTGTTCAGAAATTCAGTAACTGTGTTGAATAACTAATTACTGTGGATTTATTTGTACGTTTTGTGACTGGAGCCTAAACAGACAAAGTCAATTACATACTGTGTCTCAAATGTAAGATTAATAAATATTAATGTTTGTTTATTGAGCTGTATAACAGCAATATCACACTAGCAATTGCAGTACTGGTCTAAACAGCAATACGGTCAGTATCAACACAGCTGTGATGCGATAAAAACAAACAAATATAGTGTATATATAGACTAAACCTGTTGGGTTTTCCACCAAAAAAATTACTCACCCTCATGTCACATGAACCATATGACCTTTGTTCATCTTGGGAACACAAAATAAGATTTTTTGGGAAATCCAAGAGCTCTCTGGCCGTCTATAGACTGCAGCACAACTGAAACATTTACTGACAAGCTAATATAAAAATATTATTAAAAGATATTCTCGTTACAAAAAATAAAACAAAACATGAAATTAAGAATGAACCACTGATATTTTAACAACGTCCAATTTCCTCGTTTTTTAGGCCTTGAACTTGTCACAGGTGTTGCTGTCTAGGGTAAAAAGTGTATATTTAATCCAAAATATATCCATTTGTGTTTCAAAGATCTTACAGGTTTGAAACGACATGAGGGTGAGTAACCAATCTTTTTTTTGGTTGAACTATCCCTTTAATACCTAATATTCACCCCAAAACCATCATACACATTCAGTCAAAAACAAAATGTCTACAGCAGAAATCCACATCATTTATCACTGCAGATCTATCCTGAGCAATGAGCAATGTATCTCTCTTTGGCTTGCCTGAATGCCTACATAGCTGCTGTTGTTTTTTTCCCCCTCGCTCTCTCTCGCTTCTTATCCCTCTCTTGGCTGGCGTCCCTGTAGCAGGCAGAGCATGTAGTAAGTATGTGACAGAGTGTAACACTGGAACCCTCGGCATTCTCATTTCAATGGTTGGGGGGTGCACATGTGCCTGATGTGCCTCTGAGTCATCTGACTCTGACAGACCGTCAGTGCGAATTAGCGGCATCCCGTTCACGGGGGCGGGGGCTATGGAACATCATTAAAGCAAAGACGTCCTCCGCCCCCTCAAAACAAGGCACAAACACAACCACTAAAACTGAGGCATCTACACAGAATGCCTTCTTCTGTACCAAATGCCTCCAATCGAGAATGCAAGAGTGAAAATCAATCCCTGACGAAGTTGGTGGTACATCAGGGGTCTCCTCGAGACAATGAAGACAGCAACATGAGGTGCTACGCTCTGTCGAGCAATTATTGATTTTTAATCAGAGGAAGTTTCGTTCTCTCTACGGACAGCCTTGAGTTTGACAGCAGAGCATTTTCAATTAGAGATTGGTTTCTTGATTCATCCATCACAAACATCTCTAATCCTGTAAACGAAGTGGGTCGGAGAGTTAAATGTGAAACATTGTAAAACCATTTGTAGATAAACTTGTATGCGGAATATACACTGTAAAACCTGTAATGTGACACAAGACTTTGTAATAAGCTCTTAAAACCCTTTCACTAATTCAGTTGCACAACGAAGCGTGACCTTGAATATTAGTGTGCATTCACCAGGGTAAAAATGAGACTGGAGTGCACTTGCCTTGTCAAACACACACACACAGCTTGCTAAATACTGAAAATGGAAAGAACACAAATTTAGCTTATACATTTAGCCAAGAAATAAAGAAAGTAGCTAAGACGATGAATTAATTGTTCAGGACTTTTTTTGCTGTTATTTTTTCTTCCACATAGACTAATGCACAAATTAAAGTGAATATACAGAGAGCTGTTATTAGAGGTTATTTGCCACTATACACTTCTACCGGTCGCATCATTTTGAAAAAAACTAAATAGTGCATTCCCCAAGTGGATGAGCAACCAATTTTGCGACAGTGCATGGACGTTTTAGCTTGTACAGGGTTATTAAACTCCATTTTTAGCTGATGCTTCTGGCAGTGTTAACAAACACGTTCTTGTAGCAGCATGGTGACTAAAAAGGGCAATGTTCAGAATGACGTTAAAAAAGACTTGTCAGTGGTGTTGCTCTGAGGCAGTGTTTATTAATAGATTTAAATTAGGGGAATAGTAAAAATGGATAAAGTCTAACAGATTTAATTGTACACTCTCCCTCTAGCAACAAAATGATAAAATGTACAAACAGATGTGTGCATGAAATTTACATAAACACTTGAGAGTTACGTGTCCAAATAAGGACATCACTGTCTGACCGATTCCTCTGTAAATGATGTTTTAATTAAATCATCAGGCTTCAGTTAATTCAGCATTCTCTCTTGGCACTGGACTCAACTTCAAATACCTGTATAAAACATTCAAGACACAATTAAGCTGTTTTCATTTAGTATACATTTCTTTAAGCTGGTATGTAGTTTGCTTTCACCTCTGTTTATGACAAAGTTATACATATGTTATATAAAGTCATATATTACTAATGGGCAATGATTAGGTAATATTGTGCATATATTATTATATAATATTATATTTATATTATTACATTATTTTATAAATTATATATAATATTTATATTTATAAAATATAAATTATATAAATATAAAAATATACATATATATACTGTATGTGTGTATTTTTTTAAATATACATAATATTACAATAAATATAAAACACAGTACACACACATTATTATGTGCACAAAAACTTGTATTTTTAATGTGATTAATTACATTCAAAATATGATATATTTATAATATATTTAATATATTAGAATAATATAATACATATAAATTATATATTATATACATAAAAAAAGGTCTCATCCAGTCTGCTGTTATTTGATCAAAAATACAATAAAAACAGAAATATTGTAACCTGGTCTCATAAAAATATGTACCTCGGTACACTTGTTGTGCAACCCTGTTTTTATGTACCTTACTGCACGTTTTACTGCAGTTTTAAAAAAGAAAAGTCCAGTGAGTGGTGCTAAATCACTGGTGCATTTTTAGCACGTTGATACAGGTAAGTATTGCTCTGTTTTCATTTACGTTGCTTCAGTTACATTATTGTATTGGTTCAGAAATCAAATATCCATGGACTGTCGCTAAACGTTACACCAAATCCAACCCTAAACCTTTTGTGGATGTAACCATGCCATTTTAACTTTCTTTTTATTTAATCCATTTTGTCGAAGCTACTGAGTAAACCTACAAGAAAAGCCATAGATATGAAGCTGGATACTGTATGTGTGATGCTAACGTTCAAAAGCATCAGTTTTCAAATTTCCCATCATATTAACATTGTTTTGAAGTCATAACATGATATACTTCTAGTAATTGTGTGAAAATTACTCTTTATTAATAGAAACTCTATACTTCCCCCTATAACTAATGTAATCATGTAACTAATCTCCATCTAGGGTAGGTCAGAGCTTTTTGAGCCAGCATGGGTCATGTTGCTGTGTGTAACGTTCTATGAGAATATATATTGCATGTCTGTAAGGAAGATCAATAAAAGTGATTGATGCTGGATGATCGGTGACAGTGACTACATAGTGTCTCTTACAGACTATATAATCATTACCAATAAATCCATTAACCAACAAACATGCAGATGTCAAGAGTGCCTGCTTTTGATTCACACCTGTCTCTATCTGTGATATAGTCACATACCAATATGTCTGATAATTCGAAGCCGAAATGAATTACAGTTGATCTAAAGGAGGGACACAAGTGTGCCAGTTGCCTTGCTGCTTCTCCTTACCTGAGAGGAGATTTATTGTTTGCTTTTAGCCTCATCAATCACACAGACATATCTGATAGAGAAATGATATCAGCAGTCATCCTGTGCCCGTTTTCATCTCTTTTCATGTGCTAGATTTATGCTGCCAATGACCTTCATCCCTATTAGAGGAAGACAGATCTAATGCCTCAGACGGGCTCTGCCTAATGCCAATTATGTCTCGCTGTACAGCCATGAGAAACACATCTGGCCTTCCAGCAAGTGGGGGTACAATGCAAGACTAACACAATGTCACAGACCACTACATTAAATATACCCTGTGCTACTGCTGTCCTAATAAAACAAATGCTGGTAAGAGTGTGGCTGTGAACAAGCAGTTTAATAACCGTTTACATTTTTTATTATTGTTTTCAGCACATGTTTTTTTTTTTAAACGAATACATAAGCTGCAAAATTTGAGCCTTTTTTGTGAATATCTGCTTAATTTAGAGTAGATTAATCTCATCCGAAATAAAAGCTTTTGTTTTTACATCATATATGTGTGTGTGCCGTGTATATTAATGAATAGATTTAAGAAAAATATTTATTGTATATATGAAATATATTTATATATGTAATATTAATTATATGCATATAAATATGTACATATAAATATTTTCAAAATATATACTCTGCGTGTATTTTTGCATGCATAATAAATATACACACAAACATAAAGCTTTTTTTGGATGCGATTAAATGTTTGACAGCATCAATTCAGGGCCTCTACTTTATAAAAGCTATTTTATGGATTTAAAATACTTGGAATATCATATAGGCTACTTTTATTGTTTTTGTAGTCCATATGGAGTAATGAAAAAATTGCAACCCAGACATTTTGTCAAATAACTTCTCACTGTAATGAATGTGTATCATAGGGTAACATGCTTTGCTCAAGGGCAAAATGATGGTAGTTACTGGAATGTGAAAGTAGGATTTGACCTTTAGATAAAAAAGAAAACTTTCACGACACTGATGTGTTTTATGAAATCAACAAGTGATCAGTTTCTATTGAAAAAGATAAACACAACAGAAGGTGTCACTAACAGAAAAGACATTGCCAACACCCAACTGTGCACTTTATGCACTAATATTTTCCTATATTTTATGCCATATGAAATCACTCTAAACATGCCCTTAATATAGAAATGCGTCATTTATGCACTACTAGCATCACCAAACAGAATAGGAATAATAATGACTCTTGTCAAACAGGTTTTCCGAACAGTCCACCCATCAAATGCATACCTTAGAAAACTAAAGATAAATAGATAGGATTTAATATTACAATATTTAAATTGCAACAACAATGAATCCACCGTCAGCTCCACCACCATTCAAAACCAACGAAAACGATGGGTTGCCAGTTTGAGATTTCTGCCTGTTGCAGCTGATAGACATTTTTCAGCATTTAGTGAAGGTGATTGGGAGGTCTTGAGAGAGTTTTTTATCAGCGACAGGCATCTTTATCATGCTGTTGCCCAATGCATGCTGAAAACACCCTCTACATAACACTTCATTCCCTTCACCCAGCCCCTGCATAACACCTGCACACAACCATGTACTTATTTGCGATTTAACAGTCACTGCCTTTGATATTACCTCACAAAGTGAATTTAAAAGCCATTGATTTTTCTCCTTCTGCCCTAGCAGCCTATGATTCAGCTGTCAGCGTCTAAGCTGCACAGTCGTTGGACTTAAAATGCTTTCTCTGCCTCCTCCAAACGCAAACTCACATACATGCATGCACCTAAACACACATACGCACGCACAAATCAATAATGCTTTACCTGACACTATCTGTTGCAGGAATATTCGCTTCTGTCATATGCAGCGAGGCATAGCATTATGCATTTCGTGTTTGGTTATTGCAATTTGTGACAGATGAATGAATACTCTCAGGGCTCAAGATGCCATTTACATTAGCAGCCAAGCTAATAAAAATGAATAAAGCAACGGCAGTTGGATCACATGTAGATGCATATATTGTGGCTATAAACAAAAAAGAAAGACAAATAAAAGCAATTTTTAAATGTGCGATAAAAGAGAAGAGTCCTTAAAGTTGAAACATTTTTGAGTAAATAACAAGGCAAAACTCTTCAAATAAGACAATACCGATATGATTAATTATATCTACCAGTTCACAGATGCCATGGACATTTAGACTCTGTTGTGACATAAGTGCTGCTCACGCTGCTTTTCAGCACACTATTCAGCAGCAATGTCACTTTTACAGTGTGTCAACATAATTTTATTAAATGTCTTTCTTGAAAGTGTCATGTGTTTGCTTTACTGTTCGGACAATTCACTTTTTTACAGCAAATCTCCCTCACAAGCTCACAATGAGCACTGCAGTCTGCTGCCATTTTTCAAGCCTCATCTAAATGAAATCAGGGCAGCTAGGTGGTGGGAGACACAAGCAAGATGTAAAGTGCAATGTCACCAAAGCGAGAACGAATGTTGTCAGACGAGCTAAACAAGAATGTACTGGAATGCTTTGAGGTAATAGGACGCTAGAGGTGTCTAAAAGAGAGGGAATAACAATTATAAAGTTATAATATATAATTATAAAGTAAAATAATGACACTTTAACTGAGGATTATTTGTGAATTTAACTGTGTGTTTTGTTCCTGTCAGTTACAGTATATTAAAGATTCATCTTAAGAATATTCATTTAATAAAACATGATTTCCTTTAAGGCTTTGTAAACAAATATTGCATTGCACCATGATCGAATAATATGAAACATACTTTATATATTTAAAATGATTTAAATTTCTTCTTAGCCTCTAATCTTCAGATTCTCCATCTCTGAAATGACTTTTCCTTATAAATAATATCATAAATCTCTCATACTCTAACTACCTAGCTCTGTTTTGATTTGTAACACCCAATACAATCAATTCCTGAAGAGCGAAATCAAGCCTCGTACAACATTTTTGTCTTGAGTATTCTGTTACTAATTCGAAAAGTCAAATGGCCAGCCAACAGCCCATGATGCATTGTGCAGGGTGCTTGAAATTGCACACATCAGCGCACTATCAGCGCACTACTATAAAGAAAGGCGTATTAACACATTTACATCAAATGGATAATTCACCCAATAATGAAAAATCTGTCATAATTTACTTGGGTTGTCATTCCAAACCTGTAGATGTTCTTTCTTCTGTGGAACATAAAACACTTAAAGAATGTTGGTTATCAAATTGTTTCTGTTCCCAATGATATATATAAAATAAAAAACACTATGAAAGTCAATGGAACCTGAAACTATTCAGCTGCCGACCTTCTTCAAATAGTTTATATTCCACACAAGGAAGAACATCATACAGGTTTGGAAGAACATAAAGATGACTAAAATAACATTACAACTAGAAGTGCTCAATTATCTGCATTGCACAAATCAGCTAATTATGTAATTCTGTATCGCTGCAGGCGAAAGTTAGAGCATACAGAACAAAAGATGAAGTCACAAATTACACACACACAGTGTCACTGTGGTTAACTGTGCTAAGCTGAGGCAAGAGAGTTTGCATTATTTAAGCGACAGGGAGAAACTTGTCAAAATCCATGTGGAAAGAGGGCAGCAGCTGCTGTGATGAGCTGTGCTTGGGGATCTAGCCTTCTCTCCAGCAGTAAGGAGCAGGAAAGCACTTAAGTGCTCCACATGTTGCATGGAGCAAAGCCTGAGGGAGCGGCAGAGATATCATGAGCCGAGTCTGCCACACAGCAATGAATATGGAATCACTATAAACAATACCCAGGTAACTGAGCGAGAGAACACAGCATGAGAGATGGAGGGGGAAAAGACCTGTATCTCATAGGAATTTAAGAAGAGCCAGGGGGCACGGCTCCTGCAGTGGAAGGGGCTGAAAATGTGTGATTGTTGTATGAGCTTGAGAAGAAAATGAATGATTTAGTTTAAAATGACTATTGTGGAAAGTGTAGAATTCTACCTTTCTCCTTCTGTGTCTTAAACTTTGCTGTTGCCATGACAACCAGTATGTGTTTTCCCCTAATATTTTCTCATGACATCAGTTCTGATGCACAGTTTCCTGGTATTGTGATTACTCTGCAAATATATTTATGTCCCCTCTGCTCATTAAACAGTTCTGTGTAAACATACCTTTCATATATATATATATATATATATATATATATATATGTGTGTGTGCCAAATGTAAGAAAAATCAGTCTCTGGCAAGAACATAAATGGATTTTTCTGGCATCTGACTTGTAGCTTTATTAGGTTTCAGTGCCAAGACTGATATCTAAATTCTGGCTCATTTCTACTTGATGTAAGTGACATGAGGGAATCAAATAAGACATACAAGCACTTTCCTAAAGTGACTGTCTAATAATGATGGAAGTGTGATCTTTCCGGACACAGCCATAAAAATATGAGCTCGTTAAGCGACTAATTGTCCAGCGCATAAGCTTCTCTATTCAACCGCATGATGTGATGCATTTGTGACATTACTTGCATTAAGCCACCAAAATTACTGTTTTTATTGTGAGAAATATCTTGCCATAAATATGCATGAAAAAAACAACTAATTCAATCATATTTCAACTCTATAGTCTTTGGGGAAAGAATGTTAAGTTTGTGCACAGCATAGGTCACTTCAGATAAAACGTGCTGCATCTCACAACCTCTCTTTCATTTCCTATGAGTGACACTTTACTTTAGTTAAAGCCTTTATATATAATGCATTATAATGCATGAATAATTGTAACCAGTATAACACGATTTATTGGTACACTATGCACTTTTAAATTCAGTTACAATTATTTACAAGATGATATAATGTATTACAACTCACATTATCAATAATTATAATCCTTTATACCCTTTAATAACGCTTTAATTATGCATTATCCATAAAAGCTTCAAGTAAATTTTAACCACACTTTTTTATGTAAATTAATTAGACATTTTATCACTATTACACTGTTTGCAAGAATTTGTATATTAACATATCACTATTTAATAAAAATTCCATCACATCAAAAGTGAATCAAGCTTACGCCTTTTTTAGTTCACTGCCTTGAAATAAACAACCACAGTCTCCTTCGGTGAAAACACCTCTGCACAATAGTAACTCTGCCTGTGCTGAATCATCTACTCAAATCATCTAGGTGGATAAAAACCTAACAAAAAAAAGAATAAAGGAAACATTGTTTCACTCAAGCAACACGCAAGTCCTCTCTCTTATTCTCTCTCACATACACACACACTTAACTCTGGAGCTAGTGCCATAAAATAGATTTTAGCTAAGGTTTCCATGGCAACATTAACATTTCCGCCCCCCCAAACTAAGACAGCTCTAAAGCCATACAGAGGCTGAGAGACAGAATGAAAAGCAAAGGAAAACTCCCTCCATTCCTGCAGACAGAACCACAAGGGGAAGTCAATCATCTTGCTAGGCTTCATCCATCTGTCTCTATGTAACTCTAGAGTGGCAATAGATTTATGTGAGTTGATATGTAAAGTTTGCAGACACAGTTTGACAGAGATAGCAATCAAGACAAAATACAATACAAACATTCTTATACATCAATGATCTGAGTTAATTTGTTGCATTTCTCATTTGAGCGTTGATTCATCTCGAGTTATTACTTTGTAGTTCGAATTACTGTAGACACGTCCTGCATTTATGAAGTGAAGAATCAAAAAAACTTCAATATAAATGTCTTAGCAGGTGAATGGTTATGGTCTTACCTTATTTTATTTACATTGTAAAGCTGGATGGGATTTTCAGAACATTATCACATATCATTTGCACCTCACTTTCCCAGTGCCTCAGCCATTAAGCTACATTTTGTAAAGCAAATGTGTTTCACAACAGTTTTTCATTGAGGATCACATCACCAGAGCGACAAATACATTTTTATAGCGTTACAAGAAAACATGTTGTTGCTAAAACAGATTTATATCCTTGTGATGGTCCTCCACAAGCAAACCTACATTAAACATTTGGTTAGCAGAACAGCTAAATGAAGCAAATAAAAAGCTCTTGAAGAAAGCCACAGATACTGTTGTACCCTCCTCAACAGTACTATAAATAATAATGTAAAAACACATTAGTCTAGGTTTATACTAACTGCAGTGTGTCTGTCCCACAGAGAGACAGGAAGTGTTGGCTAATTCCAGAGGCCTAAACTGCAGTTTCTCTGCCTGCTCTCTGGGGGCAGCATGACAAGCCAATTAAAGTGCAGGAAACCCACCAAGATAAACATTCAGTCCAGTATTATCACAGCAATGAAGATTTCCTTGCTCAGCACAGAGGAGAAATGTAAATAGCTGTAAAACGGGCCAGAATGCGAGGAAAATGCTAAAGGTTCAATTTCAACTGCTATATCATAAGAACCATAGACAACATGCAGAGAATGATGGACCTGCTTGTGAGGCAGCATACTGCATTTACAGCTCAGCAGTTTCTATGCTGTATTTCCGAGTGCATGAATGTCAGAAGGTCACTGACCAGTGTTGGGGAAAGTTACTTTTAAAAGTAATGCATTACAATATTGCGTTACTCCCTAAAAAAAGTATTTTTATGGAAAGTAATGTGTTACTTTTTAAATATGGGCAGAGCTTGAGTGTATAAGAAGTTCTATTCATAGCAAATGTAAAAACAAACAAAACAAAAAGTGTCACGAGAAAAAAGAAAAAACAGAAGAAAGTTCAATACTCTTCAGCAATACATAAACAAACAATGAAGCACAGTCATTTTTGCTTGTAAGTATGGCTGAACTGCATCATCAAAGGTCAGCAGCAAAGACACTGGTTAATAAATTAATAAAATGAGATTAGATACATTCGTGTAATTTAATTATTGTAGGTTTGCGTCATATTCTGAGTTTATTTTAATTCATTTTGATAAATACTATATTAGTTTTTTGAGAGTGAGATGATTTAATGCACATTCACATTTAGTCTAGAACTACACAGTATTCACACACCACACACATTGCCTCTGTATTTCTGATTTCTCCCAACATGTCAGGAGACTTGTCAGTCAATAAATAAGAAAACAAAATAACTGGTGTTACTTTTTTGAAAAAAAAAAAATGTTATGCGTTACTTTACTAGTTACTTCAAAAAGTAATATTACTTAACTTGTATTACCCTCAGCACGGTCACTGACTACCGCTTGGCTTTGCTGTCAGCCTATAACCACCAAACAGAGCAGGAATTACATCAGGGCACAGTTGGTCCCGTTTGTAATTCCTTTCTCCTGATGAGTATGTGCGTGTGCTGTGGATTGGAGACTATAAAGCAGAGCAAGGCCACGGTACCTCTCCAGGACACTAGAATGTCAAGACTTGAAAGATGGTGTAATTTGGAAGGAATGAATGGTTGAATAACTTGACAAGGAAGGACAAGAAGCTGAATCGTTGTATGTTTCGATCTTATGCATTTGGGAAATGCGTCTTTGTAGTGATGCAACTAATAACTAGAGCTGTAACAAAAAATGTTGTTTTGCCAATACTCCGCCACCTGTAACTGCTACAGGTGTGTTCAAAACATTGATTTAGCTGGTCCAACTTATTGCCATGACCACTACTGAAAATGTGCCCTATTCACAGTTAGTGACATATCATTTATTCCACAAGTCATATTTGGTTGGTCATGTAATCCCCAATTTTACTAGTAACATAAAGGTATGATTGCTGTGAAGTGACTTAAAACAAACAACTAAAAGCAGACATTATTTTGCAATAATGTTATGTATATTTTATTTTTACATTGATTAGTATTTTAGTCCACTTCAGGCAGTAAGGCTGTCATTAAATTACTTAGTTCCGCATAAAATGCTTTTCCTTTCAAGTTACTTTTGCTGCAATAAATAAAAGTCTTGAAAAGTCTGTCCATCTCTGCTGTCTTGCTTGAAATACATTAGAGGAAATCTTTTAAGAAACCTATAAAAGAACCGTGAATCAAATCGACATGCTGTCAACTCTAATAGCTACACATATATATATATAAATGAACAGATCCATTAAAAAGATATTGAGAGCAGCACAACGAGGTCTCTCCTGTTCCAAAATCTTTGTAGCCCAGACCAGGTTCAATTGAGGCGATGATGATATAATGATATGATGTTATGGGTGCTAGAGATGTCTTTGTTAGGTATTGCCTTTAAGCTTTACACTTTTTTTATTTTTAATTACAGTGTTTTATTCTTTTTTTCGAAACTGACAACAAATGTAGTCTTTTGAAACATCTAGTGATATTCAGATTGTACCGTTTATCATATTTAGCAGTCCTGAAGCATCAGTCATTTTTTCTACAATATCTAGAGAACAGGATTTACTCAGAGCAGAATTCAATTGAACTGCATATCCTATTCCTTCAGCATTATTGAAGTGTGTTCTTAAGCATATGTCGGTCAAATGAAAAAGAACTCAGGTGAGCATCGTTCGCAGTACTATTATACGGACCTGCACATATACAATAATACACATATAATTCAACCTAATTTGACAGATCAGATAAAGAAGATCACCTTTTTCATTTCCAATTGAAATGTTTTCAGTAATTGCATGTTCGCACCCTACACTAATGAAGGAGGTGGTCCTATGAATCATTTTCTAAATAGCTTCAGCAGCTTTTAAAATTGTCTTTTAATTGCTTTTTTCAATCACTTGCTCTTCTTCATGCTGGATGTGAATACAGATGACAGCCAGGATGTGCTGACCTCTGCTTAGGTCATGAAGTTTGTTAGAGCGTCCCATTGCGTGTGTCCCGTCTTGGGTCGCTCATCAGAGGGGTCAGTCCTATTAGTACAGACAATGCACCCTGGCCCTCAGGGTATAACCCATCAGATAAGAGAAACAAAACCCAACAAGACAGAACTGCTCAGCAACACACACGTCCTGACCTCCAGTGCCCTGCCCTACGGGAGTGTTATTAAACCCTAAAGGGAAGTGTTTTTGTCTGTGTGTGTGTGTGTGTGTTTTTGTGTGCCTATGACAAGGCAACCACACAAACAAAAACGTCAAGGAGGGATATGCTGACAACAATAAAATGAAGCTTTAATTTTACTCAAATGTTCATCAAGTCTGTTCTTCCACACACCCAGGTGCAGAGTTACTCTGTCTGTATTCCAGGAAAATATGAGTGTACAAACCTCAGCAGACATGACTAGAGGGTGAAAGACCCTTCTGTTAGAAGCACTAAATCTTTTACTGAATCAGCTCTTGGGTCAGTGCAACTTATTTTCTGGCCTATTAAATAATTTATTTAAAAAGCGCATTAATATGCAATTTACATGTACAGTGACTCAAATATATATATATATATTCTATGATTAACATGTTTTTATTTCTGTAATCAAATTAATTTATTAATTCACAGGGGGGATTTTTTTTTACCCTTGTAAAGTCAGAGATATAGGGGTAAAAACAACTGTGCTGATTAAAGTCATGTGCTGCAACTATGCAGAAAAATGCTGGGGGAAAAAACAAATATAAAACAGGAAATTATATAATAAAAAGAACCCCTGCAGATCCTGAGCACATGTGTCAAGGTCATTACGTCTCTTAAAATATCAGATGACTTGACCTTTGCATTGCAAGGCGAGGTTAGTTCAGGTTGTAAAATGCCATGTGATGCAACTCCAAAAAAACAAAAAAATAAAATAAATAAATAAACATAGCCTACCCTTGAGAAATATAATGATTACTACAAATAATTATTAATATGTGTACTCACATGTATTTTTAAAACTCATTTTAAATTTTACTTGATGCTAGCACCACACGAGTAATTTTTTTATGGTTTCGAAATATTTTAAAACCAACATAAATACAAAAAGTTTTTACTCCTTTTACACTGTACATCACTGACACTCCTACTGAACTTTTTCTCAGCCGAGGGACCCGATGAAAGAAAGAACTGGACACCATCCAAACAAAACTCTCTGTACACTAGCACAAGCAAGCCCTGTGATCCTAAAAACCCAGTTTGCACCCCTCCGAGCATGAACATGTACCTCTATGTCATGAAGATGTTAAACATTGTTTTACATAGAACAAGGAGAAATGCTAATTTGTCAGCTGCCTCGCCCCACCTGTGCTTGGGGCCACACAATGCACTTGACACTAACAGCGGTTTAGAGGAAGACACTTAGCAGAAATAAAATGGCTAATTTTAAGGTTACGTAAGGGTAACTACCATGTGTTTTTCTGCCCAACTGATTTTAACACATACAATGCTGTTGTTTCGACTGAGATAAGATGAGGATTACAGAGTGAAAAATCTGCCATGCCAGCTCAGTTTCTAATCTTTGGCGCTGTTTATTTTCCCATCATCCACTAAGCCCCAATGTATGTGTGGGTATGGCGATCAAGCTAAGTAGAGCTACACTTCTGTGTCATACTACACACATCACACACAGCAGCTAATTAATGCCCTGAGTGGAGTGATGCTGATTGCTTTCGGCTGGACTAATGCCACATTATTCTGGCTCTCCACACTTATCAAATGCCAGTCTTGATATTTACAGAGAGTCAGTGTTATGGGAATGAGTGCTGTTACACTGATCTATCAATATGGCAAAATGTCTTTCGCAGTCATGGGTGATTGATATTAGGAAATCTAGTTAAATATCCATTTACTGTGGCATTGAGCCTGATATTTATGAAGGTGATGTGGATGAAGGGTTTTATTGATTTATTACACTCTCGCAGACAAGCGTGTGGACCTATACACTTTAAACAAATAACATGCCTTGTGAACTGTACAGTCCACTGATCTCTCACGGTCTGCGTGTGATTCTGCAAGTTATTTTACAGAGAAGTGAAGGAGGTCGCCACAAATGGAGGAATAGGCTTCTAGTGCCTTGTAGAAGAAGGGGGAACTGGAAAGGAACCGAGAAAGAAAAGTGAAAGACAGATTGAGAGAAAGAAGCCAAATAATAAAGTCTGAGAAAGAAGCCAACTTTTAGTTTGGTATCCATTTTACAAATGCCTGGACTGCAGCACAACAGATTGTTTTCAGAAAATATCCTCTGAAGCTGAAGCAGATTTAGCTTTTGGACGCAATGAATCCTTAACAACAACGTTTAAGCCCAGAGAAACCTAAAAGAGCTCAAGACGGGCAGCAGCCATTACTTCACAGCCAGCACCAAACGCTTTAAAAATGTTCAGCACAGCAAATAACTAGTGCTGTGAAGTATTGGTGCAATCCAATATGTGCTACAGCAGAAAATGAAGACACAGAGCTATCGCAACACCTCTCCACGGGCTATGCAACATTAACCTGTAAACGAGTGCTTAATAGCCTGGGTTATCATGAATATGAGTGCCTGTGCGTATGCGTGCAAAAGTACTGCATGACTCAGCAGGCTGGATCTCATAATGTTTAAGGACTATCAATATATCCTCATTTACGCTGAATATCATTTCAGATTTTAACAGTAGACATAAGGATTTAGTACAAAGAATACGCATTACCGCTTTTTTTTGTAACTGTATTAGTGGAACAGCCAAAACACTACCTTAAGATTGCAAACAAAAACATGCGATATGTATGGAAGAGCATTTGCGTGGAAAAAATAAATCAAATAAAGAATATGAACCTTTAATATTTACCTTTAATGTGAAAGAGGGTGATTGACTCCGTAGTGGTCATTCAATCATTACTAAAATAAAAAAAATCTAAAAGTAATGCATGTGATGGGCAGTAATAATATGCTTTTTTTTACACCTAAAAGCAGAATGGTTTGTAATTGAATGTCATTATATAATTTGTTATCAGTAGTGCATCTACTACAAGCTGTAAGAGGATCACTGCTGAAAAGGGACACTGTACATAGCGTGCATAGTTTATAGAGGTGACAGCATTCACAGCTGATAAATGCCAGTTGTCGGTTGCTTTTTCATGAACTTACACAACCATCTTTCTTGTAACAAGCCCACAAGGCACTAGATTGACATGACACAGAAGGCACTTATGATAATCTAATATAGAGTATGCATATTTTACACAAGCAGCCTAAACGTTGGCCAAGTAATGGTGTTGTCAGAGATGAGCAGGCAGAGGGAGGCCATAGTTATCTGCCTGTAGCGTGTGCTAAGAGAATGTCTTATTAATGACAAAATATCGGTTTACTAGAGATTAAATGGTAATTATCGTGTCTACAAAAAACGGTAACAGCTATTATGACATCAGAGAATGAGGCTCAGAACACTTAATGAACAATTAGGATTTTTGGATTCCAAGGGAACACAGCAGTTCGTCGTCTCTTTGACAATGAGCCCCTTGTTGCTAAGCAATTCAAGACATTGTTGACATATTATTATAAAACGAGAAAACATGAGAGTTAAAAATCGCATGCATGCTGACATCACGTGGAACACCTGCTCCTAGCCATAAGAGACATCCAGTAGGTCCACACAGATTTGTAAACACCTGGATGCTGCGTAAAACTGAGGGTGTATAAAGACAACATGATTGCTGTGTGACTGAGCAAATTCTTAACGCAGAAATTGCTTACCTGGGTTCTGCGAAGCACTGCGCATGCTCAGTGGTCATCGTGCACTCCAAAAGGACGAGAATTCGCTGTGCATGAAGTCCACCAAGTTCATGTTCCCTTCCGTGCTGTACATTTCCGCCAGCATTTTTATAAAGGGATGCACTGTCATTTGGTAAAGGGATGAAGACAAATAGTTGCATGAAGCATTCCCTTGAAATATACTCCCATGACAGTAACTTGAAAACTGTGGCCCAACTGATCCTTTAAGCCATGGTGTCATTGACTCTGTTGTACAAGGTGTTTACTTTGTAAGACAATGGGAACCGGTTATTTTGGCCTAGGTATGCCATAATGTGACTGTGATGCTTAGAGAGAATGAATCCTCGCATCGCGTGATGGATGAATTGTGGTGTTTGTTTCAAATATTGTGCTAATGAACAAAACCTAACATGACTGATGTGTTTTCCAATACTCACAAAAGGGACTGACTAAAAATGACTCTTCACAATGACCAAAGAACTACACAGGTTGTGCTAAAAGGGGTTTTACCAGAGTGTAGAACATACTGAATGCTGCCATGCGGACACATGTTTGCCATAATGGGATTTAAGATAACATTGCATTAAGTTAAGCAGCATGCTGCTTTCCAATTGATCCTAATAATTCAAATACGTTCGAATAACTCATTGCTATTAGCTGAATTGGTTTTCATCAGGGAAGATTGCAGCGTATGTTTGCTAGCATTTCTAATTAATTAATAATGCAAGTAATAATGTGATTTTACTGAGTCCTTTTTCAGTGTCCTCCCTCTCTACCTCAGTGTTACCTCAGTGTCTTTCCTGTGCATTAAACTGGGAGACTATAACATAATTGATGATAGTGCAAACGATTTAAACGTTATTGCATAATAGCATTAGATAAGAACTCGCCTCTTTTCCCTACAATTACTGACAAATGTAACTCATAAAGTGCCTATGCAAGTTCCTTTTTGTTGCCTTCATTAATGAACCGGGAGTTGTGGGCAGACACCTCTCCACGTCACGTAAAGCTGGTGGTTTTTGCGTTGCCTGTCACGTGATTACAGGGTATGTTTTACTACAAAAGTAGCCACATTGCAAAAATGTTTCAGCTCAGGTCCAGAACTTGATTAGTGAGTGAGTGCGTGTCTGTGTATCTGTGTGATTGAGTGTTTGCGCACGCGCGTACTGTGTATATGTCTTCAAGTTGTGCATGTGTGCTGTTAACTGATTCATTTGTGCAGTCGTCTTAATGAAAACCTCCCGAGGAGGTTATCGTTCGTCCATAATCATACATCTGTCTGTAGGGTTCGTGAATGCGAACTGTTTTTTCCGCCTAAGTCGGTACCGTTCCCTCTGCTCGGGCTTTGCGTGTCAGCCCCGCACAGAGATTCTGTCACGCCCTCCTCCATCTCCATGTACTCTGCCGCCTTGTCACCCAAAGATGACCCCGATGGGGACCCTTTGAATTTTCTCAGAAAATCCGGAAAATACGGGCAGCCCGGCGGGGGCTGTTCCACAACAGGCGTCTGGTCCTCGTTATCAGTCTCCCGGTGGTAGAAGTAGTTGAAGTTGGACACGATGACAGGGACTGGAAGCGCAATGGTCAGGACACCGGCAATGGCGCACAACGAGCCCACGATTTTGCCCCCGACCGTGATGGGTTTCATGTCCCCGTAGCCCACCGTGGTCATGGTCACCACAGCCCACCAGAACGCGTCTGGGATGCTGGTGAACTGCGACGTGGGCTCGTCCGCCTCCGCGAAGTAAACCGCGCTGGAGAACAGGATGACGCCGATGACGAGGAAGAAGATGAGCAGCGCCAGCTCTCGCATGCTCGCGCGCAAAGTGTGCCCCAGGATCTGGAGACCTTTAGAGTGCCGAGACAGTTTGAAGATCCTGAACACGCGGACAAGTCGTATTATCCTCAGGATCGCAAAACTCATCGCCTGTTGCCCGTTGCCTTGCTGCTGCTGAGCGAGGTCTGTGCCGAGAGTTATAAAGTAAGGCAAAATAGAGACGATGTCTATGGTGTTCATCACGTTTTTAAAGAAAGCAGGTTTACTGGGGCTCGCAAAGAAGCGCACGATGATCTCAAACGAGAACCAAATGATGCACACCGTCTCAACGATGAAAAAGGGGTCGTTGAACGGTGTAAATCCATTGTCCGCCTGCGTGGAGTTTTTACCTGGGCTGAGGAATTCTTTGTCGTCCCTGAATTCTGGCAATGTTTCCAAACAAAAAATGACGATGGATATGACGATGACCAGCACTGACACAACTGCTATCCCTCTGGCTGGGCTTGAACTCTCTGGATACTCGAAGAGCAGCCAGATCTGGCGTTTAAACTCGTCCTCAGGCAGCGGCTTCTCCTCCTCCTTCACGAAGCCCTCATCCTCGCGAAACTTGAGCATCGCCTCTTCCCCGAGTTCATAGAACTTGACCTCCTCGGAAAAGATGTCAAACGGCACGTTGGCGGGTCTCTTCAAGCGTCCCCCGGACTGATAGAAGTACAGAATGGCGTCGAAGCTCGGTCGATTTCTGTCGAAGAAGTATTCGTTACGCAGTGGGTCGAAGTACCTGATTCGCTTCTCAGGGTCCCCCAGGAGAGTGTCCGGGAACTGCGCGAGAGTCTTCAGCTGGGTCTCAAACTTCAAGCCAGACACGTTGATGACAACTCTCTCGCAGCAGCCGTACTCGTTGTAAACATTTTCGTAGCCTGACTGAGGACGCCTGTCCGTTAACGAAACTGTCTCATCTTCATCATCCATGTTATAGACAAAACTCGACCTCTTGCTTGCCCTGTCCTCCTCTTCCTCCTCGCCCTCCGCCTCGTCCTCCTCGATCATGATGTCCTCCTCGGATCCTAGGAGCGCCAACTCTGACTGGCGTAGATCCCCGCCGAGTGCCGCGCGGTTCCGTCTCCAGCGCGCGACGCCTCGTTGCTTTTTTCGCTCTCGGAGAAGTTGCTGTGGCTGCTCGTGGTGTTGCTGCTGCTGTTGCGGCTGTTGGGAGGAGGAGGAGGAGGAGGGGCGCGAGGCGGTCCCGGCGCTACTGTTGTTGGCATTCGTTGAAGAGGCGGTGCGACTCTGATGCGGATGGTTGTGGGGATGGCCGCTGGACCCACCTCCCTCTCCGTCCGTTCCGGCTTCGGCTGCCGCCGCCGCTGCGCGAGACTGCCTCTCCCGCTCGCGCTCTCTCTCCCTGGCGCGAGCCTGGGCATATCCATAGGGCAGGTGGGTGTTGCAGCCCCCGCTGTCCGCGCCCACCATAGCAAACTCCATCTTCTCAAACTACGAAGCGTTTAGAATGATGGAAAAACGGGCTGAAGAACGAGGCTGAGCAAAAGACGGCCTCAGCAAGTTCATAAATGCTCTTGATTGGCACTTTAGGTCTGCTGCCTTCGGAAGTGCTTTGATCTCTTTCGATGCACTTTTACTTATTGTAATTGGACTTTACAACTGTAGCGAAGCGAAGCGCTTCTGGTGACATCACCATCGTCATAATCATCCTAATTATGAGAAAAAGGTGTCCAACAGTTGTAGAATCCATGTGCGCGGCGCGCGCCTGCGTTATCCAAAAGGGAACCGAATTCAGGAGGAGAGCTCCGTTATCTGAGGTGCTCGGTAGAGACTTTATTCGCCTATGAAATCACTGGTTTCCATCTTCGCTGCGAGGGAGGGGTGGGGTGTAGGTTTGTTCCATCCTCTGCCCCTTTGGTGGCTATGAATGAATCACTGAATCCGCTTGACACCAGCAACAGCTGCAAAGAAAAGAAAAACGGGTTGTAGAATGCAAACTGCTCATCGTAATGTAGCCCAAGCAGACCGTGATGGATAGCCTATGTACACCAACACGAGCAGAACATTTGGAAAAAGTAATCAGTAACAAAGGCTCAAGTCACTATTCCTGCGCTACATATTGATATAATATTAATAACAACACTACTGTGGCACGTCCTTATTGTAACAGGCCAACCAAGCAAGGAAGCAGGAAACAGCGCGTGAAATTACTGATCCAAAATCCCTTGACAATTAATTATAAACAGTCCTCGCACGCAATTTATCAGCACTCTCATGCTCTCCACCTTCTATTATTCGAGCCACTTACGTAGGAAATGATACGAGGATGTCTTCTCAGCTTCCACCCTCAATATAACAATCTAGAGATGGCTGAGGATGTAATCCCAGGTTCGTCCAAATTTCCCTCTCGCTCAGATAGTCCTCGACGTAGCCAAACGCAGAACATGACACCTCAACAGTCAGGTGTGATCGCATTCGAGGGATGACAGTTTTGGCCACGGCTCGCCGTCGGGTCTTTATTCAACAGGATCTCTCATCACCTGCCCATCTCCCCCTCCCCAAAAAACATGCACCGCTGCATTAAGCCTGGACTCGCACTCACCAAAAACCAGGTGCTGCTACCGAGAGCATGCTGCGTGGCTCCATAAATCACACGAGCGGCGTCAGAATCGAGATGTATCAAAGTTTTAGGATGCCATGTGAAATAGCCTTAGGTAAGTATGCGCAGCGCGCATCTGTCTGCCGCTCAGTCTCGCCCGTTGACCATTGTGCTCGTGTTATTGGGGAGCTGCGCTCCGCCGCGAGAGGCACGTTTGCGCAGCGCGGAAAGACCTCGATCGCCCCCCTGTGGCCGTGGAAGGCGCGCACCGGTGTGCTGCAGTTCTTAAACTTCGACAGCCCCTTATGCATCTGTTGACATCCAGTTCATCGCAACTGCATACCCAAGGGACTGCTGCAGAGCACGAGCTGCACACACTAAGCAGCCTGCGTGTGGCTCTGTCAAAAAGCCACATACACTTTCTGTCACAGCCTGTTTGTGTATAGTCATCTTTTGGAAAAAGTTAAGAATGTAAACACAGCATAAAAAAGACGAATGTGATTGTGTCGTGAGAGCTCTGCACTTCACTCTTCCACTCTCCATTAATCAAGCAAGCGTTTATACAGAGAGCGTAAATAAAAGATTCACCTCCTTTAGCTTCACATAAAGGATACGAAACTGAGGCCCTGAGGATAAGATTCATTGCGGTTTTCAATTTATTTAGTTTTACTTACACAATTATTGTTTTATAAAAGAAGCTGTCATCTTACTGAAATAAGTTGTATCATATTTTCTAAAAGAATATTTTGCATCAGTTTAGTTTGCCTTAAGAACAATGATAATATTTATTTAATTTGGTCTATAATATGATCATGTGAGTTTCTTGGCATTAGCACTCAGTCATACAGACTATAGCGGCATTGTTAATAAAAAAAAAAAAAATTCAACTCAAATAGTTTTTCTGAGATTGTTAATGCTTTTAACTCATATGATGCTTGTATGAAAGCAAAATGCAAATGATTACTCCCACTACGCCACCTGCCTGTTTCTCCTGGCACTCTATCCATCTATTCACCAGCAGCACTGCGTTTAAGCTACAAATGCTGTAGATTTATAATCTGGAATTATACAAATATTGTATTTCACAAGACAACAAAACTCATGTCTTACTCGGGGGGCAATGTAGAGGGGGAAATGTGTGTGCTATCAGAATGATTGTGCTGTTTGATCCCGCTCATTAGTAATGCACCAGACATTGTGTTTGCTATTGTTAAAACAGTTTGCATTGACCAACCTTTACTATCTTGTCAAACAGACTTCTTGCTGTTTTACTATTCAAATACCCTAACTTAGTAGCTTGTTTTGAACTTGTCTTATGTTTTTTCTACGCTTGTCTGTTCTGTGTAGAGTCTGCAGCTGGCAGTATACACAAGAAAAGGGGGCAGTATTTTACAAGACAACATTCAGTCATTGTGGGCAAGCACACAGGATGGCTGCTTTATATGTGTAGGGAGTAAAGACTCTGACTGTAGTGTGAAGGTTGTGGGTGTGCGACTGGATAATAGCTTATAGTTATTAGAATAATGGTGCTTATTGCACTGTATGCCTAAAATGGGCTCCTGAATATGACTGTGGCAGCAGTGGGGAGTAGAGACCAGAGTAAATGGGAGAATTACTGGTTGTTTAAAGTCAGGAGCATTTTTGATGCACTGATGGGAGTGAAAAGACAGATTTTCTCTACATTAAAAAGCCTTATTTGGATAGGGCACTTGTCGCAGCGTGATAAAGGAAGGTCAGTGGGTCATCTTGGACAATTTCCAAGATTTGTACACATCAGGAGTCAATGACTGTACAACCTTCAGAAGCTATGGAAAGAGACTGGGGGCGGCTGAAAGAAAAAAAGAGCTTAGTTTTGTCAAGGTTGAGCGGGAGATGAAAAGCTGTAGAGCCAGACTGAAGAAAATGAACAGAATCAAAATGAAAATCCAGAGTGCTGTGTAACTTTTTAAAACAGATAATGGTCAAGGCAATAATGGCTAGGCCTGCCGCTAAATGGAATGAATGCTAGGATAGTTCTTTTACAGAGGACAGTTTCGTAGACTTATGTACTGTACATACTGTAAAATGTTCAGAAGTGTGGGGTCAGGAAAATTGAAAATGTTTAAAATAAGTCTTTATGCACACCACTAGATAAATCTTTTGATGTTTGTATTAGCAAATTAAATGCAGATTAAAATTCTTACAAGCTTTGAAAAGAGTAATGGGCATAAAGAGTAAATCATGATTAAGGATGCATCAAACAGATAAAAATATTTCGAATTTTAGGGTTTTATTTATTTATATATATATATATATATATATATTAGTGCTGTCAAATGATTAATCGCGATTAATCGCATCCAAAATAAAAGTTTTTCTTTACATA
>JAUCNO010001819.1:9114336-9135911 GCA_032353835.1 Enteromius viviparus
AGCCCCACCTTTACCCTAAACCTACCCACTTCTGAACAATATAAAACACACACAGACAATATAAGCGCAGTCACAGGCATCTATTGCAAAAACTGACCATAAGCATGAAACAAATACTAAAATTAATAAAAAAGTCGTTCTCCGGGTTGTATCTTGATTAATTTTCACACAGAGGTAATGTAGGGAGGATTTTGTCTTCATTATTCCAAATCCGCTATTTAATTTTAAAAACATCTATTTAATTAAAACATTTATTATATATTTAGCCAAGCTTCGAATGCAAGTTTTCCATGCAGTTAATGCGTGCCGAAGCTCACCGGCGCTATCTTGCATCAGGCCCATATTACAAGCCGTAATTTTTTGGTTCCCCTTGAAACATCTCCGTTGTGGTTCACAATATGCAGTTCGTTTCTTAGTTTGCATTTTGTGAGGATTCGCAGCACTTGTGTTTTCCACTTAATGAAAATGTTTTCTTAATGTGCTGGTGTTTTCTCTAGGCCTATTTGCTTTTGTTTTCTTAATGCCGAGTTCAGACGGCACAAGTTTTAAAGTAATCACAGATCTTTTCACACTGCATGATTATCCGGGGTAGCATTTAGTCGCTGCTGTGTTCACACTGGATGATGGATCGGCGACTGGGGCTTTCACACTGCATGACTTTACAACAGGAAGAATCGTCGACAACTTTGTCTCACTGCCAAAGCCACGCGAGAACTCACTAGGGTTGTAACGGTATGAAGGCGATATGGTAAATATATATGGTGTGGTCTGCCATAATGACGTGGATTCAGCACACTACGGAAACCTATAACGTTAAGTGTACAACATGACTGCCGTCTCTTTACTCCTCCCCCGACTGCAAGGGGCTGCTCTCGCCAGTGGCAGGCTAGTGTAGTGCATCTCGAACGCACCTAAAGTTGTCGGCGATTCTTCCTGTTGTAAAGTCATGCAGTGTGAAAGCCCCTGTCGCCGATCCATCATGCAGTGTGAACACAGCAGCGACTGAATGCTACCCCGGATAATCATGCAGTGTGAAAAAATCTGATGCGATTACTTTAAAAATCGTGCAGTGTGAACTCGGCATTAGCTGCTGTGTTACACTACTTTTTAACAGTAAGTAACTTTTTAACACTTTTAAATTGTAATAAAAAAATATTAGGCTACTGTTTTTACTGTACTTTTGATCAAATTAATGTAAAAACAGTAAATGATATAATATATATTACGTAATAGCCTATCGATTATGTCTCTCTCTCTGGCCTATATATATATATGCAGAGCTTTTTTATTTATTAATACAAAATTGATTCTTCTTTCTCGCACCAGATACAAGGAAACTAAAATACTTTTTCATGGCAGGAAAGTGTTTACCGTAGCCCACTGATGCTGCCCTACCAGAACATCTGTAACTTCAAAGAATGGACCTACGAGACATATGAGTTCAAAGGCTGTCCTTCCAGGGCTGACTCTGTCTTCACTTACCCAGTGGCCCTCAGCTGTGACTGCGACAAGTGCAACTCCGACATCACAGACTGTGGAGTTCTCAGCCAGCAGACACACAGCTGCAATGCACATTAGACAAAGAAATCAAACTATCTGAAAGCCTCTGTTCTGAATATTTCATAATGCCTTGTAAACTGCATAATGGAATAAAACAAATATAAAACATTTTCATATTATTTGCAAACATCAATAAATAGAACATACTGCAAGACTCCATTAAAGGCTAAATATAATTCATATTTAAAGCCGTATAAAAGATGCTTTGGCTCAAAGCTCCTGACAGGTCATGAGCAAGGTGCTGTTTCATCCTGTTGTGTTTCTGGAATCTTCTGTGGTGTCAGTAATCTCAGTAAAGCACAAACTGCAGCATTAAAACAGCTCTCTCATAGCGTAAACAGAACTCATTTCCTGTGATAAACCATCTGTTCCCAAGCGCTTACACACAGAGACACTTTAATTTTGCTTGTGAAATTGGTGTGTTTTTTACCAGAGCTTATAATTGTCCTTCTGAGACCAACTGTAAAAATGTCTCTCTGTGAGGATGCGCTCTCTGATACACTGAGCAAACTCACTGAAACCCTACTACATTTACATAATCAAATTAGTAATGAATCAATATGAATATCAAAGAGTTTTCTGAAAAAGGGGTAATGTCTTGCATATAAATAGAGAAATGGGTAAGGGCACATCACAAAGAGCCTTTAATGTTTTTTCATGTATGGAAATAAAAGGAGCAGATGATAAAAACAAGAAACACTACATAATAACAGATGCTCTTTAAGATGCCATCTAAACAAAACCATGCAATACTTTCAGTTGCTTATAACTGCACAAGGTTAATAAGAAACAAATAATTTATGCAAACTGCAAACCAGAGTATGTGAGCGACAAGTTATGGCCATAAAGGGTTTACTCTCACCTTACATTCCAAACACTGTAATATTTAAACAACTGTATCAATGCTTCATCTTTAAAATTGCACTGGCAGTTATTTGAACTGGAAAAAGCTTCACCCCAGCAGTTTTCCCTAGATAAACTGCCTGTCTAGATTTGCATGTTTTGAAAATCATCAAAATCAGCCTCGTTTGAGCGCTTTTGCAATACATTATCCCTGCTTCAAGTCAATTTTCTTGCTGTTTGTTTTCTTATTGTTGTGCAGCTACAAGGCAAACTGGGCCTATGACAGATTGTTCTTCATCTCGACGTTCCTGGCTCCTAGCACTACAACAGGAGGTGGAGCGTCCTGAATGTGCAGGCTGAGACAAATGGGCCAATTAGAAAAACATCTTAGACAATATCTAATAGATGATATCTCCAAACAAATACTAAAGTGCCCTGCAGTAAACCAACAGGTTTCTGGATATCATCGTCATTCACGGAGTAAATCAAAGGGATAAAAATATGTGAGTTTTTAAAAATAATAATAAAAAAGTGGCTACATACTATGCTTGGTATTTTACAAAAGATAATACAAGTTCACGGCACTGAAATTAGTTTAAAAGATCATATTTGTAAAACCTTTGAATCAGCACTGCGCACTAATATAACTAAGAAGTGGAAGTTCTGGAAAGATTACAGAAATGAACAGCTGCGATAGCAGCAAAAAACATACAACAACATTCTTTATTAAACCTTTACATTTAAAAAAATAAACAATATAGCAAATGAAGCAAGTACGTCTGCAATGTCCATGTATCAAGGCGGTGTCAGTCTCTTTAGCTCAGAAGCAGAAGCTGTGTCGTCTTCCAACAAGTTAGCTAATTGGCAAACTTGTTGCGAATGATCTCTCCTCCCTCGACCTCCACCTGCTCATACAACCATTTCCGGTCACATCTGCACTCCACACCACACTTCCGCGACCCACACTCGGGACATGGGTAGAAGCAACCCATGCAGTCTACATCCAGACAGTCACACAGATCCCTTCCACATGAGATCAACAGACCTTTGCTGTCATACACTTTACTCTTGAGAGACAGGGTCTGTCTGCATGGACAAGAAAGATAGCAAAAAAAATAAACAAATAAATGGGGTTCATCCAAAGTTTTTGTTCTCCAACCCTTAAAACACCATATAAAACTTTGAATATAACTGGAATTCAGCTAACAAACAGTGATTTATATGCTAATTTTCATTAGGGCTGAGGGGATGCGTTCATAAGTTAGAGAAACTAGAAAGACATGTACCTGTCACCTAACGAGACCTTCCCTGCACGTCTCCGGTCATTCACACCTCTGCTCTGCAATACAGAAAAAAGGTCTGATGAACTATAGCTGTTCCTTTTTAAAATAGAACCAATTATTTTAGGAAGCGCTGCTTTGACACATTGTGGCCAAGAACATTTTATTGACAAAAAAAAATTATTCAACATTTTTTGTCACTTTGCAGACACTTTTTTTATTTATTTGTTTCTGATTCACGATAAAAACTTTTTTACCAAAGTTTGAGTTTATATATGGGTCAAATTAAAACATGGCATCACGAGAAATGTAATTATATTTGCATAGAAAGAACATTAAAAGCAAGTAAAATGTCTACTTCTAAGGTTTCAAATATGTTTTTGTAAATTGTGTTTACATTACATTGTGTTATATTGTGTTTTAAATGAGTCTTACTGACGAATGGACACCTAGGCTAGCGACAAATAAAAACAATTTTAAATATATAACTAATTAGTATTTGGGATAAAAGTTATTCAGCATTTAGAATTTATTAAACATTTTAAAAATGACAGAAAGAAACTCTATTTAACTCTTATTAACTGTTAACTTGAGGCCTTAAGCAATGACAAAAAAGGTATAGTCTAGTCTTACATTGCTATTGTACTAATCTTTTAAAACACTATCCAGTTTAATCTATGTAATTGCTTTGCCAGTTATTTCCACTGGAATAATAGATTCATGCAAACTTAGTTTTCCTTAGATAAACTGGTTGTCTAGAATATTTGTGAAATTTTTTTTTTTTTTGCAATACATTATCCATGCTTCAATTTTCATGCAGTTTGCTTTTAGTCTCAGCCCCAGATGTCATGGCCAACACTGTTATGCATGTGGCACACTTATCTGGAAACACTTCAGGGGCCTCATGTACAAAGACTTGCGTTGAATTAATACTAAAACATTGCATACAGACAACTCTGTAAATGTGCATTCGCAGTAAAAAGAATCAGAACAGAATCCCACACATATTCTCTTTGTACATCCGAATTAACGTGAAATTGAGCGCACATCCACAAGCGCAAAAACCCCTCCCTGCCTCCTACCCCGTATAAATATGGTAATGACTCCACTTGGGCAAAACCACATGAAAAAAGCAATGGCAAAAGCAAGCAAGAAGAGAAACTTCACATAATTTGAATTTGAGGTGCTCCTATAGGAGGTAGACCAGAGAAAAACTGTTATTTGCAAGTTTTCAATTGTGGGCAAGTTCTCAATTATACATGTCTGTGGGAGACAGAAAATCACTGTGATCCCTAAAAACGCGCTTCCTTTGGATTCGGCCATTGACAATTTACTCTAATAAGACCAACGCTGCCATTATCATAGACTAAGGCTTGTACACATTTACAAATGCTTTCATTTGTTCTAAATCACATAATTGGTAAAATAATATTATGTCAATTAACCCATTTTATCAATTCTAAATTAATAGCAACGTTTTTCACATGTGTTGGTGCGATACTTGCAATTTAACATAACTGCCTCTAGGAGTCGCCAATGGAAATAAAACAAACACACACAAGGAATACACATACGCCGGACCAACGCACATTCTCACGTTAATTTCATTGTTAGTAAATCCACGCTTGAGCGTGAAATCTGGCGTTCGCAAAGTTTTTGTGCGTATGCAGTGTTAATACATGAGCCCCCAGGAGTTTCAGATTGGTAGACTTATACAGGATTTTCAGAAGAGGTGTGTGTTGCGGTCTTTAACGTTCTGCCTGGAAACAAAGTTCTCATGATGCCAAACTCCCTCGTGACAGTAGAAAGCCATCGTGTTTACAACCGAGATGACGAGTGCTTATCAGGATCAACTAAACACTAGATTTGAAAAATGTTTAAAATTCGTGGCATAGAATCTTTGAAATACGAGGGTTTTACACACCAGTGTGTTATAGTAGCTATTGTTGTGCATATCTACAGACACACCTAGTGGCCAAACAACTTTAAGATTCGCACAAGTCACATACAGCAAATCTGAAAATTAGAATTTTTCTCCATGAGACACAAAGAAAGTGTGAGATGTGTTAATGACTTTCAGAGAAGCTAAAAACAGACTAAAGAAAGTGTTAGTAATTGCATATTCAGCAATGTATGTGTTACCTTCAGGCTAGAGTCTCTTACAGGTTGTCTTCTGTCTTTTGTGATCAGTTTGGCTCTATCTTTGTCAGAAAGCGAACCAAACCGACTGGAATCATTTACATCCTTTCCCACTAAGCCTCCTCTGTTTTTCCTTAACTCAATCTAAAAAGGAATACATAAACACCATGGATTAAAACAATAAGTAAACAGTCACACTTATGTTGTTTTAATTGGAGAATAAGGCTAGTAAGTGTAGAGGCACACACCTTTGTGCCATCTCCACCAGAGTTTGCGAAAATAGTTGGCACTGCATCCTCTCGGAGAAAGAGTTTTCCATTATAGTCACGGAAACAGTCAGGCTGGAAATGCTCGGAGCACAAACAGGAGTTCTGAGTGGGAACAAAGTTCTTTCTCCCAAGGTTTCGTACCCATTGCTCGGCTAGCTGAGGCTTGCTGATTGGAAACCTGAACAGAGGGGGGAAAAAAGGTGGCTGCAGTTTCATTGGTTACTGATACAGTTTATCCAGGCATGCATACTGGAACATAATATAAAAACACAATTAACATTTTTGTGTTAATTATAATAGCATAGGCATATTAAAAGTGAAAAAGAGGAGCACAGACAAAAGGGTAAAGAAGAAGGGTAAGTAACGTTAAGAAGGGTTAAGGTTGTGTTGCCGCTTGTCTAACGTTACAAGAAAGAAAGTAACTTAATATTTTAGGTGTTCTATTAAAGACAACTTACTTTTTATGTGCACAGCATCTTACAGTAACTCGTGCACATGAAAACAGCTAAGCGTTAAGTTACCTGTAGAATCTTATCTCTGATCCTTTGGCAAAGCGGTTTGAACAATCAATAGCTGAACAGGAGATCGGCATTGTGTGCTGGATTTGTGAAAAAAATGGACAGAAATATGTTATTGTTTCACACGAACTACGATCATTTACACAAGCAGGTCCATCAACACGCACACCTTATTCTTCTCCCTCTTTCCAGTTTTGCGGTAGTCTGTATCCTGTTTGTTGGTGCACAGTGCACGCGGACCTTGTGAACTGCGCATGCGCTGTTATTTGTTTGGCGGCCACTGGACAGCCATACAGGGCGATCCACTTAGTTTTACTGGAGATCACGTAGCGTTTGGAGATAAACCATTGCTTTAATATTCGATAGCCAATGCAACAATTTTTAATAGCACTCGCTTCAATAATAAGCTAATGAAGACGAAAAAACAAAAAGACGAAAACATAAAACTTTTATTTTGAAATAAATCGTAACCGGAAGTCTAACAAAACATTTCCCTCGGTGTTTGCAATAGCCACATGGATCTTTAAAAGTAGCTGAAGGCGTAAGAAGTTTCTGAATGGATCACTTCGATAAGGATTTAGTTGATGCGCTTAAAGACATTGTCAAGGCTGGAAACTGGCAGTGTGTGGGAGACAAATCTAAATTTAAGTCACCATGCACGAAGTAAGCGCCTGTCATTGTACAAATGCACACATAAGTATATGATGCTCTTGAACGTTTTATTCTATAAAACATAACTTTTTGGAAATGAGATTTTTAAAAAGAAATGTAAATTGGTTTATTTTGTAAATTGTATTAGACAAGGAGCATGTTAAAAAAGCCTCTTGTTTGAATAGCTGTTATACTGAAACATAATTTACTACAGTGGGGTCCAGATGTGAGAGCACTTGCACGTATTAAAGAATGAATATATATAGTATTTTAACCAAAAAAATTAATCTCAGTATAATATTTCTTCATACATACACATATATTCTTAAATATATATATATATGTATATATTAAAAAATAAAATAAAAATCACACTATTTTTTAGGTTTTACTCTGATGATGGAGAGCATATAGTCCTGGTGCATACAAAGGATGATAAATTCTGGGCTATGGATTCATCTTGCCCACATGAAGGTTAGTTGTAACTCTAGTCAGATACAATTAACTATTGTGCATTATGCGATGACCAAGACAAAGTGACCTTTCTTTGTTTAGATCTGGGGAAGGCAGCGTCAGTCCTGGAGTGGTGATGTCCTGTATAGTTTAGCTAATCAAGGTGTTCAGAGTTACTAGAGCTAGAAGCAGGTGAGGTTTTTTCAGGGTTGGATCTAAACTCTGCAGGACATCGGCATTGCCTACCCCAGGTTTAGATAGACAGATTTTGGTTTTCGATTCAGTTTGTCATCGCAACTACTTAACTGTGAGATTTTTCTGCTTTCATATGGTTCCTCTTGAATAGTGATTCATTTTATGCAATTAGGGACCAACTTAAATATATATCCTGATTTAAAAAAAAAAATTCTGTCAAAAGTTAATTATGGATCTTTGTGAAAATCACGCTGAAGAATTGTTTTAACATCTGAATGTAACGTTCCATTGCTTAACAGGGGGCCCACTTGAGCAAGGTGATATTGAGGATCTGGGCAACGGGAAACTGGCACTGATTTGCCCATGGCATTACTTTGATTTCAGCCTTGAAACTGGTTCCTCTTCCACTGGACTGCAGGCAAGTTATTATGATGTCCAGGTTAAAGGAAAAGGTCACCTAAAAAATCTAATTTAGTCATTTACTCCTGCATTTTCATGACCTTTAACGTGCAATAATCCAACTGCTAGAATTCTTGATGTGTCCCGTATTTTTATCACCAGAACCAAGTGTATGATGTCCATGTACTGGATGGAAAAGTGTATATAAATACTCAGAGCACACTGTCCCTTTGTCCCATTCCACCTACAAAAATAACCCACCAAGGTGAGCAGTGACAAAAATACAAAATATGTACTGTATGACATGTTATGGTACACGGTGCGTGCTAATGCTGAATTCTTTGCAGATAGTTTGCCTGTGGAAATAACTTCCTCAGAAAACACACTTTGCATGTGGGCCACCAAAATCCTTCACACCCCAGACCCACAGGAAAAGGTTTGGAAATATCCTTTTCACCACATCTCAGTTTTATCACTTTCTGAAAGTGCAAAATACATGATGCTTCTGCTTGATTGTTTTTCTGTGTTGTGTAGGTTGCATTGACCAAGATAGTGCAAGAGAACTGGGACAGTGGGAAAATAACAGAGACTGGGGCGGCCAGCCCCCCTGCGCAGCCTAACAGAAAAGACAATCTGACTGTAGTGGAGCCTGGGAAAATCAAACGGGGAAAGGGTGGCACACTGGTAAACTTGGTTTCAGTTAGACACTAGTTTGTATTCTCCATTAGTAAGTTAAAGACTAAATGGTTTTTGTTTCAACAGGCTAGTAGAATTGCTTTACTGCACTCTCTTGCTAATATAGAGCAGTGGGCGATAGACCTATCCTGGGATGTGATAGCACGATTCTCCACATTTAGATTGAGCAATGGTGAGCCATTACCTCGGCAGTTCTTTGACGACTTTGTCAAAGTAGCAGGAGATGAAGCCAAGGTTTGTATACATGTTTACACCTTTTATTTATTTATTTAGGCTAAATGCTGTAAAGTAAGTAACTTTGATTCATTTGATATCTGCAGCATTATCAGTTACTAGAGCAAAGGATTACGGAGCTAGGCAGCTTCTTTGGTGCTTTACCAGTTCACAATGGTCAGTGTGTTTTTTTGTGTGTTAAAATAGATGATGTTAAAAGATTCAATATTAGCCTTTTTTTTTTTTTAAGGTTTGTGGCAATCTGCAACCGATACATCTCACGACCTCTTGGCGAGGCTAGCTATAGTGCACATGGTCCACGAGGCCAGGTAAATCACACATCTCCTGTCTGTCAGATTCTGTCATGTTCATGTATGTAATTAGTTGTATTTTTACACAGAGGTTTAGATGTGCACCCTCAGACCCTGTCCCGCTTCGCTGCTCAGGCAGACACGAGCTCAGTGAAGGTGTTGGAGGTGATTTATGCTGATGAGATCACACACGTGGCTGCAGGGCTGAGGTGGTTCACACACATCTGCTCAAAAGAAGGACGCGTAAGATCTCTAACAAAAAACTTTGAAATGGTGCAATTAAAATAATGACTCAATGACTTTATTTATTAAAACTCGGCTTTGCAAAAAGGCTTGAAATGTTTAGATAGTAGTCTGTTTCCTAACAAGAAAGGTTTTTTTTCCCTCAATATATTTTAGGATTCCTTGAAAACGTTCCACGAATTGGTGAAGTTGCATTTTAAAGGGTTTTTAAAGCCTCCATTCAACACCGAGGGAAGGAGGACAGCAGGGATGACAGAAGAGGTATACATATCATTGGTGAATTTCTGCAGAATTATACTATGATTTTTTTGTTATTTGTTCGGCTTAACTGGTTTATCATGATCAACCTCTTCACCTACAGTGGTATGTTCCTCTTGTCAAGCCCTCCAGATTACAGAAGACCTCCTGATTGGACTTATTTTTATTCAAAAAAGTTTTGCGTTCTGGAAAAGGGACTTTTAATGTGCTTGCATTAGCATCAGATGAACCCTAAGGATAAAGATCACAGAATGGATCCAGGAATATGTGCATTCATTGCCCCCACCCCCCACAGTTACAACTGTTTAATGGTTTCTATATTTCCTGTATAAAAATGTAATCAAATGTACGTTACATTTCATGATGGTTTATTTAAATGCATTAAAAGACAAATAAAGCTTATTAAACATAGTTTCAGCAGTTCAGTGTTTTCGCTGACAGGGGGCGCTCAGAGGTTGTTCTGTGTAAAGGGTGCGGTTTACTGCTTCTGAGAAGTTGGATTTTTACTAATACGTAGGTTTTCATATTTCGTTTGAGGGTCTTGTATCATAATTTCAATTGTTTGAGACTTCATCTAAATGCAGAAAAGCATGCGCATCCAAAAATAACAGATATGGCACATTAATTGTTTGGGATTTTTTAATAGAATGAAACATTTTTAATAGAAAGGATGAAATCAGATTAAGTTTAAAGCAAAATTGGCATACTGTTGATCCTATATTAATGTGTTTGGTGAGAATACAGCTAAAATTCCTTTGGGAACAACAGTATGCTGACTTGGTTTTAAAATTGAATCCAAGTCCTTAATCCAAGTTGTGTATCACTTGGATAATTAATTATCACTCCACCTAGCCATAGATCCATCAGTGTAAATACATTTAAGCATAGAGTTTGACATTTTTGTCAATCCTTGTAAAAAGGTATTTTTAAATATATTTTTTATTCATTGGGTCTGTTCTGTTCACACCGATTTCCCCGCAGCTCTTATGCTTGGGTTTTATTTATGATACAACCTTTTGAACAAATGGTTTACAGCAAACTAACTTTTTATTTATTGACAATTAATGTTTGTTCTATAAAGATTTTTTCTTCAGATGGAATATAATGCTGAGATGAAAACAGTACAAGCATGAGCTCAGAATCTGTCTGTGTGTGTGTGTGTGTGTGTGTTACCCAGACGTGACAGAGTTTTCCGTGCTGTGTGAGCCTGTGTCATTGGTTTTCACTTCTGCTTTTTGTATTTTTGTGATTTTTTTTCCATCATGCGTGGTGGTGAAGTTTGCAACTGTCTTTAACTCAAGAATAGCTTTTTGTCTAATTTATAAAAACTACCCACTTTGGTCATTGTATCTGCTTTTTAAATGTGTCCTATTCCTATATATATATATATATATACACTGTACAGTCATGTAAATGCTGGTCCTGCCTCACAAAAGCTACAGTAATTTAAAGAACTTAAAGATAATTAATGCAAAGGTGAATAATAAAAAAGGAATGAAAAATATAATTGTCAACATTTAAACCATAAGGTCATAACTATAGTAAGAGTTCTGGTCCATTTGCTGTTTTCATAGAGGAAGAAGGTTGCTTTCTTGTTTTCTCCAAGTCTTTTTTTCCCTCTTTCTTGCTTTTTTTATGCATATGTTTACATGTAAATCTTCCTTTCCGAGTGGCTCTTCCCAAGTACCTCTCCACTAAACTGGTAGGTGAGTTTTTTCTTGATCTTCCTGACTTCTCCCGTCTTGCCATAGTTTCTCAGCGCCCTTGCCATCTTCTGGTAGGTCATCTTCTTCCGGTTTCCCTTCTGTACACCCCAGCGGTGTGCTAAAGCCTCTTTGTGCTTGGAAGAGAACTGGAATGTTCCTTTTTCTCGGTCAACCCACCAGATGCTGTCCTTCATGTCACCATTTCGCAGAAGGTCCAGCAGGAACTGATACAAGCGAATTTTCTTCTTGTTACCTTGAAAAACAAAGGAAATGAACACCTACATCTAGATTCTAGAAGATAACAAAAGTCTACAGGTTTGCTTCGCATATCCACATATTGCCAGGGTTGTGTCCTTACGGGGGGAGATTGGTTTTGGCTTATGTGCTTACCATGCTCTCCTCCTGTTGTTGATGTAATATGGTCTCTCATACACTCCTCGTCAGACACCTCTAATGGAGGACTGCGACTGCCGGGGTCATCATCGTCCGAGCTGCGCTGGAGAGGAGATGGCTGAACGCTGTGAGGGTAACACACAGATGGCCGTGGCATATACGTCATCTGTAAAGAGATAAAGTATATAATTATCAGAGAGCACAAAGACAAAATAAAGGTAACGCATACAATCAACCAATTCAGGACTCAATATGCTGCTCATCCGAAGATCATGTACATTCTGGCAAAATATTACCAGTTGTTAAGTGTTAAGTTTACAGACTTTTCTCCAGAGGAATACAGCAAACACAAACAATAGCAAGAAACACTTAAGAATCTTTATTTTAATGGGGGAATTCTCTATATGTGAGGAAACCATGTCTGTGCAATCAGGTGGTTTAAAATGTGTCATCTGGAGATTTCAGCCTTGTTCAACTTTAAGAAAGAGGAACTTTACGTTTTTATATATTGCCAATACAAGAGTGCAGTGAAACTTGAAGCTGCAGAATATTTTGGGTTTACTTGTTAACAGCAAGGTCATCTATAGAACACTATGAATAATATGTGTGAAGGGAGAGGGTAAATGAACCAAGGGAAACGTAATGAAAGAATAAACTATTTAGAAACGTATTTTAAAAAATAAAAAAATGTCACTTTTTTCAGTTAAACCGCTTGACTGTAAAAAGCCCTCACAAAAACCCAAGGTGTCAAGGATCACAGCAGTCTCATGCGATTGCGCACACACTGTGCTGGGGTAGCAGTTTCTTGTGACACGACAGTTGAAAAGTCTGATGACTTGAGGAGAGTGTCCTCAGAAACACATGATAGTCATACTATTTTGCAATTCTGTTAACACTAGTAAAGGGACCAATTCTCAGTATTAACTAGTTGTTTATTACCATGCCTATTATTAACATACTGGCTGTATATTTGCACTTATAAAGCACATATCATACATGACCTGCATCTGCATTTAACACTTTTCAGTGTGAGAAAATGATACCCATCTACTCATTGCTCCTATCAGATAGATATTTTTGTACATACAAGGCTTAAATGTAAAAAAGCTGTCATATCTTAGGGTTTGAGGTGTAAATAACTAATCTACAAAATAACTGCAGCTGAATTCGCAGAACAGCCCCTTTAGAAATTACCATGGTTACTGCAGTTTCCGCCAAAACTAACAGTTATTGTTGTGTCTTGGCATTAAAAATTGCGGTTGCTTGGCAATAGTCTCACACTAAAATTATTAAAAAACAGTTTTCACTGTTTGAAAGAGATCGCATTGTAATTTATTATCGGTTTTAGTAGCATCAGTAACTTTAATTGTGGCAGAATCATGTTAAATTACTGCAGTCAAGGTTTACAATATTTATATCCAAGTAAATATGTAACAGGTAATTTGGGTTACACTCAAATAGATGATTCTTTTTTTTATGTTGTGTTAACGATTTATGGTTTGTGTTAATAAAACCTTTATATTGTTACAAATATGTATGTATATCATTCTATTTATTAAAGAATTCCGAGGAAAAAAAAAACTTCCCACAAATTATAAGGCAGCGCAACTTATTGTATTATTACAATATTGATTTAGAGCTCGAGAAAGACATGTTTATTAAGGACTAAATCAGCATATAATAATGATTTCTTAAGGATCATGTGACACAGATGACTGAAATTCAGTTTTGCTGCCATAGAAATAAATAACTATGATGGTAAATATGGTTAAAAAAAAATGGTTATTTAAAATTGTAATGATACTTCACAATCTTCTACTCTTGTTTTGATTAAATAAAAATGCAGTCTTGGTGAGCATCAGAGATGTCTTTCTAAACAATTAAAATTATTATTTATAAAATTAGCTAAAACCCAGAATGTTTTTTTTCTCCAAGTATCATGCTTTCTATGAGTCTGAGCCTGTGTGTCAGGCAGTATATCAGTCTGTCGTGGACGGATCTCTGCTTCCTCCTACAAGGACGTCTACAAAGGAAAAGCTATGTTTTGCGATAGACTTTATGGTTAGAGTCTGCCTTTAAGAAGAAGTTCAACCAAAGGAAGGTAAATCAATCACTGCGTTATGCACAAGAGATCTTAAATGATCGCTTCTAAGAGGTCCTCTTTGATTTTCCACCCACAGAGCAGTCAATACACACGTATATCCTCTTTTTGTTCAAATATCAATAAAACTACACCAAAAGGTCAAGCAAACATACCTTGTTTTAAGTTTCAAAGCCGTTGTAGAGGTTTTTCTAGAATGTAGCTATTTTCGAATTAACTGCTTAAGACAAACTAATAAATGTTTAAAATACCTTATAAATATAAAATCTAAATACTAACATCACATGTCTTTGTGTGTTTGTGTGTGTCCTGTTTTAACTCGCTTCAAGGTGTAACATTTGTGCGCTTGTAGGTTAGTGTCACAATAAAGAGTGGTTTTGTTTGTGTAAGTGGGGCTGTTCTGTGTAATGGCAGTTGATGAGTGTGCAGACTGCAGTTACGGTGACAGTGTTGAGTTTTGGTCAGGATAAGGTTTAGTTGAGCAACAGCTCGGGCACAGATGCTTTCAACAACCTCCTTACCAGCATCAACACCCACTTGTGTCACGAAGTGGCAGATAAATTTAACCAAAAGTTATTAAACCCAGTTTTACAGAAACACAAGCAAGGTTTCTCGGTTCTCGGATGTCCCCTGCACTGTATTCAACAAAATGGTTATCCTCATTACTTAATTATGTGACTGGAGCTCACACAGAACTTTTTGTGAGGACATCACAAACATGAAGTGTTAGCACGTGTGAAAGTGAAAGGCATAAAATGTAATGTTTAATAGATAATGTGGGTCTCACCTGTGGAGGGGGCAGAGAGAGGTGATGCCCGGGCAAGCCTGTGTCGATAAAATGGCCCGAATCAACTTCTGGGAAGCGATGCACATTCAGTGCATGTAGTGGCTGTACACTCTGTAGCTCTGTGAAGTGGCTCTCCGGCAGGTTCTCGAAATCCACCGGATGGACATGATGTGTATTATAATCCCAAGAGTGATCTAGACAAGGACAGTGAAGTTGAAACGGAGGGTCAGCAGAAAGCATCTTTTAACAAGCAAAAGTAATGTGACAATAAGTCGCATGCTCTTTGCGTAAGCTGGTAACAGCAGCTGATAGATCTACTATGTCACGTTATTCTGTCCGTCAATTCAATCGCGCACAAGAAATTACATTTACTTTCTCACTGTAAGCCCTAGGACGATGAGTGTCGGCCTATTTCCTGTTCACACCACCACCATTTCCTTTGCAGTTTTTGAATAGGCTTAACCCTAGTTTATTATTATTATTATTTAATACTGCCTTTGTATTAAAAGGTTAGATTTTTGAAGTCTCATCACATAAAATGTTTTTTGTGAATATGCCAGCTAAATGTTTTCGTTTTTAATACATAAACATATCATCACTGTAAGCCATCTGATTACACAAAATGTGAAACCTACTAGTGTTCATAAAAGTTGTAGACGCGCTGTATGTTACGTTTCTTAAATTTTCTGGAGAAACATGCGTGTACATTCCTCCTGTGAAAAGAAATAGCTGTTACGCAAATTGTTTGACGAATTGTGAAAAAAAAAGGAAAACATACACGGCACTTCTTTACTGCTTTATAACGAAACTCAGAAGTGTTTTCAGTTTCCCTGTCATTTAACTTCTTAGAAAATCAGCACATTGTGTTATTTAGTCTGCCTGACTAAATAACACAAAGGTCTCTCACAGTAATTCATACAGTAACGATACGCAACAACCACCCTCAGCCTCAAAGTCAGAAACTGCTGCTACTGTTTAACATGCTTTTTCAGACGCCTACATAGCTAAATTACTATATTGTCTCATTTTGGACAGAAGCCCTTGGGGATATTAGTCGTTCTACGTCTGTAGTTTTCTTGCCTGTCAGAAAGAGGCATCTGTTTCCTGCTTTGTGCTAGGTCACTCGCCCGGTTCCACTCGCTCGCTCTCCTAACGTCCCCCTTACAGTTCAGTCCCAGCTGCCCCTGGGTGTGATTTTGATCCGTTAGCTTAATATAACGAGATGCTGTTTACATGGGCCTCTTTAGGTGTTATAACACTCAAGTGTTTCATTTCCAGGGGGTCGGTAATATCTGTGAAACTGATTATATATAAGGCGGCAAATTCAAAAACTGCAGGCCGTTCAGTCAAGGCACTTTAATTAACTGGTGTTGAAGGAGGGGGCAAAAAAACAACATAAAAAAATGTTAATGTTTAAATGCATGTGTCCATCCGGTTAAATTAAATGTTGGTTTATACATTTACTGTTAAATTGGAATATCAAATCTGATTTATGGGTTTTTAACTTAATCTGATTGATTATTTCTGAATGACTTTTATTTTGGTATCTCTTACCTGTTTATAATGACATTGGGAAGTGAATGGGCAAGCATGGAGGTTTAGAGACAACAGCTATCGACACCATTATTATTATTACTATACTTCTTAAATACATATGTATTTGTATAAGTCTAACTTTGAATAATTATTTAGTTGCATTATATTATTATCAATTAACAGGAGCCATTTGTGGAAAGTTACTAGTTTCTCTGAGTAAAACGAAACACACACACACACACACACACCACCTTTTGATTGTGTGGATATCTTATCATTTTTAATCACAAAGAAAAACAAGATGAAATACAAACTCACCGTTCTGACTGTCATCAATGATATACTGATACTCCATTGGTCCTCGATACATCTCTGATTCAAACATTTCCTCTGTTTGCTGCTAAGAAAATAGATAAGAGGCAAAGGTAACCAGTTTGAATGACTGGAGCCAATAGCAAAATAATAATACACTGTACCATAGGAAAAGCCTCACATCTTTGGTTAAAACAGCCCAGTAATCTTTTTGTACAGATGGTGTCTGTGACATCCAGCCAGTCCAGGTTACTCTCTCTCTACTCTCTTCTTTCTATGTAGAAATTATGATTATCATACATTTTAGAGAACACTTTATATTTTCATTAATCATAGCCTGTCACAACAAACATACCGCGACACATTAGTTATAATTAAAGACATGTATTGATTTCCATTTTGTAATATCCAAACCCAAATGAAGAACCTAAACTGTCGAAGGGTCTCTAATTGATCCATTACTCATCTATAAAGATGTTTAGATCCAATATGAGTAGCTGAATCTCAACACACTGGGGTTTTAAAGTGGTTGGCACAATAATAAATGTACCTTGACACTAACAGTTGCAAATCATGCTAAAGACGTAAAAGACTGATGGATGTCAAACACAAATATTACAAAAGAGAAAAAAAGATCCAGCTGTTCTATCAGTTGCTAGTATGTCGACGACAGTATGTGTCGTTTGACACACTGACAGCAATATTACCAAAAAAAAGCATTTTGTATGCATCCGTTAACAGCACCGGCATCATATTAGGACCATTTAGTGAATAAAAAATACTCACGGGTGGGATGATGTACCCCTCCATTCTGTGTTGATGCAGCATGGGTTCCTTGCCGCCTGACACTCAATCTGCAACTCTGATGCTTTCTCAAGGGCTTTCAAAACTGTCCCCGTACCATTGCTCAACTTTCCTCTTACCAAATGAAACCAATGATCTAACTCGCGCACCTTATCACGCGGGGGGCCTCAAAGGTATCCAAAGGCCCAAAGAAGCCAAGCAGAGATGCACTGCAGAGGGCAATCTACCCTGGCAGTGGCCGTAGAAAACGGACAGAGTTTCTGTTTGTTACTTCTTTATTTTTGGGGTGTGTGGGTAAGTGTGTGCGTCTTCGCTGGAGGTTCCTGATTTTAGGGTAATGGCAGGTGGGGATTTTATCTTTTCAGTTAGAATAGGCGTAAGTGTCACCTCCCCCAGCGGCCAATCAGAGACTGCTCAGCTGACCGCTCTTCTTCCTGTCCACCTCCACGCTGCTTGTTGTTCTATAGAAAGTCCTTAATACAGGATGCTATTTTTGAAATGTATTGTTTTATGTAAAACCTTTCCAGACTTTTCTTAATTAAAAAGATTGATTGAATAAACCAAATCTGAGGACAAATATATCACAAATAAAAAAATGAAGTCTACCTTCACATTAAATGAACAGATTCATGAATAAACTAATGTTCACATCTTGGAGTCTGGGCTTCAGCCTCATCATGGCTGCAGACAGAGGACCTCTTAACAGATAAGATGGCTGATGGTATTACATTTGCTATCTGCATCAGTGCATGCTGGGCCAGAAGATACAACATCCTGTATGACAATGTTGAAACATCTTCTATCTTTATCAAACTTTCCACCTGTCTTAGACTTTCTGTATTCTCCTGGCCATACAATTTACAATATTGTTGCACAATCGCTTCCAGAAGAGAAAGTTGCATACATAGGCAGTTGACCTTGAGTCTGCAGTGAATGCTTTGAACTGATCAAAACCGTTGAGTGACTGAATGTAGTACATTGTATGAAATGCCATTTAGTCTCCTCATCTACTATACCTCATGTCTAACTTATCACAAAGCTAAGCTGCAGCATGAAGATAAAGATAAAAACCTTATATATAACAAAAGACTGTACTTTTTTGCTTTTATCTCGGCTTTTATCTCGCTTCTTCATTCTATATACAGGATACTTTTGAACTGCAAAAGATAGCTTTGGCCCCAATAAATATAAAAAGCACACACAATAGTCAGGCAAATCACATGGTAACAATCACCCATTGTTAATGTTACTACAACAAAAATAAGGTAGCTTATTTTAAATATAATTTTTAAATATAATTTTTAAATATAGTAAAAAATAAAAAATAAACAACACTACTTTTCAAGGTTATCCCAAATCATTTATTACACATTTATTTACAATTATTAGATGGGATTATTATATATTATATATAATATATATATATAACTGCTAAACCCATAACTTTGGGATTTATTATATTGTAATATGAATTATCCAATTGAATATTTGTGCCTCAAAACTTAAAGCATATGTGTCATAAAAAAATTGAGAAATTGTCAATCATCATCTAGATGCAAACATGATCATCCTGTAAACTTGCTTGTGGTGACCTGTAAGATGACTGCTGATATGCTGCTATCACACAGACACTTGCACACATTATAATGACTGCACATTTTTTTGCCTCCAAAAAAAAAAACGAGTAGTTTCTTTGTTGCCTTTAGTCCAAGATACAGCTAACATGAAATTTGTGTTATTTAATACACATTTCCATAAAAAATACTTTAAAACATTGGATGCCAGAGAACAATTAGGATTTCAGGCAACTTATTGTTTCTCGCTGCCATCATGTTGTTTGGTGTTGAGTGTGCAAGAAGTTCCTGCATACACATCAGATTTGAAGGATCAGTTCAAGATCAGAATGCTTTTCCAAACAAAGTAAGCATATGGTGTCAGAAGTATTATATGGTTTATATGAAGCTTGATATTTACAATCATCATTCCTCATCTTTTTGTGTTTTATAGTTAGTAAGGACACAGATGTAAAAACAAAAATGGAATGGTGATTCATAATGTTTGTTTTGTACATTTTTGTTCTGCATTATTTTTTATTTATACATGAACTTTAGAATATTCTAGGAGCCCTTTTTGTAATTCCAGATACGAACACCAATCTCTAAAACATCCTTATCTCTTAGCATGCATTAAAGACTTTTGGAAATCAGCATATTGCTGTACCTCTAAATAAAGTTACAATGTTTTCAAACTACTTTTGTATTTGCTTCGTTTCACCATGATTCAAGCTGTCCAAACCACAGAGCTTACTGCGGCCCTGGTGCAACATACAGCTGTCTGCACACCCGGCTTAAACTGATGACTTTCGCTGTTTTCTTCTTATATTAATACACACTGCATGTGTTGCAACTACTTCAGCAGTCTATTTTCTCCAACGCTATTTCAAGAGGTGCACACAATGTTTAATGCATATGAGAACATGTATTCTTTTTTATTTTATATTCAAAGCCCCACAGATGTTTTCTTTTGATGGGAATTTATAATTTGGATATGATTGGGCTTTGCATTCTCCAAAAATATTTCAACATGGACTTTTCGTTTTCCTTTAACAGAAATTTAAATAATCTAGCTTATCTCCAATTTGTTGCTGACTCTTCATTAGCGTTTGACTATGTTTAGCTCCAGTGTCCTATTCCACCCACACTGCCTTTCCTCATCCTCTCAACGTCAGCTCCATTAAGCTCTTGCTTCATTGTCCCTGCCAGTCTTAGCATGGCGCAACTGCAGGAAAGCTGCGGATGTCTTGCTTAAATCTGTACACCTTTCCCCGCATAGTGTAACAGACTGAAAACTCAAAAGAGGGTTGCTCATTTAAAACTGCTAACCTGACTAGTGGAGTTTGTGTGTGGTAGTATTTTGGTTTACCCATAAACGAAAATTCACTTTCACACTGTTCAGAACCTACATGACTTACAAGATACACAGAAGAAGGAAAGAAACTCATACAAGTTTGGAATAATGTAATGATGAGAAAATGAATATTCATGTATTTACAGACTATTATGTCTGCTGAAAACATGCTTATGTAAGGCCCTATTATATTCCAGATTGAAAAAAAGCAGGTAGAAAGTGAGAGAAATTTCACTTCTCAATTTCAGTGATCTGAATACAGAGATTTTTTTTCTTTTTGGCATCTTTCGCAGCTATGATTCTGACCTAAAAAACAGAAATTTTTTGATTTTTGCATTAACTGCTAGACATATCATGTCAACTGTTACAGAAATATCTAGGCAAGTCCCTTTATTTTAAAACAACAATTAACCTAAGATAGAGAATGGAGAACTGTAAATGGTTTCAGAGTCAGCAAAAGAGCACAGTGTTGTGTTATCAGTTGTAGATTATCAGTCCCTTCTTCTGAGTGATAATCTTATGTTTGTTTGAGTTACTTGTTAGTTAGTAAAGGTCTTGCATGTCTTGACTTTAACCAAACCTGTTGTTTTAAAACAACACCCTCACACAGACCCACACAAATAAAGCAACCACTCTGGGTATCAGAAAGAAAAGCAGAAGTAGGAGGCCTCTGTCAGATTCAGTTCCCGTAAACGCAAGTGAATGGCTTGATGAGGACCTTTACAGGCCTTTTACAAAGTCACTGAGTGAAGCAGACGTCTACACAGAAGTATGACTACCTTACCAACATACCAGCATTTGCATATGTGTAATGTACAATGCATGATCTCTTGAGAGAAGAACAAACTTTTGATCTCAGAGGTGTGAATACTGTGGAAATCTTGATGATTTAGTTAACAGAATGTCATGAATCAGCAGGAGACGTGCGAGTTCAGGTGCAGAGGGTTTTAATAAGCAAACGTAGTCAGACAGAAGGCGTTCGGAAAGGGGCAGATACAACA
>JAUCNO010001819.1:9136011-9160918 GCA_032353835.1 Enteromius viviparus
CGCCTCCCAGAAGGCCGGTAGTAAGGTAGCTTGGCCAGACTAAGCTCCTATGAGCTTTAAAGTTCACATTTTTTACAATACTTTAAAAGTCATGGATGTTGACAGTATTTTATGGTTTCTTCCTCTGTTAAAAAAAATTATACTCTGACCTTACTTAATTTATGCAAATTTAGTGCATTTAATTAGATAATGCCTTATTTACAAATGTAAACAGCATTTCATAAAACGTGTAATATAAAGCAAGTGTCTTAACACATAAACAAGATTAGCCAATTCCAACTTTTGATTGAAAGTTTTAGTGATTTTGCTCTGTGTTTTTGTCTGTTTAAGTAGTTTTTGGTTTTAATTAATGATTAATTTAATAAATAATATGTATTTTTATATATGTATATTTTTATTTTGGTTTAATTTTTAGTTACATTAATAAATCAAGTCAAACTAGGGTTAGGGAATTGGTATGTACCAAAAAAAAGGTTTTATATTTCATTTTATTTTAGTTAGCATTTATTTTAAGTAACAAAAAAATTTGAATGAATATTTTACTTTTTTTATGCACCATTTTTTCCCCCCATTTTTTTCATGCACCAGTCATTTTAAAATCAGAAAATGTCTGTTAAATTAAAAACTGGCCACTGACCTAATGTCAATCATAAGTACAGGGTCACATGAAGTTTAAAGCTTTTATCAAAACTTCAATGCTGAGCAGCTGACCCCCGACCCCTCACATGAGGTCAGCGTGGGTCTAAACATCCTGTTTTGATTAGAGGGCACGTCTGTGTTTCTCCAGTTGTTTCTGAGGTCGATGAGGTTTCTGTCTTTGAATGTGCAGCTGTTGTCTTCTTAGGGCCAACCTCATGACAGGAAGACAAAAAGCCTGACTGCCTACAGACTCTACTGCTGTTTAGAAGTGCAAAGAGACAAACGCTGAGCTTTGCTACTGTAAATAACTCCAGAGAAAACCATACGGCAGTAAATAAAGTACACTGCTGCCAACTCAGCCCCTTACAAACACTCAGCCGCACATCAAGGTGCAAAAGATAAGTCCCTCTGTACTCTTTTTAAAGGAAGTCAAGTTCTCATGTTCAGTCTGTAAAGGTCAGCAGCAGGCCAGTGTCTCACTGCTGAGACCCAATGGGACAAACTGTCTGCCTTAACAAAGAAACGCCATCTGTCCCGGAGAAAGACATAGAAGTGTGCCATTTTTCTTCTGCTTAGAAACAGATACGCTCAGTAATCAGATGCTAAATTACTCTAATTTTGAAATGGAATTAATTAGTTCTTCACGGAAGCAATTAGGCTGCTACATAAACCATGTTAGATATGAGATATCATAAGCAGACACTGATTTGTTATCAATGCATTACGGCAAATTTAGAATGAAGAATTATTAAAATCTTTCAGGATGCCCCCTGACCGCTAAAGTCAAAAGTTCTACATGAAAACAAGGCAAACTCTTTAAGATTAGTGTTACGTTCGGTGCGTTTAGACCTGTTAGAATTATTGCAAGTATATTACATTGTCAAATAATCATAAAGTGAGTCATGGGAGGTTATTCTCTTCAGATGTCTCTCTACATTAGTTAGGGCTGCAAGATTATATAAATAATATTTATTTAATAATAAATAAATAATACGAGGGATGGTTTACAGTAAAAAAAAAAAAACACTAATAATGAAGATATTAAGACTTTTTAAGTGAAAATGTTGAATAAAATGACTATCATTATGATTATCTCTATCATTGTTTTTTTTTTTAACTTAAATGTATTTTTATATATGTAATATATCCTTTTAAAACTCTACAAGTGTGCACAGCAATCCTGCAGATTTTTATAAATGAGAAAAAATAAAATTATGTTAATATCCATTGATTTGTCTTGGTGGCTTAGTAACTTCAGGGGAAAATCTGTTATCTGTTTTTGCAAATAACCTCTTCATATAACAATATCATTTCTATAATGTGATGCATATCCAGAATATGTGGGAGTGGGAAATAATTTTGAGATATATTATTATGCAAAGAGTAATTGATGACTTGCTGTTGAATTATTGAAAATCAATTAATGCACGACCTGAGGTGGTAATGCCAGCTTAACAGCGCTGAGGTATGATTAATTATACTAATTATAATGGTTGATGCTGTCTTTAGTTACCCATCAGCATGGCAACAGGAGCCAATACAAAACCTCCCGAGATGCACGAGGGGAAAATGCAGAAAAAGAGGTCTGTAGAGCTGTAGACTGTAGAGCTTGAAAGAGAAAGAAAAACATTGCATGTGATCCAGGGATGAAACAATGTTTGGGCGAAGGGACAAAGAGATAAAGACCGTAGTAAAACGGAGACTAAAGCATAAAGAGGGTTTAGGACGTGTCCGGGCAGATCATCGGAGATGCGGCAAGGGAAAAACCACAGAGACAAGAGGTCTGGAATTTCTGATAAAAAAAAAAAAAAAAGATCCTTCTGACAGGCTTTGTGCTGCAGTGTATTTGGTGCTTAGAGAAAAGGCCAGGATGAATGTTCTTCCTGATGACTGGTTTGAGCAGCAGCAGAGCATCTGAACATGCAGACACCTGCGTTTGAGTAAAGAGGTTCACGTGACGGGGCTCTGCATCGCAGACACAGATCTATCAGGTCCATCGCAGCCAGATCGAGTTTCACCTCTAGCTAACAGTAAAAATAGACCCTACAATCCTTCATCAGCCATAAAAGGAGATGAAAAAAATATGGCAGACAAGAAAAGCAATGAAGGAAAAGCAGATCTTTATTTTGTGGAAAGCAAAATTCACCACATGACGTTGTGGGTGGTTGCCAAGGTGTTGCTATGCAAAAACTAAAACTATTGAAAAGTTCAAATTAAACAAAAATAGAATTATGGGAAGTTTAAAATGAATGAAAAGCTGCCTTGGAAACTAAGTGAAATAAGTATAAATTGAAACACTAAAATGATTACTAAATTAATAAAACTTAAACTTAAATAAAATACATTTAAATATAAATGGCTAATATAAAAAATTGTTAGGTAATAGGGTTTTTTAAATTGCATTGACTGAAAAGTAAACTTTTTCTTAATTGAAATAAAGCTGGGGAAAAAAAATTAATGAATAAATAAACTTATTTCAGCCAAGGCAAAATATATTATATTTTTATTTTACTGGAAATGAATAAAAACTTGAAATAAAAAATAAATTAGGACTAAAAAGTAGAATAAAAATCTAACATTATAAAAATTTGAAAAGTAATAAAAAATATTATTTTTTATTATTATTTATGTGCTATTAATACTTTTTTTTAATCTTACAATTTAGGTTGAATTTAATTTTCATTTCATTATTTCATTTCGTTATTTATTTCCATTTTATTTTAACTTTATTTGAATTAACAAAATAGGTTTAATGAAAGAATTCTTTAAAAAGCTAAAAAGATCCTACTTCAGTTTTTTCATTTGAAACCTCTGTGATTTAAATATACATCTGTAAATACACCCTGTTCTGTGTTTTTTTCGCATTAGCATATGTGCTCGATGAAGGGATTTATAGACACAGTGTTGTGAAGTGGGTCAGTGGCACGTCCATAACAGGTCTGTGTGAGTCGGCAGAGGAGAGAAGAGCACAAGGCTCAGTGGATCTGGGTCAGCTGGACCTCAGGCATGTGCGGCATGCATCTCTACTGTCTGTGTGGATGGCAACAGAACACAACATGGCACAGGGCGCCTGAGATCCGCACAGACAGGCACATGACCGTCAGAGAGCAGCAGCGGAGCTAAACAACAGCACTGAAAGCTTAACAGAGTGGAGATTTCCTACAGTTTACACTTCAAAATACCACAAATATCTTTATCTAATAATTTAAATGCAAGTGTCCTGCAAGCAGTAAACTTTATATTGTTTTTACACGGGTCATTCACAGGGAACTGTGCTATTTGTGCCCTATTTGTGTCTCAGTGACTTTCTACTTCTATAAATAACAAGATGCGGCAAATTTAAGATTAGACAGATTTAACAATGTTTCTAAATAATGCAAAAAAGTACTTATTTAGAAACATAGTGAAAATAGTAGTCTATAATAAAAACTGTAATAAAATTCTACATTGAAAATAATGGCTGGATTTTTTCATATTTAGGGCATTTACATAATTATCATTTTTTTTCCGACTGGTTCAACCATGCTTAAACTATTTAATAGTTTTACAGATTTTATTATATGCAAAAAGAACAAACAATATTGATTGTGATTAATGTATTTATTAGCCAATTATTATGACCAGTTTAGTTAATTTAAAAATTAATTTTATCACGAATGCACATAAGTGATTCGACAATAAAGACATTTATAATTTAACAAAATGGTTATATTACAAACAAATGCTGTTCTTTTGAACTTTCTATTGACCAAATATGAAATATGTATTGATGTTTTCACAAAAATATTAAGAAGCACAACAAAGATTTCATTTATTTATTTATTATACATACAGGGTACAGAAAGTATTCAGACCCCTATTAAAAAATTCACTCTTTGTTATATTGCAGCCATTTGCTAAAATCATTTAAGTTCTTTTTTTCGCTCATTAATGTACACACCGCACCCCATATTGACAGAAAAACACAGAATTGTGGACATTTTTGCAGATTTATTAAAAAAGAAAAACTGAAACATCACATGGTCCTAAGTATTCAGACCCTTTGCTCAGTATTTAGTAGAAGCACACTTTTGATCCAATACAGCCATGAGTCTTTTTGGGAAAGTTTTTAACACCTGGCTTTGGGGATCCTCTGCCATTCCTTCTTGCAGATCCTCTTCCGTTCTGTCAGACTGGATGGTAAACGTTGGTGGGCAGCCATTTTTTGATCTCTCCAGAGATGCTCAATCGCGTTTAAGTCAGGGCTCTGGCTGGGCCATTCAAGAACAGTCACAGTTGTTTTGAAGTTACTTCTTTGTTATTTTAGCTGTGTGTTTAGGTTCATTGTCTTGTCGGAAGGTAAACCTTCGGCCCAGTCTGAGGTCCTGAGCACTCTGGAGAAGGTTTTCATTCAGGATATCTCTGTACTATCCGTGCATGAGCTGTGTTCGGATCGACATGGTCCCTACACAGTGTCCGTTAAAGTTTATTTTACATTGGAACATTCCTTCACGGATTTGTACTGTAAATAAGTGAATACGATTTAAATTACATCTCACACACTTAAATGCACTTTGAATGAAATGTATAAATTCACTTCAAACTGGAATCATGGCGGAATATTCAGTGATGTCCACTTCGCAGTGAGAATTGAGAACCACTGGCTTAGAATTAAGGCCAAAAAGTTTTATCTTGGTCTCATCAGACCAGAGAATCTTATTTCTCACCATCTTTGAGTCCTTCAAACTCCATGCAGGATTTCATGTGTCTTGCACTGACTGGTGGAGGGCTGCAGTGATGGTTGACTTTATCTTCAGGCAGTTCCTTTGACTTCATGATTTCATTTACTCTGACATGCTTTGTGAGCTGTAAGGTCTTGTATAGATAGGTGTGTGGCTTTCCTAATCAAGTCCAATCAGTATAATCAAACACAGATGGACCTAAATGAAGGTGTAGAACCATCTCACGGATGATCAGAAGAAATAAACAGCATCTGAGTTAAATATACAAGTGTCACAGCAAAGGGTCTGAATACTTAGGACCATGTGATATTTCAGTTTTTCTTTTTGAATAAATCTGCAAAAATGTCAACAATTCTGTGTTTTTCTGTTAATTTGGGGTGCTGTTTGTACATTAATGAGTGAAAAAATGAACTTTTAGCAAATTATTTAGAAAATAAGTTTAGCAAAAGGCTAAAGTACCCACTGTATACATATCTTTATAATATCATAAATCCAAGCCTTGCAGTCTGTTTTATAATAATATTCCCAATAGTGACAAAATGCCGCAACATGAAATGTGAAAGGTTTGAAAGACCAGGATGACCCCAGATATTGTGTTTTCTCTCACAGGGCAGACTCGTTCAGCCTGATCTGTTCTTATGACCACACAGTATATTAAGAAAAACAGGAAGCAGTGTGGTGGATTGCAAAATGCATGTTGTTAAATAATGACCTGCCTTGCCTGAAGTTTCACCAGATTGATGTCCACATGCTCATGTTGACATCAAGAAGCTGTATCAAAATCCGTTATGAGATCCATCCCTTTAACCATACAGTACACTTCACAACTTGTTAATTTAAGATCAGTAATAATATAAGCTGTTATAATGCCCAATATCTTGTTTTGTTTTACTGCCTAAATAAATGATTAGCTTTATATGGGGAATTTTATTAAAAATGTGGAAGATTGAAATTTTACTTTCAATTTAAAGTACTGAAACGTCAGCTGCTGACTGAGGAAATTATGATTGTGTTATCAAAATTATGATTGTTTGTTATGTTATTTATATATTAAAACATGTATAAGATGTTATACAATTATAAACACTTTGGATAACAGCTTCTGCCAAAATATTTTAATTTATTATTTAATATATTATGTGTTCATGAGGTAATAATGGAAAACACTTCCTCTTCTCCTCCTTTTAATGTAAACATGTGAAAGACATTGCTGCAGACAATAGGTATGAACTTTCATATGTGCAAAAACTCAGGAAAGGTCACAACAAGTTTTTTTGGCCACTACTTCATTATTTATTTAGGTCTGATTGCATAGAAATTTCAAGGAAAGCATTTTAAATCACATAATTCTTTGGGGAACTTGAAACTTCTCTAATTCTGCATTCAGTCTAGCACTTTGAGGTTCTTCTCTAGATTTTTCTCAGCCTTTTTCTTTTCTTTTTAATTACTGCCACAAAATGAGCTTTCAATTTCTAAGGGTATTTGTTTTTTAGGGCCAGCCTCGCTACATTCACAGAACTGAAAGTAGGCATATCAAACCGCCTGTGCCATACAGGGTCAAAATATATACGTGTGTTGTGGGTGCGGATGCCTAGGAACACAAATTCTCAGATCTCTAAAAATGTTCTCGAAAAAAAGGGAGCACCTGTTGGGAATGTAAAAGATTTCTAACACTATGCAGTGGACCTGCCACAGAGTAGCCTTTATTTCCTGTCTAGTAGGTTTTGGTGGCCTCCTCGTCTTTCACAATGACACAAACCAGGCCTCGGACCAGGCCAGCAGGGGAACATCCAACCCTCTCACTTCTTATTCCCAATTCCTCATTTTCCTCTTAACTTTGACTGCAGAACGAACAATCCAACAGCAGATTCTGGTCAAATAACTATTTATAGATATTTCTTAACACACATACATTTCACATAAAACAGTTAAAGCTGTAGGTGTTTTCATGACAAGTTTATTTTTGGTGCAACCTTCCATTTAGTAGCTACATTGTGACTATGCTCCATCACAAATAGTTAAACTAACTCATCATACAGCAAATATAACTAAAAGGGATTTGCCCATTAGAAAAGAGAAGTGCATTCATGAATACCCCCATCTTTCAAATATATATTGTATATCTGAGATGCACTATATGAACCACTTCTAATTTCAGTTGGATTCAGTTAGATCCATTACCACAGAAAATCAAGCACCCAGTCACTTATTTTTTGCATTTACAAACATGTTAAAAAATTGTCATCCTGAAGAGGTCACTGAACTTATCTTTGGTGTGGTGATTGGATGCCACCTTTGCCATAAGCCAGTTCATGAAATTGCCTCCTTTTTAGAAGTGGAAGTGGAAGATAAAACGGGGTCACCATAGCTCTGCTGACACTGATTTCTACTGGCATTAATTTCAGCACAAAAACTTTTCAGCTTCATTCAGTCTCACAGTGCCAAGTGTTGGATGGAGTGGTATAAAGAACACACTACTGGACTCTGGAGTGATGGAAATGTATAGTGTGATGTGAAAAATCATGCTTCTCTGGGTCTGGTGGATGCCAGGATCATTAATTGCCCAACTGCATTGTGCCATCAACGTAAGTGATGACGTTGGCGCCTCTGTGTCCTGAAAAGCGCGCTTCACCTTCTGTTCATATCCATCTTATAGCTCACATTTATGTAGCTTGAACATTTAAACTAACATTGTGATATGCTTAAACTGTTTCATATCTATACATTTTTTAGGCAAGTCATGGTGATTTGAGAAGGCTAAATTATTTTGACATTAACTATGAACTCGCTGCCGCTGACCGCAAAAAAATAAATAAATAAATAAATAAAAAACAATCTTAGAAGTGCATATCCTCGGATGAAATCATGCAGGTGCCCCTGGAATATTGGAACGCGAATGAAGTAGCTTACATAGACGAGTAGCCTAATCAATTAATTTAGCATTCAAATACATAGTAAATATGGGAATGTTTAATTTTCTGTGGAACGAGAGATCCAACGTTAGTTTCATTTTAGAATAATTTGTTTTGGCTTGTTATTTTTATATCAATAGCTTCTTACATTTATACTGACACAAAATACTGATAAATTGAAAGGATTTGTTGTGGAGTGGAAGAAATTAAAATAGCCTATGTTTACAGTGCTTATTTTGTCCTCTAAAATACACATAGGCTTTAATATGTGTAAAATAATTAGATAAATTATTGAAATAGATTTTAAAAATCATATATATGTGTGTGTGTTTGGCAAATCCTGCCTTTAAGTGGTTAAAATTAACATTCTTATCCGCAATACTGTAAAAAAAACGCCTAATAATAAATATACGGTTCAACGTGAGCAATCTTGATGTAATCGACACCGTCTATTCATTTTCACTATGATGTCAACAGACTTGATAGATTTAATTTGTATGAGCAGGGGCATTTTTGTCCAATTTAGTGGAATTTCTCCCAAGTCCCCTTGGTCAGGGGAAGGCTAAGCCTACCCAAGCCTTACACAGGCTCCACCTATGCTCAACTCATAAATCCTGAATAAATAAATGAGCAAGAATTCCCACAGAAACCCAGCCTTATCAGAGGAGCAGAAGTTTTTTTAGCTTCAAAGTGGGAACCAATTCAACATTAATGTATTTAAAAAAGAATGGCAGTTACAGCACTGTTGGTATAATGGTCATGTGTCCAAATATCTTTCTACATATAGTATATATTCTTTAAAGGGATCTCCATATATTAATTTCTCATTCTCAAAGATGGCTTTGGAAAGGTCAACAGGTAAATGTGAAATGAACTAACTTTACAGCAGCAGAGGGTTACAAAGACATTGGATATACAAAATTCTCTGATCTTTATCTCTGTGGTTATGGTGTGCAAAATTAGCCACATCAAACAGCAAGGTGCGTTTTAATTTGTGTCCATTTACTTGTTGTGGATGGGGCGGTTAACCTGAGAATGGCTTTATTTTATCTTAACAAAGCAGACTTCCTGTAAGGTTCAATACTTCCTCCCTGGGTCCAGCCTAAGTGGTCACACCTGCACTAACAGACACCTAGACCAACACACTAACCAATGACCACTGCAGGATGTGATCGAAAAAATCTTCAGAATACACTGTAGACACAGACGCTATTGTTGTGCATTACTGCACAAGCATCATATGAGACATAGGAATGGAGTCTGGAATGAAATTGGAAGTGAGTTGAGAGGACTAATGCTGTAAGAAAATTGCTGGTAAACCCATGGATCACTATATGACAGTGAAAAGGGAAAGGCCCATGAAAACCCTGTAGACTGTAGAAAAAAACTAAAAAATCCTGTTTCAGACAATTGCTCAAGTCTGGACTTAACATGATTGTTGTGTATGTATGTGTTAAAATCGGTTAAAGCACATTCTAACAGGAAATGAGGAGACGGCAGTGCTAATAGTTTTGATCCTGCTATAAACGTAAAAAATGACCAGTCATATCCTGCTAACAACAGCAAGTTTGCATCACAGTGAATAAAGTAACAGTGTTAGAGATAACAAAACTGCTTCTTTAAAAAACAGTCCAGTCTGAGCTTTTTGGGCTAGACAACCACTCCTAAAGTTGTGCACCTATATGTTTAGCTATTCTTTTCAAAAGGAAACAATTGTACAGACACCATACCTACAAATAAGCAGATAATCTACAAGGTCTTCCTCTTTAGAGGAAAGCCAGCTGGTAACTGCAGATGAACTCCACAGAGAAAAACTAAAGACCACAGACATTTAACAGCATCAAGAAATCACAACTGACCCCATTTTCTGTCACCTATTCCACATTTTAGTCTTTCCAAACACTATGATTAAATGTTTTCTCTATGCAATCAATTCACTGGGGAAAAATGACATCTTCCTCCTCTTTGAATGTCCTGTATAATTGGGAAAAGTCACAATACTGAATGATGTGGATGTGATGTCATGTTGACTAATCATACTGATCTAAGGAGAACACACGAAACCATTCGCTGAACACTTGTGAATCTTCTACTGGAAATAGTTCACAGAAAACTGCTACACTTTCAAGATTTATCGTTATTGTTTTATAGATTAACAATCTGTATGAGACAACTCAAACTCACTCAGGCAGAAACTACACTGAAGAAGTGTCTAAATATTGGTGTCCTGAGGAAAAACTTTATGCTTCATATCTTGCTGCATTGCTTAAGCTGACCTTTTCGACTGATACTAACACGGAGTCAGGATGTAACGGGTCACAGGGTTGTGTCATCACATGGCTCATTTAAGTTTTTTAAGGAATAAAATATTTAATAAAATATTAAAAAGAACTTTAAGTTGGCCAACACAAAAGTAATTAAGGCATGTTTATGTTTACTGACATAGTCATATGATACAATACTTTGATGATGTCTCATGGGCTGCCTGTCATGTGCTGAATCCTCACGTAAAAAAAAAAAAATCAATCACATGCAATCTGTCTGTTTTGCATGAACAATAATCAGGATTACTACACCAACATTTTAGATATGTTTGCCTGTGGATGACTAAGAGACACTTAAGACTGAATTCTTATAGTTTATTCAATGTGTGTATTTCTATGCGAATGAATGACCAGTAACAATGTAAAACCACACACAACTACACAGAGGTGATTGCAAACGCGTGCATATGAATGGACAGAGAGAAACATACAGATACAGACACAAGTGTCCTTGCTCTTTTAGTTCTGCGGGCCCCATGGCTCCAAAACTGTTCCTCTTTCTAAATGTATTGCTTAAGTCAAACCAGAATGACTCAGACACCATGTATCATCTGGAGCATGGAGTCTTAACCCCCTCTTAGCCATAACAAAATTAAAATACTATGACACTTGTGGAAAAAAAGGACTTATATAGCAATGTTTCAATGAGGGATACTCCGAATGATTAACCGCAGTGAGTTTTGGCATGAGTCAGTATACGGTGGATATTTCCTATCTCTTCATTTGCTATTTTGTTGAATCAAAGAGATGAGAGATGATATTATTGTTTTTTTATGTTAAGTGTTACATGATTTAGCAATGATTGATTATTTGACAACTTTACTGGATATTTATTTTAATCTTATTTACATGTCTGAAATTGACATTGATCAGATTTGTTCAACAACTTTGGGAGGGGCAGGAGTTAGAATAGGCACTTTTATTATCTAATGTACAGTAGTTCATTTTACATGTTTTTAGGAAGAGCACAGGGATAGGGCATAATAAATGTTGTGTTCTTTGTTCCAGACTTTACCCATCAATCAACTGCGCCATCTAGTGGTTAGGAGCAGCATAAATGATCAAACAGGGAGGGTTCACCCAAGAGTTGAAGGAATAGTTCACCTAAAAATGAAAAGCATGTTATTAATTACTCACCCTCATGTCGTTCCAAACCCATGAGACCTTTGTTCATCTTCGGAACACAAATTAAAATATTTTTGATGAAATCACAGAGCAACCTGACCCTCCATAGACAGCAATACAACTGAAATAATCCCAGATCCAGAAACATTATAAAAAAAATTATATCATTTTTTTTGTTTTTATTGTGCAAACAATGGCTCTCTGATTCAATAAAAAATTTGTTAATGTGTGTTCCAAAGATTAACAAATGTCTTACAAGTTTAAAATAAAACGAGGGTGAGTAATTAATGACAGAATTTACATTTTTTGGTGAACTAACCCTTCGAAGATCTGTCAATATTTATTCACACTAGCAGAGGTAAGTATGCTTATACGTTATTCAGATTATCTTAAGTACTAAATGATTTTTGTTTATGTTATTTTACCATAGGCCTATTAAGTGCAAAATTAATCAGTGAAAATAGAGCACCGAGTATATTATAGAAGCGTACTTCTGAAATACATTTTATTTTAGTGCACTTTTTTCACCTGCATGTTTTGAACAACATTATGATGCTATAATTTAATTTTTAGGTGAACTACTTGCTGACAATCTTCAACAACTAGAGTTGTTTGCTATGTTTACTTTACATCCTTCATTTTTAATTACTAAATAATCAACAGTAGCTGAACTACATACAGGAATCTGGAGAGACAATACAAAGATGACCTAGAAAAACTCATCAAAACACACTTTGGAAAGGCCTTGTCTTAATGTTTCCAATCTTAAGTTCTTTAAGTAGGCTACTGACTTGTGAAGGTTAACGTGTTGTTTCAATGTCTTTCCATCTGAACATAATACTTGTTTAACTGAATTCTTTGCAGTCTAAAAATGAAAGGGTTAAAATGAGGTTGATAATGCATTGCATGGTGGTTGTTTGAATATTCGACGTGACTCAAAGCGTTAAACCCTATAAACGATTCAAAACTAGTTTTGATTAAAAAAAAAAAGTCTGTATTCGACCCCCAAAACGAATGTACTTCTTGTATTACTACCTTTTTCCATTTTACAGCGGGTCAACAACCATCTTCTTCCAGCACGTTCTTCACATGTTTGGTAGGCTACTTGAGTCTCCTCCTCTGGTTATAGCGCGCGCTCAGGCCGCCCCTCTCTGCATAGTCTGGAAATGCACTTCCGGTCGGTGAGACGTGGCTGACAGTGGAAAATCCATCGGGAGACTGTCTGCAGCAGTGTTCCTGCTCTGACTCTGAGACAGAAGTGCCTGGATGGCAGGGTTAAGCCGGAGTAAAAACTGTAGGAATTTCAGCCGGGTAAGACAAAACGTTTGTTGATTTATAGCATATGCGAACCTTGTAGACAGTGATTTGTTTTTCAAGGCACGCAACTTTGTATCGAGGTAGTTTTGAGGGCACCGTTGCTTTTATCAGAAACATTGCAGCAACGTTGTTTTACGAGTTTCTGCGTATCACGTTAGCTACTGAACGCCAGTAAGCATCACGCAAAACTTAAGATTTTGCCTTTGGTCCTTGTTGCTGTTTTAAGTTGTTTACCAGCCAAAGGCAGAAACATCGCAAACTTTGGAGTGTTTTTAAAGCCCAGCGGGGCTGGAATTCGTCAGGAATCTCGCCGCTCCCTCAACAACTCCTGCACGTCCACAGACCGTCCAAGCGTGCTGCTGCTCTGGGAATGTTGCATTCGCATTTTCATAGCGCACATTATTTTTTCAATAGTTTCAATAACAACTTTAAAAGTATGTTATTTTTAACGTGTATATTCTTTACATATTTGTGCACTAAAACCAATTTAAACTCATATGCTGTATTTCAATATTGGATAAAGATCAACCGCTGAAGACAGGTGAACACATTTATCCTAATTATTATGGATGCTAGTTAAACTATTTGAATAGATTGTTCTTGGCTTGACTCTAAAGCATCATCAGATATCATGTTTACTATTTTCTAGTGATACTAGTAACGACTTAAAAGATGTGGTGTGTTTTTTTTCTTTTTGTAAGTTGTGACTCACTTTGCCATGGTCTTTTGAATGTCTGTCTTTTTATGAGGTCTATACTGGTGTTATTATTTTTCTTTTCTTTTTTTCTTTCTCGGGATAGGAGTGGAAGCACAGGCACTATATCCAGACCTCACATTTTGGAGGTCAAGCTAAAGGGCTGTTTATGGCTTCCAAGTTTTTTTTTTTTGTTTGTTTGTTTTTAGCCTTTGGATAGCATTCTTGGAGACAATTTTGTGTTTTGTTAGGCACCATGCTGACATTAATTTTGAAGGTGTTTTTAACAAATGTGAGGTGTGTGTTTGGAGTTTCTGTGCATCCAATAGCAATACTGTTTTAAAGATGTGCAAAGAAACAAGAAATACATTATTTAAAAGTTTATGGACTGTAAGATTTGTGTCTTTTGTTTAGGTTCCAATATGGTGATTTTAGGACTCGGGTAAAAAATTATTTTTGACAATGTTGTAAATAGCATTACTTAATATTTTTGTGGATTTTGTGATTTATACTTTTTTCTAGGATTATTTAAATATAAAATTCAAAAACCTTAATGCAAAAAATATATATGTATATTTTGAAATGTATAAAACCTTTAGTGTAACCTTAGATCAATTTATGCATCCTTGCTGAATGATAGTATTATTTTATTTTATTTTCTATCTTATACCAAACCTTAAATTGGTATGCAGGATAGAATGTAAATTCTAGTTTGTGAAACAAAGTACCTCAAGCATTTAATGTCGTTAACGCAATAAACTAACCAACCTATTTGTTTCATGTGGGGCAATCTTTCCACTTCATGAACTAGTTTGAAGGCTTCTCTCTGCCTTACAGCACCCTAGATGTTTCTTCCGAGTACTTTGCGGAGGTCTGGGCTAATGAGCGCAGGACCCGAGAAGCCCGTTTGGGCATTTGCTGTGATGCTCCTTGGCGCCGCCCTCCTGGCGTCATCCCTTGGTGGGAAGATGATGGCTCAGACCGCTGTGGCCCAAGCGAAGACTGCACCTGCAGGACCAGGACCATGGTGCATTAAGGATCTTCTAGACCTCCAGTTCTCCATAGAGAACCTAGATGTTTGGCTCTGCTCCCTTGTGGGATCGATCGCCGTCGGACTGAGTGGTGTCTTTCCACTCTTAGTGATACCTATTGATGCTGGAACAACATTGAAAACTGAGGGTAAGTCGTATGGTTGCAATCTTTTGTGATCTAGGTCTGCTTTTGTGATCTTTGTCAACAGCTCATTGTGACAGCTATTCTAGGATCAGGTTACATGCTTAGCAGATCAGGTAGAGGTAGCATTGTGTTACGTTCAGAGCTGGTCTAAATAATCACAGCAGTGTCCTTATGCAGACTAATTGGCAGAGATACAATATTTCATGCCTCTTCTTTGTTGGAGGTGGAAAAACAATGAGTGATGAGTCTTTCTGGCCCTGTGCAGGTCATCTATAGTTTGCAAAGAGAAAGGAAAAAATGAGGTGAGTGTTTTGGTCACACATCAGGCCTGGTGTGACAAATAGACACATGTTTGCTATTAATACAAAGAAGAGAGAACCAGCCTGTAGACTGATTTAGGTCTTCAATTGTTTGGTTGCATTATAGCAGAGCTCCTTTGACCTTTAAGCTCATTTTCTCTGTGATTTGTTTTTTTTTGCCTTCTTATGGCTTGTTCCGCTTTTTGTTTTCTGTACCATGGTAAAGTAATTTCCCAGCCACAGAATAAGCCGGTTATAATGCCAATTAACCTTTTTTGAAAGGTGTCAAGTCCAATTTAATTATTTATTTTATAATAAGTAAAACTGGTTCACCCTGGATTTACTACACTTCTTACTCGGTTACTAGCTTTAGGCACGTAATAATCAAAATGATATTTTCTGTTGACTGGAAGAAGGTTATAGTTGGGGAGGTACAGTTAACAACATTATTAGATTAACCTAGTTTTTTTTTTTTTAATGGGAGACAGAAAACATAACATTTTACATGTTAAATTCATGTGCAGACCTGTTCGTTTTTGAGACTGACCTTATGGAATCTTCCTCAAACAGATTTCTAGATTAAATTTAGGAATCCTTCCCAAACTCATATAAAGAATCTGACAGAGACCGAATCCAGTGATCACTGAGACAAATGTGTTGTGTGAACAAGCTTGACCTATAAAAGATTTGCTGAGCAATTGTATCTTCAGCTACACCTGTCATGGCTTGTCTAAATAGTTTTTGATGAAGTGGACGTCCTTTAGAAAAACCAACAGAACCATAACTGGATGCAAAAAAGTAAGAGGTAACATTATTTGGTTGACAGGTTGAACTCTAAAGAACTTTACAGAGGGCACTGTTGCTCTGTGAAGCTTTTGTCTGTGATGATATCGGTCATGCAGAAATAGATCAGATTCTGGCAATGGATCCCATTCAGGAAGTAGAAGGGCTTAAGAGAAGGCCTGTTCTGTTCTAGCAGTATAGGTTGCAGAGGGCAAGAGCGTAGATGGTTAGACTGAATTATAAGTGGTTTAGGTGTGTCCTGTACCACAGAGACTAACAATATTATTTTTGTAATAGCTTTAAGTATTTTGTCTTTAACTATATGTTCCTATAAACTCTTAAGGGTTGCAAAACTAGCTTATTAAAGCTGTGCAGCTTTAGAACCTAAGCCGAACGAAAAACAAAATAATAATTAGATGTAATTGTTTTTGCAACTGTACGTTGGTTTCGCCATCTGCTTAATGTGAAGGATTTGCTCAACTTGCTTAACACAGCAGGATCTTGGAAGTGTTGCATATCAAGCATTTCTGCTAATGTTTGTTTATGAACTTCCGCTGATGCTCTTTACTTTTGCAGCTGGCTGTCAGAAGCTGAAGAAGCTGCTGAGTTTTGCCATTGGCAGTCTCTTAGGTGACGTGTTTCTTCACCTCCTTCCTGAAGCCTGGGCTCACACTTCCAGTCCTGGTGAGAATTCTCACATTATATATAACATTAGCTGTCGCTCATGCATTAATCATCATCTGTGTGCTCTTTCAGTTACGAGTCTCGTGTCTGTGTTTCTGTTTCTTTTTTGTCTGTTTTCTCTTCCTGTGACTCCCAGCGTGTGGTTTTGTAATTCATTCCCTCCCCCTGTTTCTGTCTCCTGAATAGGAATCCATTGTTTTGCATGAAGCTATGCCTTTTTAACATTAATAGTGTGTTGTAATTGACCCTTTGCTAAACCCTTCTCCCTCTGGGACTCATATTTGTGGTGGTACTAAAAATCGATATGGAAAATGGCACTTGCTAACATTTACTTAGAAGCCATTTTTAGTGCTGTTATTGATCTTATGTCTTCATTTTTGGGATTCAGGGCTCACACATTACTATTAACATTTTTAAAAAGTCCACTCTCTGTGTTTGTATTACAATTATAATACCCAAAGCCTGTTGAATATTATTAATAAAACCAGTGTTACAAGCTTAAAATGAAGGGTTTTATACCATTAGACCCAATTGAACAGAACTTAGGGAAGTTTAATTGGTTCACTCTGCAATAAGGTGTAATTTGTAAACATTAGTTAATATATTACCTAACCTGAACAAAATATGTACAGTACAGTTATTGATTGTTTATTCATATTAATTCACAGTGCGTTAACTAATGTTAACAAACACAACTTATAATAATGCATTAGTAAATGCTAAAATTAACATTAACTAATATTAATAAATGCCGTAGTATTGTTCATTCCTAATTCATGTTTGCTGATGTCGCTAACTAACGTTAACACTTTACAAGAAGGGTCATTAGTTATTTTATGTTTTTTTTTGTTTGTTAGCTTTTTATTAAGTAAGAATAAATTGTTTTTGCATGTGTTGGATAGATGGATCCCACAGGCACTATTATACGCAAGGTTTGTGGGTGATAGGAGGTCTGCTGTCCTTTCTGATTTTGGAAAAGGTGTTCCCAGATGAAGACTGTGATCCAGAGAGCAAAGCTACCTGCCAAAGAACCAAAGTAAGTTACATGTGTACATATTCCAGCACTTTGAGTCGGTTCAATTGAAGTGTGTCCACGTTGGAATGGTACAGTTTTGAACCTCATGGGGGAGCCAAAGCACGATTTTGGATTAACGCACTCTACAGACTCGCACACATTCAATATACATCAACATTCACCACCTGGTAGCATACAATTGGAGTCCAGTTGTTCTTCTTTTTGCTATTTAACTACAAAAAGTACTGGCTGATAGAATAATAGTTTAACTTAATAAAACTTTAACTAAGCGTTCTTCTTGTTTTTTTTAACAGTGACCCAAGTGTTGTAAATATTTTTAAAGCAGGGTGATTTTGTTTTCAGTTTCTGGAAAAAGTTAATCAATTCTTTAAACTACCGACTGAAGTCACGAAACTAATTTTTGTATTGTTTGTTTATGAAGTTTGACTTGCTCAATATGAAAATCACATCACTTTTGTGTATCATTTACAGTGCTCACGAATACTAAAAAGATAGCCACTTATGCAAGCTTATCTGTTATTACTCGTGCAAAAAAATTACGCTACATGCATAACACTAAGCCAAAAGTAACAGTTACCAAAAGTGAGTCATCCAAAAATTCAGAAGTGTATGATGGGTGATTAGTCCCACAGTGTTCTGGAATGTCCCGGAAAGCATTAGAATATTCCAGAAATTTCTAGAATGTTACTGTTCCAACAAAAGTAAATCAATAAATAAATAAACCTGTAACATTCTGTACAAAACCAGTTACGTGATCTCTAAAATGTATCTGAACTCAAGATTTACCTAATATTGATGCTGTGTGAGAGGAACCACACATTTACGTGAAACAAACCTGTTAAATTGTGTTTGTTTAAACCTTATTGATTAAAGATTAAGATGTTTTAGTGAAAACGGAGAGAGAGAAAGGAATTGATTGAATAATTGATGTTATAAAAATGTTGCAGGGTCACAAATCATGAATCAGTGTTGTTGTCAGAGGGATATTTAAAACTTTACTACTCGCGTCCCATTCAAATACCCACAGGACTGTTTCTGACGTTGAAGAAGAACCCCAAACCCCTTTTATTCTGGCCTTATTTCAGCGTATTGCATCACCATATTGCATCAGTGAGTTAAACGCAAACCTTATTTCACGTTTCGGGCTCCACCCTGAGGGAAATAACAGCTTAAGGCTTTGAAATATTCACTTTTAGATGCTTCCTAAAACAAATGAATTACACTTTTGTTCAACCTACCTTTCATGTGTAGACATGACATCAACTGTTACTTTTTTTAGTGCGAGTCCTGGACAGTCAAATCACACCACACACAGGGTCTTGCAGTGCCCCGTCCAATATTGTATCCCCCCCACCTTACTCGCCTTCTAATTATATCTTTTAATTTGACTTGGTCTGTGACTTAATTCTGTTTGTGTATGCCTATATCTGAGTCTCTTCCTTGCTTGTGGGAGACCTGGGAGTTTGATTGATAGCCTCTGGTCTGTTTGGGTAGCTATAAATAGCATCTAGCAGGAAGCAGCTGCCACCAGCATTCCATCAGCAGACAGACGGGCCACAGAAGTCAGCCACGGTGCACAGAAACCACAGCTGAGAGGCCTTACAGACTGTGGGCTGGAGCAGGGAGGAAGCATCTAGTTCTGTTATTTCAATCTAAAATACCTGCTGCTATAAAGGACGATTGTTTTCTCACGGCCAGCCTTTCTTAGCCATTTCCGTCTCCTCAACCCGAGGAAAGGATTTTGTGAACTTAGCAGCAGAGTTTTGTTTAATGACACCAATGTTTCAATTTTTGGTAATGTTCCGAAGACAGCTGTAGGAACTAAACTGAGTGTTATAGGTGTGCTGATGAGCTGATTGTTTGATTTTAAGAATAAATTATGGTTTCAGGGTATTTTTAACTGCTTAGTCTACAGAGCAGTGGTGTGCTGTACATTCCCAAACAGTCTCCTCAGTTTATGACAATGAATGGAACGTGTTTTTGTTTAAACTTCTTTTAAAAAGAAGTCTCTTATTTTCATCAAGGCTGTATTATCTTTTTTTACTTTCTTTTCAAAAATACAAAAACAAATATTGTAAGTTCTTACTGTTTTAAATGGCTCATTATATATTGTTGTAAGTGTAATTTAGTCCTCCTGTGACATTATTAAAATTTTTGCATCCATTTGCATTCAATTCAGTGTTACATGGCCCTTCAGAAATCATTCTAATACTTTTATTGCTGATATTGAAACATTTCTTAATGTGAACAGTTTTGTTGCTTAATATTAATGTGGAAAGTATGGTACTTTAAGTAGTGCTGTGCCTGGTTAATTGTTCTTGGGAACCAATTTAATCAGACAATTGGATAGTGGGTGAAATTGTCTGTTGAATGCTGTAACGTGAGAGCCAGATTTGTTAGCCTCATTGTGGTGTTCTCTCTCTTTCCTAACTAGTCGTCTTCAGCAGATCTGAGCAGCGAGGTCCCCGTGTCCCCACAAACAAATGGCATCTGCTCAAACAACAACTCAGACTCCAAGCCAAAGACTGACATCAGCCTTTACACAGAGCCAAAGAAAATAAAGGTAAGCTGAGCACACAAATCATGCCTTGTTCACAATAAATGGTCCAAGTGGTAATTAGATCATTAGAGAAAAGGACTAGGATAGTTCCTTGGAACCAGTCATACAGCATTTGTAAAGCATTTGTGTGTTGCCTATTCTCTTTTCTCTTTAATTGTTTCTTTATTTTTTCAGACAAGTGGTTATCTAAACCTTCTTGCTAACTGCATTGATAACTTCACTCATGGGCTGGCAGTGGCAGGAAGCTTCTTAGTAAGCCGAAAGGTAAGAGCAAACAGAGATCGATTCCAAATAAATGGGATTCAGCCCTCATTTAGTAAAGTAATGCTAAAGGAAAGCCGATTGCTGCTAGCACAGCTTGCTATAGAGTGTGAACAGATCTGTGTAGGGCAGTTGAATGTCTGGTAATTATGACGTTATGTGCTTTATAAATAGATTCAGAGTTCCTGTGTAACTATAAAATGGTTCGGCCACTTTTAAGCATTTTAAACCTCAACCTTATAGCTTCCCCCATATTTCTTTTGGTCAGTGGAGATCATTGCAAGCGGTGAAATAGAGACGTTTATGTGATGTGTGGGAATATTTATAGTGCAGCATTATTTATATGGCTTTGCGAAGTTGAAGTCCAGGTGGAGAAGCATAAGGCTCCCAGCATGCGTGGGGAGGGAGTTTCAGAGGAAATGACTTGGTGCAACAGAAACCACTATAGTTGCACAGAAAAACACACTTTTACACATTTGCTCACTGGCCTGGACGTACATATTTGGCTGCAGGAATACAAGGGAGAGTATTGATGGCGAACTGTGCCATTTTACTGTTTTTGCTGCCTCCCCCATAGCTTCTGTTGACATTCAGTTAAACATATGTGCTAAATAAACATTGTCTGGATTATAAAGTATGCTTTTTCTGCCCTAACATGTTTGAATTAGAAAACAATGGTATACTATAATGTATTTACAAACCTTATTGCGCTTGTCCCAACAGGTTGGTTTCTTAACAACATTCGCTATACTGCTTCATGAGATCCCTCATGAGGTACGTATCTCTGTATCTAAAACTCTTACTCTGTAGTTTCAACTAGGTAATTTACATACAGGAACCATGCTTTTCAAATTTTTGTCTGATCGGTAACGGTTTATTATTATTGACTAGGAATCAGCTAGGAGTCATTCAACAGTTACTACATGTAAAATGCCTCAATGCTTTATAAAACTCAGTACTTACTGATTTCTGTCGCTTTGCTCACATTTTGTCTTTTTATGGAAAGGTGGGAGATTTTGCCATTCTGCTGCGAGCAGGATTTGACCGCTGGAAAGCTGCCCGTATGCAGCTCTCGACAGCGTTAGGAGGAGTCCTCGGGGCATGTTTTGTTCTTTGCTCCCAATCACAGCACGGGGCAGGTGAGACGCCACAGTCCTCTCAGACTCAACACTACTGTTCAAAAGTTTGCAGTCAGTAAGATTTATTTTTAAAAATATATTCTGCAAGAAGGCATTATAAATAAAAAATTTTAATGCTGTTTTTTACACTGTTTTCATCGAAGAACACTAAAGAAAAAATATCACGGTTTCCACAGAAATATTAAGCAACGAAACTGTTTAAGACACGATGATAATAATAATTATAATAATAATAATAATAAAGCCTAGTTTTACTAACAGCTTGCACCGTCTTTTGGCTGTTAGGTTTTAACTGTTTTAGCTGTTTTTTATTTATTTATTTTGTGCCTGACATTATTGAATATGCTTTAAGACGCAAAATGAGGTTTACTAACGTTTGTGCTCAACAAATGAATGGTATTTGTAGCATTGTTTAACACCCAAATATCTGTCTTAATAAATAAATGTCTTAAACTATTTTCTTCTGAAATGGCTGTTGTTGGGTGAAGGAGAACAGACTTTTTCCACACCTTTTCATTTTATTTAGAAAGCAAGAGCACTTTGTCCTAACATATTGTTTGCCAAGCCATTTTTATTTTTCAATTGCTTCAGGAAATGTAAGATGACTTGGAACCACCAACTAGGAGTCACGCAATACCAAGTCTATCAAAACTTCTCGCAAACCTAACTTTTTGGCCTCCAGTTCTTTCTAACGTACCGTGGCCTCTTTATTTCTTTATTCTTTATTTTGCATTGGTCGATATGTAAATGAGATGTTGTTTCTGTGTTTTTTAATTTAACTGTTGTGAGTAAATCACACACACTTATCTGCGCTCTTTTGGAAAAGTTTGCCCTGTTTAGTAAAACTGACTGTTTGAGAACCAAATCAGCATTTACTTGTTATAAATTGTAGCATTTAATATTACTCTGGTTTAAAGAATTGCAACTTTTGTGAGCATAGAAAATCTTACTGACCACCAAAAATGTGTAAGCTTTTTCATATTTCTACCAATGCCAGCATTTGTTGTTGTTTGCAGCAGTGTTCTTTCTTTTTTTTTGCCTTCTCCATCCCATTCATAACATGAATTTTACCATCTATTGATATTTAATAAATAATGTAATAAGTGAATTTATTTGTAGAAAAACCAAAAGTAAAACAGTAATGCTATTTATTAAGTCTCATGAACTGCCTTGCTTTCTTATTTTGTACTGTTTGACAGCCAACATCCTTTACAGGTGGACACTACAGTGATTTTTTTCGGTTAAAAACACATAATAAACATAAGCACCTGTTCTACTAATGTGTCTTTCTAGAGAATGCCACTGCCTGGATCCTGCCCTTCACCTCAGGTGGCTTTCTCTACATTGCCATGGTCAATGTGGTACCTGATCTGCTACAGGAGACCAACCCTAGGTAAGATGTCTACTAAAATGGCCTCCTACTATCTGTTTGTTTCTCACAGTAAAATCTTGCCATATTTCAAACATAAAATTAACTGAATGTCAATGATCATGTCCCCTGTTCCCACAGGAACTCCTTTCTTCAGGTTCTCCTGTTGTTTTGTGGGATAGCAGTCATGGCTCTTCTCTCAGTCATCATGGACTAGCCACAGACGAGCACTGCTTTTATCAAGAGACATTTAGAGTGCTACCTAGCATGTTGGAGGACTTGCGGACAATTTACTCCACTAGTTATGCTTTAAATAATTTAGACATTTTTGTCACCCCCAAAGACCATGTGAGGAAAGACCTAAGAAAGAAGCAGCCTTGACAATCAGGTGTTTGAATCTGTCTCCAAATGATTTTAGCTTTATCCTTCATATACCTGTGTCCGGATGAAATTACAGGTTTGATCAAATGTGGGGCTTTTGGCTTAAATATGGCATCACATTCTTCTTTGTGTTTCTGCTGGGTGTCATTTACTGTTGTCAAAATGTTTTTTGTCAAACATTTGCAGTATCCCATACATTGCAAATGCAGTTTTTTTTTGCTTTAAGAGACAGGCACATAAACTTACATAATCAGATTTTTGTGTTTCTATAAAAAAACAACACTGCTTTTTATGAGTCATTCTGTTGAAGTTTTATCTATCTCATTTCATACTTCATTTGCTTACGTTAGGACATTCACACTTTGCATGATTACATATTTCTAATTGCATGTACATCAGTGAACACACTCCTTTTATCAAACAAATACTTAACAGGCCTTATTTTCGTGTAGTATTCCCTTTTTTTATGGTGCTGCCTTTGTCTTTTCTTACAGTATTGATTCTTGTTACTGAGTCTTGTCCTGTTAGCCACTACACTGCTGCATCCTCGCTTTAATTTACTGGTTTTCTGTACATTTCATTGTGGTCCTGGCATTACAGTACACCGTCTTGAGTGGTTTAGGTTTAAGATTTGATGGATTCCTAAGCAGACAGTTCTTTTACTTAACTGACTTGGTGCCATTTCAGACATTTTCAATCACATTTTAAAAAGATAAAATAGTTGGTGAATGAATTGTCTGTTTAAGAGTTTTGTATATGGAATGTTACTGAAAAGAATGTTGTGAACGTGTCACATGGCTGGTAAGAAAAGTCTTTTTGCCAGAATGTAAATATTTGAAGAGATTATATATATTTATTCTGTTAACAATGTCAGAGTAAAATATTTTTTACTTTTATGTCCTCCCAATGTTATATTTGAAATAAAGAAATATTACAGTTTGATTTAAAACCCTTTGTTACGTCTGATTTGTATATGTGCAGACGTAGCACTTCTCCAAACATTGCATTCCTTGTCCAAATGTATTAGTTCAGCTGAATCATTTGATAACCTCCTAACAAAGTGTCCCTTTCCTACTCTACTGCTGAAAAGCTAGTACATAAAAAAATAACATTTTGAAGAATGTTGGTAACCAAGCCGTTGACATTAGCCGCTGACTTCTATAGTATTTTTTTTCCTGGACTATGTAAGTCAAAGGCTACTTCAACATTTGCAATTTGCAAAAACATATTCAAGTGAATGGAGACCAACTAAGGGTGAACTATCCACTTTAAGGAACTAAAACATTTACAACTTTTTTCCATGTTAGGTTTTCTAAATTGCTGACATAATATAATGGTGTTATTTTTTTCCCTCCAAATTTTATATATATATATATATTTGCAGAACCGTATTGCAGGTGGCTTGAGACACTAAAGTTATGTATGTTGAGCAAATGTCCTTCCTGCACTGTAACAGATAACTTCTATTGATTTAGAGTTAATGGACT
>JAUCNO010001819.1:9162402-9183220 GCA_032353835.1 Enteromius viviparus
GAATGGGATGGCACTTCAGTTCATAGAATGAGTAAAGGCAGGTGAGCGAATACTTTTGGTAATATAGTGTATATATGCAGAACCGTATTGCAGGTGGCTTGAGACACTAAAGTTATGTATGTTGAGCGAATGTCCTTCCTGCACTGTAACAGATAACTTCTATTGATTTAGAGTTAATGGACTCTAAATGACCTTTAGCAGCTCTGCTTCTTGTGTCAGAATGACACTACATATGCAGTAAATTTAATAACAAGGGTGCAATGTTTTCAGCATATGTTGCACATGACCTGCTAAATTATCAAATATTCCTTTGCTGTTACATGCCCATGAGGAGGAACCATTACACTAAATGACTCTCATGAGATGGACTCCCCACTATGTTTAACCATTAGCAACCTAGACTGTGCTTCTGTGACGTGTGTACGAGCATTGGATCTCCACTACTGTTCCTCTGTTGGTGCAGTTTGCTTGAATGGCAACTGCGTAGTTTATTTGTGCATCCTGGGAGTCTATTTTGTCCCAGTCTGCAAGGTCTTTGGATTTTGATATGTCATACTCACAAATGTCTTGCACTGCCTGGCGCTTCAAGTCCTGTATGCGTTCAACGTAGCATTTCTGCAACGGTGTCGGCTATGCCAAGATGCGTGCCACAAGCACATTTTTACTGCACAGTCTGGGTCTGAAATGTCATATGGGAATCAGGGGGTGGTATTGATTTTGTGTTCACACTTGTCCTATTTCAACACAGTCTGTTTGGCAAGGGACTGTTGCCATAACGACTAGCCTGTGGGTTGTCTTCCTTTGTCATCTGCCCTGACAGAGCCCACTGTGTGTGGGAAACTGCCTGGAACTTTAGACAATGATATGCCTCTTTTTTTTTGGTTTATATCTGAAAGTCTTTATGTCTTGTCCTTCAAACCGCTTTTAATGCGCACCTAAAGCACGGCTGCTTGTACTAACATGATTTATTCTCCTGTATCTTGACCTGAACCTCCCACGCTTTTGAAACTCTTCTCAGTGCTTCTCTCCCTCTCTGTGGGCCACCTCCATGGATGGCAGGTGGCAGGTTAGTGCTGCTACAGTTCACACAAGTATATTAATGTAAGAGTTGAGTGCACCTGATCATGGAGAAATGGCAAAAAAAAAAGATATAGACAGGAGACGTGAAGGAAAACGATGCTGAAAGAACAAGACTTTCAGGAATGGCTGAAAGGACAGATGCAAAGTTTCAGACTTTAAAACATTTTGCACACCGATTGTGATGTAGAAGGGAAAATGTCTGATCAAGTTTTGTTTTTATACTTCCCCTGTTCTTGATTCATATTGGTTTATGTATTGCAGCTGGTAATGTTTGAGAAGACAGTCAGCTGTATGTGGGAAGGACACTGTGCTGTCTTCTGGGACATTTCTTTCAGCAGCTTTCTGTTTTGTTTACTTTTTGTGAAAGTACTAATATATCAGTTGTCAGGTAATCCAAATAATACGTAATGCATGTTTGGTTATATTTAATTTTGAGAGAGATATTAAGATATAGTATTGAGAGAGATAAAACAAATTTTTTTTATTGTTTTATTATAGACATTTATTCTTACTAAAGCAACACATTGTAAGTAAATAAATATTTTGCTTTTTTTTGGCCTGTCTCCCATATTTGCTGTATTAATGTGTGTTATCAAATAAAACAGAAACATAAACCGATTTTGTTTGAAGGGAAAAAAGTAAAGCTTGTATTTTGGATTTAATCTCTCTACTTTGATTTGACATTTATTTAAAAGACTTTATGTTGTGTTGACAGGTTATACCTCCGGGAAATCTCTTGTATGACTGCTCTTTTTTTGTACTTTATCTTATTTGATTTGTTGGGGATTGTGTCTTGGGATTTTCTTACATATCAAAATTTTTAAATAAAGATTTGATTAATAGATATTATTTTGGGTGTTAAGCCCAGTTTCATACAGACAGAGAATATAATTATTTTTCTTTTCTTTTTATAAAACAAATACTTACTACCTCAGACCATATTTACAAGACAGATTTGGGATAAAAATAATAGTTCGTTAGAACAGTTCACCCAAAAATTCTTTACTCCCTCAAGTAGTTCCAAACCGGTATGAATTTCTTTGTTGTGCCGAACACAAAGGAAGATATTTGGGAAAAAAAGTTTGTAACCAAGCAGTTTTGGGTCACCATTGACTTTATACAGCTATTTGTTTAAACGTCAATGATAGCATGATAACTAACAGGAGACAGTAGAATATTGAAGAAATATTGCTGCTTGGATCCGTGATGATGGGCTCGAGTTTGTAATCAATAAATGACCCTCTCATGTTTATCACTTATTCCTCGTGTTCCCGAGGCACCTAATTGGTCTCTTCTCAGTTCACTGAGGCCCAAGAGGAAAGAGAGAGCATTGCACTTACACCAAGCACCACTCACTCTGTTCTGGTCCTCTCCTCGCATCGCATCTCCTCTCCTCTTCCCATATCTCCCCCTCTGCTCAGCTCAAAAGCAAAACAGATGGTGGAAAAGCAGCACATCTGTCCGGTCGCTCTGCAACAATAGATCGCTTTGAGCTGGAGTCGAGCCTGGTCATGTCCGCGCGCGAGAGCTGCTAGAGATCCGGTGTGTTTTCTGGCTTCGGCTGCCGAGGAAGGACGGTCTGTCTGGGTTCTCCAACGAGCGGAGAAGATGGCCGCCATTAAGATTTTAACCAGCGCGGGGCTTTTCTTGGCGTTTTGTGCTCTGGTCTTGTTGGCTATGGCCATCTGCACCGATTACTGGTACGAGACGGATGCTCGGCGGCATCGCGAGCGCTGTAAGAACTACGCAAACAAGCGTAACGATCCCGGATACATTTACATCTCAAATCACAACTTACCTCTCCAGATGCCTCCAAAGGGCTATGAGAGGAAAGCGACGGAGGCGCGCGTGAAGCGGCACGCTCCGGCTTCGGCGACGGCCATGGAGTCTCACTGTAGCCGCCAGTTCAACTCCACGATCTCCGGTCTGTGGAGAAAGTGCCACCGCGAGGGCTTTGACCTGGAGACCGAGGATCTCATTTACAAAGGTGAGTTGCTATCTGTTTGGCGGTGCTTTGTCAGTCACTGGAGCCTTGGTCCAGGCCGTTTTGTTTTGAAGGGAACGGATGTGCACGTTCATCCTGGGGTACATTTCCCACGACTTTTATCAGTGCACTTGGCCATTGGGTCAGGTTGGTTAATCCTGTTTTCACTTTGCCTACATGTCATTAGCCTTCGCGTTGTGGCATTTTTTTTATTAAATATTGTTGTGAAGTTTGAAAGCGATGTAAATAGTAAACGGGAAATGTGGAAGGCCTGATTAGATCAATGTCGCTATCCGAGGTGCTGAACGTGTCATGTGTGAAGAAGGCGCAGGTAGTTGCTTATATACCTAGAAAATGTTATAGACAATTTAATTCTGCATTGCTACAGACAAACATTAATGGATTGATGACAAATAAGGATGTCTGAGAAAAAAAAAGCGATCCAGAAAGAGACTTGGAAACCTGAATGTTGTTAACACCACATTGATTTGACAATGAGTTATTCCTCTTTATAAAAAAAAAAACACTCTCATCATTAACCATGAACCAAAGTCAATTTTTTAACTGTGTATTGGATCACTGTTTTCACTGTGTATTTTATTACCACCAAAAAGCACCAAACACCAATCTTGTTTTTTGTTTTTCTTCTTGTTTGTTTTTTTAAAATAGCATCTTGTCTTTGATTCTGTGATGACAATGGCAAAAGTTCTCTGAACATTTACACAGAACCAAAGCAAAACCAAATATATTATGTAATGTATGTATTCCAAATCTCATGTAAGTGCTCAGGTTTGATGAAAAAAACACTCAAGAGGAAGAACGGTGAAATGCACTGGTTCAAGTGTGAAATATAAATGTAGTATCAGCGAATATGAGTTTTGTTTTTTGTAAAACAAATTATGACCTACTCAGATAATACTAATGTCTAGACTATAGTTTATCAGATAACATTATCTAAGGTGATTAGACTTAAGCCAAATGATCATATTTTTCTTACCCTCATCATATGAATACTGATCTCAAGTATAAGAGGCTTACAGCTCTCATCTCTATCACTTGATACAGTATTATTTGACAGAGATCTCATTCCGCATTATGTTCAGGCCTTAAATATTAAGTGTGAGCTTTTACAGCAGCCATTTCTCTTGCTGGGTTGCAAGAGAAGGAACGCTGCTCACTTGACCATATCTTCATCAATAATTTGTTCATTGATTTTCCCAGGTCACCCTAAGTGGCTCTGTAGATGTCATGAATGATGAAGTAGTGATGGTGTGCAACCACTCCAGTTAGACTGTGAGCCAACACCCAGGAATACATCGCTTGCAGATTTATAGTCCAACCCTGCATTATCAACATGATGATATGTGTTCACATAAAGCAGCCAGAACATTGTTCTTGATTATCCTATATGAATATATTTGATCCTAATTTTATAAAGTATAATATAGATGTTTACTTGTCCTAATGCTTAAAAATAATAACAATAACCGAGAACTGTAAATCCACCAAAGCAAACTGACAGTGATCCTCAGAGAGCTGGAACAGTTCAGACTAAATCCAATGAATATAGTACACCACACGTCCTCTTATCCAAATTTAAAATGCTTTAAAAAGCTGAAAGGGACTAAATGTTAAGTAATCTATCACAACAGATCAATAACATGAGCTGAAAATCTGATGTTTTTTTTTTTTAACTGATCTGCAGGGTATTGTTTTCTTTTCTTTTAGCTTTAGTTCACCAATTAATCTGAAGCCTCTTTGTAGTTTCCATCAGATCATACTTTTAAGGTTTTCATTGTTTACAACAATAAGAGTGAAAATGCACGCCTTTCGTCAGCAAAGGATGAACATTTGAATGTGCAAAGTGCCTTTGTGACAGATTTTCAAGCTTTGATGTGATTATGACATAGAACAAGCTGTCACAATAAATTTGACACATAGATATGATAAACATGACACAACTGCACAGCTCACGCACAGGGTCTGAACAAATCACTTCACCACAGATCTGTGCAGCAACAAACCCAATGCCCCTTGTGCTTTTGAGTCTTTACTTCAACAAATCAATTTAACCCAGTCCAGTCTCTTTAAAAACTGTAATTATATGGCAGCTCATCCCTTTCTTTATCCACGACCTCTCCTTTCTTGTATTGTCTAATCCTCAATATCAGGCACAATATTGACCCAGCATGTTTCTAATGACCGAGAATCCAGTAAACCAGTTTTACACACTCAAGTGCTTTATATTGTGTGGTGCATAAATCACGTTTAAACTAGGCATTTTGATGTAGCAGGATGTGGTCATGCTCTGATGGATTACATGAGAAACAATTTGTGTGCTAGTCATTCAGTTTGGTGATGTTGCTGAAAGCACGTTTCTGCATCATCAAATCTCTTAGAAGATTATGATTGCTATTAGTGAAGTGTAAACAGGTGATTAATATCATCCTTGATTAGCTCTCAGAAGAAGTTTCATTACTGTATATCCTTCATTTACTGTATATGCTGTGTTGCAGTTGTTGTCTAGAGACGACAAGAGACCACTTTTTGTGGGTCTTGTTACTCATGGTCTGTGTGTCAGACGTTAAAATGTGAAATCCTTTCGACCTAATTGTCAAAGTTAGTATATTTTTTACAAATAAGATGCAATTATTTTAATCACTTGTTTTTGAATTGCGTAAAATGTATCTGCTTAAAGGTTTGTTTACAAAACATTTTTTGAAGCAGCAGTACAAAGTACTAATAATATTTAAAAATATATATGTTGGAAAACCCTGGTCGTACTTTGACCCAACTGGCAAAGCTAACCTTTATTTAACATTTCACATTATAATACTCGTATTAATTTTGAGAAACTTGAGGTTTAACATGTATCACTGTCATTTATTTGACATTTTCTGGCAGCTTGAGCAGATTTATTTACACTTTTCTGTGTGCTCCAAGCTTACTTCCAATTTTAAGTCCAGCTAACAAATTAGGTTTTACAGTGGCAGTGACAATGTATGGACAGGTTTTTAATAATGAAAGTATTTACAGCTAAAGTTTATTGGTGGGAATGTATGGAAGCCCATTTCTGCAACAAAAAAAAGGATGTTAATTATAAAAATTTTATAAAATAGCTTTTGTATTTCGTAATTCAGACATAGTTTCTTGCAATTCTGAGAAAAAAGTTTGAACTATATACGCATAGAATTCAGATTCAGAATTCTTTTTTTCTTAACAATTCCAAGTTCAAGTCTAACAGTTCTCAATTTATATTTCCTAAACGTATAACTTTTTCCACCATGGAGTGAAAAATAAAGAAGAACTTTTTACTTGCAATTGCATGTTGTGTTTTACAAATCATACTTAAGTTAACATCTCACAACTTTGACTTTATATCTCTTTTTTATATAAAAAATAAATCTGTCTAAAGTCTAAATTGCTTAATATATAATCAGAATTACAAGAAAAAAGTCTTAACTTTTAACTATAATTTCCAATTGAGAATTATTCCATGGCAGAAAAGGGCTTCCATGGAAATCTTGAATAAATGTTAGCTGAGAAGTTTCCCTTGTCAACAAAGAGGCAATCACAACTATATACTGCAATACAGCTGAAACACTGAGCGATATAGAGGCATCCAAACAGAAACCCACTCCATGTCTTTCATCACAATCACCTAGTCTAACAACTGGAAGAGTGTCAAACCCTACCACGTTCTGTATGAATAGAACATGAATGCCTGCTCTGATTTATGCAAATCAATCCCAGACTAAATCATTAGCTGGGTGAAAGCTAAAAATAATGTTGATGTGGAGGAGAGGAACACAAATTTTACCTTAAAAAACCCTGCGTGGCCTGTGCTGATTAAAATGTATTTGTTATGTAAGTCATTGCACCGTTTCATGCTCTCTGATATACATTTAAGGTTTCTCTGATAAAGATTTGAATATGCCTGTTTTATGTCCAGAAGGAGGAAAGAAATTACTGTAGTAGATGGTTTCCAGCTTTATGAAGTGTAAGTGAGTTATTCTGAGGTTTACACTCGCCTGTTCAGGATTCATACAATTGGCAATCAGCAGCATACACACACAACACACTCACACTTATGTCATTCATGATGACGCAGAGTCTTACAGTGCCAACCAAGTGCTTGTCTAAAAATACATAAAAATACTATGTAATCTTACACTGTTTTTGAATTGCTCTTTTAACCTTCTACGGATGCATATTGGTTTTTATTTTATTTGGCATGTTTTTCTTCATTTATGTTTTAGGTAAACAAACATAAGTCTTAATAATAACTTAAAAAATAGTAGTTTTGCTAAATTTCAAAGTCCAAATACTGAGCGATTTACAGAGAGTATATTAAATGTTTAAATAAAATAGGTCTGTTTTTGCAGCCTGGTGCTCTAATTTTACATGAAAATAAAATCAATATGAAATGCAACTGTGACATTTATGACCCTGTGCATTTGATCATATGCACCTAATTGCTCTCCGGGAAATAGTTTAATTAAAGCGAATACAAGCATGGGCCTCTTCTGGCATTTTGTGATCACAACAGACCTGCTGATCCTCTGGAGATTAAAGCCTTGGACTGATTGGCTTTTCTTAAACAGTCATTAGAGAGTATATGTCTGTATGATCAATGTTTGAATCGTTGTTTTCTTCAAATAGGGTTGATTCAGAGATGCACCCCTGTGAAGTATCATTACACCTCTTCAATCCTGCCTCGAAACCTTCCTGTCAACATCACCAAGACCATCCGGCAAGATGAGTGGCATGCCCTGCGTGAGTCTGACAGTTTCTTCTTTACATGTGTCAGAGTTACAGAATCTTTCATTGTGTCTGTGTTGTGCTTGTTCCAATGCAATATTTATGAAACACACTTCTTTTCTTAGAAAATATTGTAATTGTTCCTTTTCTAGTTTCTAGGTAAACTGCGCTACTTTTGCGCTCAAGCCTACAGAGGATTGTAGAACGGATGGATGATACTATTGTAACCCTTGACATCTTGCATAAACACTTTCACTCGCTGCCTACACTAAACAAGATTCATTCTTTCACCAAAAAGATCGAACATTTAATCAATAAATCTATAAAATTACAGTAAAGACATTTATGAAGTTTGTGAAGATTATTTTGAACTTCCTATTCATCCAGAATCCTTAAAATAGTCATCCAAAATAATTCAGTTTCCACAAAATGTTATTTAGCACAACTGTTACTGAATGGTGAGAAATAGACAACCTACTTTCTAACACTTTATTTTAAGACGTATCGTTACATGTACTTAATATTATATTACCAATAAAATATGCATAATTACATGCAAGTAACCCTAAGCCAAACCCTAACCCAAGTACATGTAGTTAATTAATATTACTTAGCACTTAAATATATAATTACAATGTTTGCAAACACCTGAAAATAAAGTATAACCGATTGCATTTCAAGATAGTTTGTAATAATGTGCTCAAGAAATGTGCACAAAAACAGATATTTTAGTTTGTATTTCTGTCCCTGAGTGGCCAAAATGATGTGCGCTGAAATGTGCTTTTTATTTATGTATTTTATAAGGTATTATAGTCCTACAGAGGAGATCTGTTGCTTTGTTGGCAAGATTTTACTATATTTGTTTAATTCCTGCCTTTGTAGAAAATAACAATAAAAAGACGCTGATGAATAAAAGAAAAGCAAAACCTTCATATTTAACATGTAATAGAAGTCATCACTAGATGCTCACAAGCCCTGATTGGGAACAAATGAGGTTTAATGTTGGTGTTTTGTGCTGCAGATCTGCGGAGGATGACAGCAGGTTTTGTGGGCATGGCTGTCTCTATCATCCTTTTTGGCTGGATCATCGGAGTTCTTGGATGCTGTCAACAACATGATCTCATGCAGTATGTAGCTGGACTACTCTTCCTCATGGGCGGTAAGAAGCAGAGTGTGTGTTTGTGTGCATGCAAGAGAGAAAGAAAAAAAAGTGACTTGACTGCTCGATTTTGTCGCCATCTAGTGGCTGTTGTTTTATTCAATAAGATGCTTTTAAGATAGATCCAAAGCTTTGCATCCTATATTACTGATCCAAAAAGAAAGGGTGTTTCATGAATGTTTGAAGATACATCTCGAGTAATTTCCCTTCTGACAGGAACCTGCTGTATTATCTCCCTTTGCACATGTGTGGCGGGCATTAACTTTGAGTTGTCGCGTTACCCACGTTACCTGTACGGCCTTCCGGAGGACATCAGTCATGGGTATGGCTGGTCCATGTTCTGTGCCTGGGGTGGACTGGGTCTCACCCTGCTGGCCGGTTTCTTATGCACGCTGGCTCCTTCTTTAAGCAGCCCCTTGGCCCGCACCACAGTCCACAAATCCAGGCACGAAAATGGGACCGTGTGATCAGAGACTTCTGCAGCGACGTTTTCACGACATGTATACAGCGTCTACATAAGGACAAAGCATCTGGCCTGTTCATCATCATGCAGTATATCGACTGGATCATTTCTCTTTCTGTGTTCATATGACTCCAGTGGCTCTCGTTGATCACCGATGTCAACACAACTTGTGTACACCATCAATTTGTTTAAAAGGTTGAAGTCTGTAAACGGCCTGAACACTGCTGATAAAGTCAAATGGAGACACAAGCACAGACCACCGAGCATCTTCCACCGTCTCACATGACTCACTCTGGTTCTTTGTGGCACAAAAAAAAAAAACAAGGAAAATGTTCACCGCTCCGCTTCGTGATGGAGAAGCGAACTGGAGGCGACTGTCTTCTCTCCAAGAGAATAAAATGGTGCTCTCTTTTCAAAATCATACAACTGCACAGAAATCTTTTCAAAGACATCAAATAAATCCATGGTTTTTCATTGTAGCTGTGGAGGATTGTGAGTCCAGAAGCAATGGAAAGAGAGATAAAAGTATTTCTGTTGTTCAAGCTTTGAGAAGCACATTTCCCAAGGCCTCAAAGAGTCTGTATGTGTACAAAATACTTTGTTTTGTCTAGATTTCAGGTCTATTTGGATGAACTTATGCTTGGGATACAAATGGAGCCTTTTCACTCTTTGTTATGATTGTAACGAACGGTGACATGGCTAGCTGTTTTGAGGAATCTGATCAAATTTGGCATGTGAATTACCAATATGATGAAAATGTTTGTGGGGGTATTTCTGAATATCGTTTCTCATGAAGCCTTATTGCTGTTATGAGCACAGCATGATTAGAATTATACAAGAGCACAGCACCTTCCAACCACAACTGAATGTTGCTGAATAGTTAGGATACAGTACAGTTACAGCTCGGACGGCACATGCCAGATTTTGAAGGAAATTCAGTGTTGTTTAGACGCAAAAAGTGAAGATACAGAAAATGTACAGAATTTAAATGAAGATGGTGAACTGCAGGTAGAGTAAAGTACGTGACACGAAACAAGCTGTAATGTTTACATCATGTAATGTTTGTAAGTAGATGACTCCAACCAAACAATATTTTAAAAACCCCAACAGGCCTGGAGGTTTTATTCTAGTAATAATCTAGTAATATCTTTTTTTAAATGAGTGTTTCCACATTATCATGAATAACTCATATTGATTCTTCTCAATGGATATTATTTATTGAGGATGCTACTGTGAAAAGCACAGTTACTGTAAATCATTTACCAATGCCTCACGTCTTTGCCAAATGTACATTCATAGTCTCATCAACCTCCACAGAACCCAGATCAATTCTTGAGCACAACGTACTGACATTCACAATGAGATGAAACGCAACAGATAGTGTAAGACTGTATTCTGAGTGCACAGTTTGAGAAAGAGGAATGCATTTGTAAAATGTCATAAGAGGGAAACTGGGGGGTCCAGTCATTTTTAGGGTAAAGCTTACAGCTGATTGGCACAAAGATTTATGTCATAGACTTAAAATGAATAAAGCCAAAAGAACAAATCCCTTTAGGTGGATGGGAGAGTGTTGTATTAAGTGTGATGAACTGCAGAGCAGGTATTGACTGAAAATACAGAGGCAAAAAATTAATAAACACCACTTTAACACAAAAAGATTTGTGTTAAACATCTGAAAATGTGAATGCTTTGGACAGAAATTAAAAAAATAGCACAAGAACAATGTGGAGAAAAAAAAAGCTTTTCTAATAAAAGCAGCTTCAGGTGTTTTGTCACTTATGGGGAGATATGAGAGACATTTGTACAAAAGCTGCCAGCTTCTTTGGCAGCTGAAGTAGCATCACTTTTTATTTTTGGGTATGAACTGTTTTTACCGGTTCGTTTCATAATTACAGCTGGAGAAAACAAGTATCATTGTCTCGCATGCCGTCATATTGATTCATTTCAGTGTATTTAGATTGTGTCAATTTTTTTAAATGACTTTTATTTTATGAAATAAAATGTTAGTAGCAGCATTTCATCAGGAGGTACTTTTTTATATTCTATTCAGTTTTTTTTATTAAAATAGTTGAATGTTATAGCCCACTTGGGCTTTGGTTTGAATTGATTGCTAAATAAGCTAAGTACTGTACATGCTTGGTGTAAAAAAATTACAATAATTATTATTTTGAGTACATGAAAGGAAACATATGAGGCACGTGGGTCATTTAATACCCTTTCTGTATTGCGTATCTATACGTTCACATAGAAAGGCAATGTTGCTGTAATGCTAATGAAATACATTTAACTATTTGAAATGCAGCACCATCTAGAGGATCTTTGCGGAACATGTTCAGTTTAAACCCTCATTCACAATATACTACAAAAATATCTTTGTAAAGTGAAACAATCAGCAGACAACACCCATAAATCAGAATTAAAGGTTACAGTAGAATACAAAGAAAGGAAATCAATATTGGCTTCCAGTAAATGATTCAACAGAGATCCTACCCTTTATGCTTTTAAAATTGAACGTAAGAAAAAAAAGGCACAGAGAGATTCTTAATATCTGTAAACAAAATGCAGGAGATACAGTATAAGATACCCTATATAAAAATATATGGGTCAAAATTATTTTGTTTCAGGTGAGATTTTACATCAAATAGTGACCCAGCACATTATCAACGTTTTATATCATACAAAAGTAAAGAGAATGTCCTTAAAAAAAAAGAAATGCATTAATATATGCAACATTACCATGCCTTGGGCTGAATATTTAAGCAATTTTATGAAAAAGTTAGCAATTTTTTTTTTTGATTGCATAGTTTTTTTTGTTGTTGTTTTCTCCCTTTTCCCACTTTTTTTAAAAAGCATTTTCATACTCTTTATATTTTTGAGTAGCTACCCAAAGGTTGAAAACCACTGCCCTGAAGAAAGAAAAATTACATTACAAAAAAAAAAGATCAAGCCACCTGGGCTGCTTCCCTCCTAGAAAAAAAGCCAGCTGTTGATTTAAGAGAAGAAACATTTACTGTGTCACTTTACTTCTTGAAGCGGGAATGAGTACCCACGACCAGATAACTGTCTCGGGACAGCTCTCTCTTGACAGGGGACCTGCCATTATTCTTGCAGGTTCTGGTTCCAGGTCGAGCGATGTCAGTCATCTTACAGGGGTCATGCTTCGACAAGTAAGTACCAAAGGTTTCCCATCCACCGCCAACACGAACCATAGCATGTTTATCATTCAGCATCTGTACAAGTGAGAAAGCACAAGAAAGCATGTTCCGCTGCAATCAAATATTGTGATTAATGTAATTCCTACAGTAAAATTTATGAAGGTAAAATTTTGAAGTTCAAAATTTTCAAACTTCTTTGTTTTCTACCAATAATGTCTTAAAAATGATTGCGAAATACCAGTGTTGGGCAACTATTTACAGTAACAGTCATTTCTGCATGTAATAGTGTAAATAAAAAAAGAGTTCCGTAATAATATTAAAGTTACTATACATAAAACAGCTGATGCTCCTCACTGATACTGTTGTTTCCCTGGTAAATACAGTAACTAATGCTTCTGACGAAAGAAAATATCAGAACAAAACTTTGTTGTGGTGACAATGATGCAGTCAGAGTATAGGAATTATTTGAATTTGTGTAGCTTAAAAAATGAACACAAAACTAAATACTGAAATGTGTTTTGGCTCATTGTCATGGAACTGGTTAACTTCAGCACCCCGGCCCAGATTGTAACAAGGCCCTGTCCCATCCTTTAATGCGATGCGATTGTCCTGTCCCCTTGGCATTAAAACATGCCCAAAGCATAATGTTTCCACCTCCATGTTTGACAGTGGGCCAGGTGTTGTTGGGGTCATAGGCAACATTCCTGCTAATCCAGACATGGCAAGTTGAATTTATGCCAAAGCTCATCTGATCACATCTCTCTGCCTTGAGACCCTTGACAAGGTCCTCCTGTGTGGTTTTGAGCTGATTGACAGTTTATTTAAGAATAATCACACCAACTGTTGTCACTTTCTCACCAAGCAGCTTGGTCTTGTGTCCCATTCCAGCCTTGTCTACAATCCTGTCCCTGACATCCTTAGACAGCTCTTTGGTCTTGACCACGGTGGAGAGTTTGGAATCTGATTTATTGATGGCTTCTGTGGACAGGTGTCTTCTACAGGTAATAAACTTAGATTAGGAGCACTTCCTTTAAGAGAGTGCTCTCAATCTCAGCTCTTGACCTGTATAAAAGACATCTGGGAGCCAGAAATATTGCTGATTGATAGGAGATCAAATACTTCCCTGATTAAAATGCTACTGTAATCAATTGATTGCCATTCTGTCTCTCACTGTAATAAACCTACCAATAAAATTACTGCCTGATCATTTATTTGTCAGTGCTTAAACATACAAAAAAACTTACTTTTTCCCACTGTATATTTAATAATTATAAATATGCATAGTTTAATCTAAAAATGGGAAAAGGATAAAACAAAATGTATACATAAAAGACATTTTATAGGTAGAAATGCAATTAAAAACCATCTAATTAAAAACCAACCCCATTTCGAGAAAAGTTGTACCCATGTATATGAAACGCTTGGAGTTTTTAAATGATCATCCTAATACCCCCTCCTCCCTCATAAAATATTCAATGTCTGCATCTAATATGCAGCAGATCTGATGAAAGGCAAATGATCCCAGCCAGTAGAGAAAGAGAGACTCCGCTGTTAAAATCTCATTATGCCTAATGAAACAGCACCTAGCGACACCAGCTGAGCACCAGCGCAGGACAAACGCATACACGCTCGCTTTTCAAACACACACACACACACACACACACCAGGCCCGGCTCCAGATAGGAGATGTAGGGTGGGCCAAGTGATATGCAAAGCCGACCGATAAAGAAGTCGGTATACACCGTATACACACCCTTCACTACACCACTGAGACTAACAAGACCAACATGCATCAACAGATTCTGAGCTCATTCACAAATATCTTAAGAGATCTTTAAAAAAGGCCAATTCACACGGCACAGACAAACGCCAACAGAATCCAACAGACTGGTTGACTCAAGTTGGCTGTTGTCTTTAGAATCTTAAAGCAAGCCTCATGTTCACACTGCACCAACAGACACTGACTGGGGGAAAAAATGGATGATCTTATATTCACAATCCAAATGTTACTCTTATTAATGCATTTGTGTGTCGTTACTCACGTGCAAAGACGGAGAATTAAACGGCTGTGGGTGAAGCCGTTGTAATTTAAATTCTTTAAATTAAATACAGTTTGAATGAATGATCAACTCTAAGCAACATCTGACAGGGGTACCACAGTGATCCAGTGGAGCCGGGCCTGACACACACACACACACGGCGCGTGGCGTGAACCTTGCGCGCTGCCACGGCAACCGCTCCCGAGCAAGAACGAGAACCGCGAAATAGAAATGCATTGAAACTGAGAATGAGAGCACAGGAAGGGTCACGTCTCCAGAGAAATGTGTCTCTGTCCCCAGAGCCACCGACAGTCATCTATTTCCTCCTCCCCTCCACCTTATCAGTCTTGACCCTCTCATTACAACGCTGTTAAACTGCTAGTAATACAACCAGATTTATATGTTTTGCACCTCCCACCCTTCCAAGCCTTGATACATCCTAATAGAGGGGTATATATATACACGCGCGTCTGTTTGCAAGGCAGGGTAATTGTAATCACCATGCGGTTTGATCAGTCTCAGCTGTTTCCGAGCAGATTAAAATGTCAGGGCTGACAGAGGTGAGGGCGAGCGAGAATTAACAAATACACGAGAGAGCCGCGCGGGAGGGGGAGTCTGTTTAAGAAAACCTTTATGGAAACTGACATGTACGTAAATAAAACAGTCGGCACGGCGCAGTGCAGAATTAAAGTATACGTTGCGTACTAATTCAGCGATGGAGTGGGCAGTATTGTTACATTACTTGTTATTAAAACCCTATAGGTTCTGAAAAACCTGTGGTCAAATTCCAGTCTCTTTCCGCATTAATCGCATTTACAAAACTCATTCTGCTTCTCATCTCGTTCCCATTATATATGATGACGGCGAAATTTATCTTAGCCCTTTTCTTCTAATGAAAAATTAATTCGGAGTCGATAGCGGCCGTACTGTTGTTAACACACTGACCGCTAGATGGCAGAATGTAGCTTTTATATTCTTATATGAGTATTCATACTGTACGATAAGTACAACAGAGCTGTTCAAACTAGTATGTGTCCTAAAAAACCTGCATATTAAGTGCACACTTTTATTTTATTTAAGTGCAACATGTACGGTAAAAGAAATGTCTGAGATGGATTACCTGTAATCTACACACAGTAAATTTAAAGCACATTAAACAGCTACAGAAAACTACAAAAAAGACCACCTTTTGGGTCTGTTTTGCTTTCTGCTTCCCTTCAGTATCCACCTGGATGAGATCTATATCTTAGCTTTAATTTGCCTTTGTGTAGCAACAATGAAGAGTAAATATGTTCTTAATTACTGAGCATTAAAAGATGCAAGACAAACTTAGGAGTATAGCCAAACTGGATTAATAGATAAAAAGTGCTATAAAAGGATGTGAAGCTTGCATTAGTATTTCAGCTACTATACACGTGGGGTCCCTTGAAAGGAGAGATTTGTCAGATAAAGGTAAACAGCTTTCCCCAGTCAGTGTTAAAATGGAACAGAGCATTCAAGTCAGATCTGAAGAGAGAAGTATTCATGATCCCATTAACATCCCTGTTAATGATAGACGGGATGAATGCTATTTCTTAATGATTCGCCACTTTTTCAGCCCTTCTGCTACAGCTCAGCTATTGTGATGATCTAATGGATCTTCCTTCTCTTTCGTTTTATCTCAGGATACCGCAACAAAACTGAGAGAGGAAAAAATACGAGAAATGATATTAAAAAGCTTCCTTTCTCTTTCTCTTTGAGTGCTACAGCAAGCCCCTCTCTAATTGGATCTCTGACAGAAAGCGGCTGCTTTTCTTCCTCAGCCACACATACTGTTGCCCTAAAGGATTTGTCTGATTGAAAAATCATAAAAGGGAGGGGTGGAGCCAACAAAACCGAGGCTGTAAGTCTCTGAATGCATTTGCGCTGCTAATGACTTGATCAGTCACCAGCCTATAGATAAAAAAGAAAGATCTAACCTAAAAAGATGCCTTGTAATTCTTCCTACAGATGACCACCCAGGAACAGTTATTGGTTGCAAAACGGATCTTTTAAGTTCCCTCCTCCAGCCAAAAGACTTCATTCACTTAGATTTGATCTATAAATGTAAATGTTTGGTTAGTGTTTCTATGCACAAAGCAAATAAATGAAAAACGCAAGGTAAGTTCATCTTCGCGAACAGCTTAATGCTATTAACGTGACAGTAAACACAAATAGGTCGCTACATAAACTATTCCAATGAGTTAATACCAAATGAGACAAAGTTGTTAATCTATTTATAATTTAACTAATCCCTATGGGGTTTAGATACACTTGTCTTTGGGTTCAACAAATATTGAATTTGAATAATTCCGTTTTAACATACAATTCTACGTGTATTTTCAGTATGACTGAGCATTTTATTATTCTGTTGTGTCTTGTGCATTATTTGTGTTCTGTTCCAGTATATGTGAACAGACTGATCAGCCGTGATCCTAGACATTTGCTAGTCTGAGCCTCCTTTTTCCCTATTCAAAGGTGTGAACCTTTCTTCATGTTGCCAGGCAACACCAGCTCCCATGAGGCTTTGCCTTGACAAAGTACTGTGTTCTCTCAGGTTCAAAACTAACATTTGTTCTTCTAAAGAATCACTGAATGCACGGCAAAGCTTGTTTACACACTGATGCTTATAACAAACAATGAAACATGTTTTTACATATCTTGCCACAGAAACCATACAAATGTGGGCAATAATAAATATCAGATAACATTTTCCTTCAGGAAAAAGAAGGCAATCTGTGGTGGAAAGAGCATTAAATACCCTGATGTAGAGGACTTTGTCTCCAACACGATAATGGCCTTTTGGCTGCTTCTCAATGCAGAATTTGACTGGACATTTGCATGGTGGATCCTCTGATATCTGCCTCACCTGAAACAAAGCAACAAAGAAAACACACTTATGAGCGTGAGGTCATGCACTAACCGCAAACAGTGAGTAGCTTAAAACACTCACAATCTCATCTAGCAGGTTACCACTGCTTTTTTTCCCACTAGTCTTTATAAGGCCGTTTGACGGTGATTTGACGGGTGTCCTGATGGGTGATGGTGTAGTTGGTGAAGTTAGCTGAGGTTCTGACTGAGTGCTCGAGTCAGAGAAGATGGACGTGGACTCTGGGGGAGGGGGAGGGGCCAGAGGAGGAGAGGGAGAGGGGACCGGAGGAGAGATGGATGAGGGGGTTGACACTGGAGGGGGCTCTGCATCAGGAGGAAAAAAAACAGGTGGCGTGGAAGGAGATGGCAGAGGTGAGGCAAAGAACATGGATGGTGACAAAGACTCGTCTTCCTCTTTCTCAATCTCTCTCTCGAGCTTGATCAGCGCAGGTGGTTCAATGCCATACCTGAGGGGGAACGTTTATTCAGCTCTTACTGAGAGAGGGTTCTGGGGTGATGACGTGATATAAACAACTTTAAAGCATCAAAGGGACTCACCTCGAAGCAATTCTCGCAAGTTGCATGAGACACAAGCACACATCCCTGGGATGCTTCTGAAGAACTGGCGAAACACATACATTGTCATTTACACAAAATCCTCAGAAGCCTATGAGGTCAGCTCAAACATATACTGCACCCTGGGTGTAACAATGGACAAAAGAAAAGGGCTTTGATGGACATATGCAAAGATTCCCAAAGCAAAAAGACATTTGATCTGTCTATTCAGCTAAATAAAATGAAGTGTTCTCAAATAACAGCATTTTAACCCTGTAAAGTGAATGAGGATGACTGTTAGGATAACCTCAGATTTGTTCTTTTTTCTTACTTAGTGTTTTTGATTTGTCTTGAGAAAAGTTAATTGCCATGCTAAACGCTGTAGAGGGTATTCATCCTCTAATCTAACAACAGTCACATAAAGTCATTAAAAGATGTTTGCATAAGCTTCCCAACCCATAAGCCTTTGCAATGCACACGCAAAACTTTGTAGTCAAACTTCAGATCATAGCGATACTGTATCTTTGTTGTGCAGTGGAAAAGTGGAAAACACAAAGACGTTAATTTGAGGGATAAAAAGGCTGTTGAAACTTGTATCTTCAAGAACAAAAACAGAAATCTGTCAACAAGGTTTGAATGTGAGACTTCTTATGAAAACAAAGAAACAATGGATAAATCAAACACAGCCCCATTTTAAAAAGCTATGATTAATGTTGGCAAGATTAATAGTCCTCATAAGAAGTTATCACTGTAGACTGGTTTAAAATAAACAAAGAATGTTTCTTTATGTCAAACTGTTTAAGAAATCAACCGGCATGTGCATATAAAATTCAACTACGGCGCTCTCTGAAAAGCACAGACACAAAGTTAAATCATCTCTGATTCATTCATTGCAAATGTCCCTTGGGTTCTAAGACTATAGTATTTCAGCCGCTTCATACTGTAATGTGACCTATAAACCTGTAAACCTTCCAAAACCAGGAGACCGATAAAAGGGTTTTGTTGCTTTTATAACATTGTCATTGACTCAACACTATCTCGTTCTTGAACGCAACATTATTTTATCTACCCTCTTTAAACCTTTCAATGCACACTCCTTTTCTTTTTATCTGTTTTTGTATCGTATTATCTATCTTTGACCCTATTTTTCCATTCCCCATTTTCGCCTGACATAGTGTCCTTTCATTTCTATTTCCTTCTCTTTCTCTCCATTATTCATCACACAGTGATGGACAGCGGGGCCAAGGGTGTGACGCAGTGAACAGTGGAGTGACACAGATATTGATACTGCTTGTCTATTCAGCAGTTCTTTAGGGCAACAGACCCACAGGACAACAGCCTGTGTAGACCGAAAGTAAGGCTTATTGTTACTGGACATCTCATAAGCGTAAAAATAAACAGCAAAAACGTTGTAATTTCTGTGCTTAAATTCCATGGTCAGATTTCTCAGGATTGATTGTGAATCACGGAAACATTCCATTTGTATTAAAAACCGAAGAATCTAGTTGGCTTAATCACAAAGACGGATTATATTTTATATATACGCAACAAACACATTTATGATAAGATGCTGATTTGAATACTCACCAAGATCTTCAGATTCAAACAGGTGTGACTGCTCCACTCCTATTTCACGGCACCAGTACAGAAAGTTAGCTGTATTATCCCGAGCAAAGAACGATCCAGAAGCTGCATCAGACCGCCAGCGAATCACACGCCGAATAAAGGGCTATGGTACACAAAAAAACAACAACAACAGAAATATATGTCTGATTAGCTTAGCATGTGCTAATTTGACTTTTTTTGCAAAAATAGCACAACAGATAATTGATGTGTTATCGCTTAATGAATCTCCTGCTTTCTCCTACCAGAGTGAGTCTTCAGCTGGGAAAAAAAGATACTGATGCACCTTCACAACACCAGCATACTGACACACTGGTGAAGGTCAAGGTAAGAGTTTGAAAGATTGCTGGGAAACTAGTGATATATGTTGTGTCTTATTTCAAAGGTTGAGACCTCTGGATGTCCCATTTGTCGGCTGTATAAGTCACTGAGGCTGCCTCATTTCTGCAAAGTACCCATTACATTCTAAAGTAAGAACAAAATCCCAGCAACTCACACCTCATGAGGAACAACAGTGGATTTTATTACTTTTCTGAAATGAGACATCATCCAAGATAAGAAACTAGACCCTTTAAAGGACGCAGAATTTATTTACTTCTATTTTTGAGATACAGTTAATTAGTAAGACTAGTCTGGCACAACATAAAAACTGGAGACTTTGAAACAGTATGAAAACTCATTCACAATAATTAGAAATAATCTCAAATCACACACAAAATATTTCCTAACAAAAATTCAGAAATATATACAGTACAGGCCAAAAGTTTGGACACACCTTCTCATTCAAAGTGTTTTCTTTATTTTCATTGGTACACTGTAAAAAAAAAATCTGTAAAATTGACGGTAAAATTCTGGCAGCTGTGGTCACCAGAATAAAACCGTAAAAAATAAGATTTTTTGTTTTAAAGTTTAATGTTAAATTTAAATAGAAAAACCATAATTTCTCATAATAAACCATAATAACTGATATAATGTTATTATAACTACGCATTAAAGAAGTGAAATCTATTTTGTACATTTGAAATACTTTGAGACTGTAACTACCAAATGCAGTTGGTGATAAGAAAGTCACATGATGAACCAAAGCTCATCACAAGTAGCTTTTAAATA
>JAUCNO010001819.1:9183320-9195774 GCA_032353835.1 Enteromius viviparus
GGTAATACCGTATACCGGGGTAAAATAGGGAGGCGGTATGACGGTATCAAAATTTGGATACCGCCCAAGCCTAGTGCCATGCTTTAATGTTCAAGCTACAGGAATAAAATGATCTAACAATGAGCGAGATATTAACAGTACAGGACAAAAGTTTGGACACACCTTCTCATTCAATGTGTTTTCTTTATTTTCATGACCATTTACATTGTTAGATTCTCACTGAAGGCATCAAAACAAACAATTTTGCTTAAATGTGCCTAAAAGAAAGAAGATCTAGAAGATCTAAGAAGATCTATCGCTGGAATGTGTTATGACCAGCGCTCGTGTCCACTGGTGTAAGTTGGCGCTCGTGCGCAATGCGTGTCTTCATACAGAGGAGCGCTTCGTTCTGGTAAAAGCAAAAAAAAAATTCACATGAACGTGCCCTTGCTCTTGATATACATTCACAAAGACGAGGGTGAATTAGAACTCGCAGCCTCAAAACACTAATACCTTATTCTACCGCTTGACCACCAGAGAACACAAATAACCTCAGCAAATTTATGGGGTTTTTCAATGTTACTGTTACTTTTCATTTCGGCCTTGAGTATATTTTATTGTTAATATTTATATATATACTAATAATAGTAACTTTGTCGCCATGTGCTCACTTGCGATGTGCGCCTCCCGCAAACGGGGGCATGTTGAGTCATTTGGGGGGGCACAGCCCCCCAATGCCCCCCCTTGGCGATGGGCCTGGCACCATCACACCCCCTCCTCCATGCTTCACAGTGGCTACCAGGCATATGGAATCCATCCGTTCATCTTTTCTGCGTCTCACAAAGACATGGCGGTTGGAAGACTCATCAGACCAAAGCACAGATTTCCAATGGTCTAATGTCCATTCCTTGTGTTTCTTGGCCCAAACTAATCTCTTCTGCTTGTTGCCTCTCCTTATCAGTGGTTTGCTGGTTAACTATTTGACCATGAAGGCCTGATTTGTGCAATCTCCTCTTAACAGTTGTTCTAGAGATGGGTCTGCTGCTAGAACTCTGTGTGGCATTTATCTGGTCTCTGAACTGAGCTGCAGTTAACTTGCGATTTTTGAGTCTGGTGACTCGGATGAACTTGTCTCTTGGTCTTTCTTTCCTGGGTCGGTCCTCATGTGGGCCAGTTTCGTTGTAGCGCTTGATGAATTTGGGGACACAATTAAAGCAATTTTCCGGAATGACTGACCTTCAGTTCTCAAACTAATGATGGCCACTCAATTTTCTTTAGCTGATTGGTTCTTGCCATAATATATATTTTAACAGTTGTCCAATAGGGCTGTCCGCTGTGTAGTAACCTGACTTCTGCACAACACAACTGATGGTCCCAACTCCATTGATAAAGCAAGAAATTCCACTAATAAACCCTGATGAGGCACACCAGTGAAGTGAAAACCATTTCAGGTGGCTACCTCTTGAAGCTCATCGAGAGAATGCCAAGGGTGTGCAAAGCAGTAATCAGAGCAAAGGGTGCCTATTTTGAAGAAACTAGAATATAAAAGATGTTTTCAGTTATTTCACCTTTTTTTGTTAAGTACATAACTCCACATGTGTTCATTCTTTGTTTTGATGCCTTCAGTGAGAATCTACCAATGTAAATAGTCTTGAAATAAAGGAAATACATTGAATGAGAAGGTGTGTCCAAACTGGACTAAGGGTTTGGCCTGTACTGTTTTTCAATAAATGTATTCAAATGCAATTTATAAAAATAAAATCTATTTTAAAAATCAAACTACCAATAAATATAAGGTTTAATGATATGAGCACCTTTCCATTGCAGGCCAGAATCATCTTCTCTTGTAGCCCCTCTGCAAGCTGACACAGGACGACACCAGTGTCTAGTCTGTCCATGAAGTTATCCACCGTTATATCCAAACCTGTGCAGAAGGCGTTAAGAGAAACAAATGAGCATTAAAGGGGTCATAAACTGATGATCTTTTAATATACTATATGAGGTCTCTGTGCTATAAAAGCATCCTGAAAGTTTCAGAACTCTCGTTAAAGACAGCCTATAATGAAGCCAATCTGCTAAAAGTCTTTGATGCATTAGTGTGGCTTAACATCTTTGACTCTGCAGAAGAAGATCAAAGCCTGCTTCTACAGCGCTGCTAGTTTAGCCCCGCCCAGCAAATCATACACATATATAGCTAAATGATGACAAACGCAGGTCAGCACAGAAACCAAACAATACATTTTATTTTATGAACTTTACTAAAAAAAAAAGTGCCAGACAGTGTAATTGAGAACTTGGTCCTGTGTTAAGTTAATTATTACCACAGATTCATTTAAAAACAAGGCACAATTCGATGCAGGATTTTCCGAAAGATTGAAGCTGTTTTTAGTATGTGATCGCTATTGCTTTGTCTGTAATTACATAATGTTTAATGTGAGTATTAAAGCGTTTTTAATCTAAATCAAAGCAGCGCCCATCTGTGAAGGACATAGGCTGTCAAACAAACAGGGCTGTTACTCATAAATTGTATAATAAAGAAACCAATGCTATAAAGGCACTGAACAAATTACAGTGAATTAACTGATGGCTATAAAATACATTTTGACACAGGCTTACATACATTTCTCAACAGTTTTCATGGTTGTTTTTTTACCATCCATACAAATATACTCTTCTTCATCATTTATTTATTGTTCTTTCACTACCTAAGGCAACTTGAAGATGCCCCCAAAAATCCTCTAAGTACACTAGCTCTGAGATTCTCATGGCTGTGCAGACACATTCCTGAGGCCTGGGTGTTAAGTACATACAGATTCAAACACAGCAGTGGTACCGGAGCTAACCATCAAGGTGAAGGGGGAGTAGGGGCCTGGGGAGGGGCAATACATGAGGTGAAACCACAACAAAAACTGAAATCCTGATGTGCAGAATGACTGGGGCTGGTCATTAGCATAAAGCAGGAGAGAATTGTGTAAGGAAACAAAGAGATCTCCTGCTGTCTGCCAACCACAGAGTCATAACGCTGCCATGAGATCAGCAGGAAGAGGAAAAGAAGCGTGTGTTAATAAGAGAAATCCCTCATCAGCTTCTTTGGAGAAAACAACAACAACTCTGATGTTGTATCATCTCATTTCTCAGGTTGTTGTGTCTCTACTGTTGGCTTAAGGGTTTTGAGATGTTTTGACCCTTTTACAGGTTGTGTGCTGCTGTCATCAAGCCTTTTCAGCCCCTATTAGTATTAAGATGTTCTGACAATAAATAACATAGATCAACACATGTATAAGACACTCATAGTCTTGTCTGTTTTAGAAAGTTTTGCTTTTGGGATTTATCATCAGGGCATGTGCCATTGATCCAAGATGCAGAGGAATTTAGGGAATTCTATTTAAAATGACAGTCTGTTAACACCATGATATTCCTGATCTGATAGGCAGACAGAATAATCCTTACTTGTTGGCTTGTGCAGGAATGGGGAAAATGGTAATTATGAGATAAATAGAGAAATAGTGCCCTTGTTTGAAGTAAGATTTAACAGAAAATCTTAAATGATGATTTGCAAAACACATACAGAAAATAGCATTTGGAAAGCACAAGGCACTGTCTTTTCCTAAAACTATGACTGAAAATAAAATAAGTTGGCTGGTGATTTCCAATTCACATTTCATTGACACACTTGAGCTGTAGTTAGAAGTTTGCATGTGTTACACTGCCAAATGCAATTTCTGGTTGCTTTAAAAGACTTAATATCACTTTAAAGAAGTTTTTGCTACAATAAGCCACTTCTGGATAACTATTCTCATACATGAAGTATTGTCCATATCCAGATACTTTTCCGACCTTGTTTTCTGGTGGTGGATATTTTTTTGAGAAAAGTCAATGGTGACAAATGTGGTTTGGTTATAAGCATTTGTCTAAACATGTTTCCAGAAGAAATAATAACATCGTTACACAGAAGAAATAAAGTCTCTCTAATAAATTGTGACTGAAGTATCACTTTTTGGTGTATTTTACTTTTAAGGTCATTATTTTACAAATCACTAATGCAAATATGAACATGCTTTTATTTTCTTACCTAAGATTCTGTTCAGCCAGATGGCCAGATCTTCTTTCATGGGCAGTAGACTGGACTCATGCCTACATGCCAGCCACTCGTTGTACTGGTGCAGACAGGAGAGGTCAGGTCCAGGTTTCTGCCTGGGACTGAAGGGACCATTCATACTGACTCAAGTTGTGGACTGCTGAATAGAGAAGGAAAAAAGGCACATTATGGTTAGTTAAAGTGGAAATTGTTTCTAAAATCATAAAATGTCAACAAAAAAAGTCTAGCAACTACAATTAGATTAAATCTGCAATTTTTTTTGAAGACATAATCTAGAATACATTTCCTACAAGCTGAATGGACTATTAAATGTGCTGCACATGTAAATTATAGCAGCACATCTGTTCTCTCATTGCTTCTGTATATAGGCCAGTGTGTGATTTTCACCTCAACCGCTGCTGGATTTACACTGTACCTAATGATGCACATCTACCACATTCCAACTGTTCTTTAAAACTGACCAAAGCAATGACAGACAGATATTACAATATAGGATGCGATAGGGATAATTGTGATGGAAATTAATGCTACAACTATTTTAAAGTCTGCTTTTCCGTGTCTAACTGATGCCAGGTATTGTACAATGTATCATATGGATATGAAAATCTTCTGAAGAATACAGTTACAATGTGGGAAAACTGTAAATAACAGATTTTGGAGGTAATGCACTCACTTACTGTGCAGTAAAAACCATTAAGGTCATGCTAGACTGGACGGGGATAAAGGGCAAGCACAAACAGACAAATACCAGCTCAGGGCAGGATTTAATGTACAAGTCTTACTTCAATCCCTAGCAACTGAAGAATGCTCTGTCCTGTAATTTCCCCCCCTACTCAAGCAACCATTCATCAGGGGGGCCTTTCACATGTAGAAACATGCCCGTTTCCCATAACTGCCAAGGTTTTGTAAGGCAGAGGAAGGAGTGTAGACACCTGCAGGGCAGATGTGTGCAATCGAAACGTGCGCAGAGAGAAACAGCGTTAAGTGTAAGTCCAATTTATTTTATTAACACTGGATGACCAGAAGCTCTTGAGTGAGCAGAGGGGCCTGATGTTGGAGAGCCTGCCTGGAGACGGTTTTTGTGAGGAATAAGGGAATAGACACATAATCCTGGTGTTTTCCTCCACTGAACAGAGCGAAAGGTTGTGTATGTTAAGAGTGGTTCCACGTGAGCAGGGAAAATGACAAAGGAAGCTTTCAGAGAAGGTCTACATCCAAGAAGATATTGAGATCAAAGAAGAAAAACAAACCTTCCTATCAAGGGTTTTTATGGATGCAATAGAACAGAGGACACAAAAATGAACTCTGAGAAAATTAATACATGATTGAAAGTAGCCTACCAAAAATATTTGTTAGAATGGATGATTAAAGAACTAGCAAAACATGAACATGCTTTGAACTCCAGGCCCTCGTGTGTCAATGATGAAGGCTGAGGCTGTTTGACCGATGGAGCATGGGAAGCCCACACAACAGGATTACAGCACACAGGTGTCACATTCACACCTACGCTGCAACCTGACCATACTCAGACAGGAGGAGAGGAAGAGGTCTTCATCCAAACCCACAGACAAAAAGACGCTTTATGTTCACACACACACACGTCAAGAGGCTTGTAACACTAAAACACACACATACAGACTTATGCTCCAGTTCACCGCTGACAGATAGGTGTGAACATTCATTGATACACACTGACACAAGGCAACACATGAGATACAGGGGATCAACTGCACCCATCCAGTGACTGTTTTGTGCAAGCTCCTCGTCCAACAGACAATTTTACAGGTTGTAATTGTGCCACCCACTCATGTTCTGGCTAATAAATTAAACCTGAAAGCTCATGAATGGCTATACAAGCTAAAACAGATACAAACTGCAATTTTTAACTGCCATACCAATCTAAGTGTCAGGTTCAGGGTACGTCCAGCACAACAAATCACATTTCTGCTGGCCTAGTAGTCTGGCTTCTCTTACCTCTGTTAAATTACAGCTTTGAGTTACAGTGTAAAAAGGCCTTGATATTTATCATACCTAATACTGGGTTGACAGGCAAAATGTAGAGTACTTGTTCTATCAAGGAATTCGGGTGTAAAGAAAACTTCTCTGCTTCAAAGCATATAGAAGAACACCGTAGGCAACTAATTTACTTTTGGAGTAAACCCATGCATAAAAACAACACAGCCTGTGTTTATTTTAATGGCATGTGTACCTCTGTAACTTCAGCTGCACAATATCAATGAGAATGTTAGCGCATATTTGTCTACTACAAAGCTCTACATTTCAATGAAACTTAAGAAACCACCTTGAGCAAAATTGTGACATTGCTTGTAGTGAGTGGATCGCAACCACAAACAGTGTAAGTGAAACTTCACTGTCTGTGTGAAAGATGAGCCCCCTTTTCTATCTAGCAAACAATTTTTATTAGGTGATCAATTATTTAGGAAGTTATATACATTTGCATTTTATGAGGGAAATATTTTTTAAAGTTTTTTGTGCCCTTTCTGTTGTATATTAAGTTAATATTTCCCCTTAATAATTTACAGATATTTTTTATGAAATATATTATAAATTGCAGAATAAATAATTCACTATCATTTATTAAAAGGATGAATATGAGATAATTCATTATTTTAAATGCTTTTTATTATATAATTTGATTATGATTTATAATGATTTGTCTTACCCTAAATGATTCAACATCATAGGTCAACATTCCCTAACTGAAAGGACACATTTAGCCATTGCACAGGTTTGCTGAGAGGACAGTTCACCCAAAATGTTTAATTCGATGTGCATTCAAATGTATAATCATCACACCCTCATCTCTTTCAATAACTTTATGAGTTTTTTTCCCTTTGTGGAACACATTCACAATTATTTATAGTAGATTCCACAAGCTGATCTTTTTAATTTAATAAAGGTAAAAGGGGAACATTATTTTAGACTTGAAGAAAGCTAGACTCTAAAAAATAAAGGTGCTTCAAAAGTTTCTTCACAGAAGAACCATTTTTGGTTCCACAAAGAACCATTTAGACAAAAGTTCTTTTAAGAACCATCTCTTTCTTAACTATCTTTTGAAGAACCTTTTTTGAAACAGAGAGGTATATGTTCTTCAGATGTTAAAGGTTCTTTATGGAACGATTTAGATAAAAAGGTTCTTCTATAGCATCATGAAGCAACTTTCCTTTTAAGAAGTGTATTAAATTACTTCTTAAGACTTCTTACTATAGAACAGAATATTCAATATAATAATAATGCATACTTAATATAATACATTATGGATGACATTTATGGTAACTTTTAACTGTATGGCAGAGAGCAGCACAAACATTCTTCAAAGCATCTCCTTTTGTATCCCACGGAATATAGAAAGTCAAACATATTTGAGATGTTACAAAGATGAATAAATGATTACGTAATTTTCATTTTTGGGTGCAAATACTGTCTCATCTTCCAGTCTTGATTGAGCACTAGGGACAGTGAAAGTTTTATGCTAATTAATAGTTGCCTCTGATGAGAGATGGAGCTAGGTGACAATCTTTAACATTCTCACACTCAAAGACAATATCTAACTGAATTAACTTTGTTTTTATGAGGGCAGAGTTAAGATGAAGTCTTGTTCTGATAGCAAAACTTTGATCGGATGCATACAATATTAAAATAGCCCACTAATACTGCGGTATAATTTTACATCATGCATCAACTAGAACCTGTCGTGCAACCTATAACGTTCACGTTCATTTTCACCAACAGATCCTTTATACATATCTGTACCATAAACGAGTTTCACAAAGAGCCATCTGTAAGATATTTAAAACAACTTACAATATACTGGTCTTAGATCGGGACCAGGAAACCGTTACATTAGTGATATCAAAAAGTCAGACTTTGAAAACACTTGTAAACAGCCTACTTAATGAATTTGTTAATATTAGCAAATAAATAAATAACTTCAGTCTAACATATTAAATTCCAGTTTTATATATTTTCTGTGTTATACATCGTGAGACATGAACGTGAGACGTGAGAGCCGACAGTGCTTACCTCCCCGCGTGTCCTCAGCAGATCCGCCAACAATGTCACTGTCAAAACTTTCACTCTCTCCTCCAGACGCGCTCGGTGTCAAGTTGCATTTACACACTACCAGCGCAGATACACTGCGTACCAGCGGCGTCGCGTTTAACATTCTAGCCAGCTGTTTTAGTGATAGCAAGAGTTTGCTTACAAATTGAATAAAGTTTATTTAACTTTAGCAGTTGGAGCAGTCTCTACTCTATTGAGAATATGGTGGTTTTATAAACATGTTTACATCTGATACTGTTCTTCATTATTACCAGTATTTAAAATCACCAACAACATATTTTCGTGATTTACAGAATTACGCGATGCATTATCAGAGGGGAAAAGTCGTTTTGTTTCAGTGGGATGAATTTGAAGGGCTATGATATTTCTGTCAGATGAAAAGATACATTTCCTGTTGTTTGTTTACCCATGTACGATTTGCATATCCGTGTGAAAGCCCATATGTAAAATCATGTTTACGGAGCGTGAAAACTATTTTAACAGCGTGGTTTAAGCCTTTGATCCTGTTTGCTGATTGGTGTATCTTTTATGCATGTCATATTCCAACGTTTACTTCAGAGACGCTTGCAGCAAATTATACAAAAAACCATGAACACTCGTTTACTTCAACCAGCAGATGGCGTCACTATCACTCGTCAATATAGGCTAATCGACGTTTCCTTTGCTGTAAAATTGTAATTAGATGCTTTGTGTGATGAGTTTTAGCATCACTTGAAGGTCTGTTTACTTCATAATTGAGTAGAACTTTTTTGCAGGTTTAAACTAAATGTGTTTAATTTGAAATGCTGATATTGCAAGCTCATTTTTAAAGGACCATGAATTTTTAAGAATAGATTTTAGTGTCTGCGTTAATGTTTTAAAATGAAACCATTCATTTATCATACATTAGATAAGAACTCTATGCCTTTAGGGCTGAAAGGGCGTGCCAAAAATGTCTGGATTTCCCGCCCACTCGGTTGTTTTATGGAGGGTAATGGATAAATGTGTGTTCTCACTAGTTAGGGAGCCTCGGCTACACGACAGGGATCACTGCGCAGGGTTGTGACAGATGGTGGAATTGTGTGTTTCCTGGACAACCAAAGGACGCGTCTGTGTTTGGATAGACACGCGCGAGACCAGCGAACACCAGGCACGTGCCTGTCCCAATTGGTCCCTGGGGTCTGTGGGGGGGCGTTCACATCAGATGGGACCATCACTAATTGGAGTTCTTCCTCCGACCGCAGTAGTCTTTATGTTCGATAAGGATACATGACGTATAATGCATTCAACTATAGAGCACAACAAAATATTAATAATTTAAATAAAATAATCAATTGGAGGCTGTCATAAAGCTGGCGCCTGTTAGTCGCGCAGGTAATTTCATTTTCCATGTCATATGTGCCATGTTTTAAATTACTCGAAAAAGGCACAGATTTAATTATAGTATTCCTTGCAGAAGGAGTGAGTGAGGCAGTCACTGTTCATAAAATGTAAACTCAACATCCGGGTCAATGGCCTCAGGGTGCGACTGCAGTAATTACTGTGCTGCAGCTGTCAGATTGTACACTGCTGCAGAGGACCTGAAGTTATTAGAGTTACTGCTGTAAAATGTGCCATTAGTGTACACTTCATATCTCGAAACCTTTTAGTTTACCGGTTGTTCCACGTAGGCCTATCGCGTCATCATTTCGCGTCAACTGTATACTTTGGTAATCATGAAATTAAAAAATATATATATTAAATAAATTAATTAATATATGAATAAATAAATTATATATATATATATATATATATATATTAGATAATTATAGTTACATTTTTCTTATAAATAATAATAAATAAATACCAAATAAACGAATTCCACGCACTTTCAAGAGAAGCCTCGTTTGATTTATTTATTTGTTGTCACTAGGTGGGGCTGCAGTATTCCTGTGGGTTTCAAGAGGACTGAGGGAAGCAAAACCATTTCTCTGTAGCCAGATTTTTATTTTCAGTTCCGCAAAAGGTACTGATCTTTTATTATATTTAATTTTATATTAGTTTGTGCTATAAAGATCTGCGCTGGTGACAACAAAGCACAAAACGGGAAAACATTCTTCCGATCCCTGTGGTCCTGATGCAACATCCTCCGCTTTCTCTCTTTCGCTCTCGCTCGGTGTGTGTACAATAATATGATTACTCGTGAGCGGTGATGGGATCAAGTGTAGCTGTAATGCAATTAGCACATGATGGAGAACTAGCTATCAGTGCATTATCAGCATTCACTCATCCACATCATCAGGTCTGTAACAATGTCCAAACCCTGGACTCTGGATTTATTTTTAATATAACAAACACTCACCTTAAGCGAAACAGACCGCACTTTATTGATTAGATTAGAATGATCTTCGTCCCTCCTTTCCATCTCTCTTTTTCCACCACACATACACAGTCGCCTCACATTTGTGTTCTTTATAGCACAGTCTCAATAATACATTGATTTTCTCCTAGTTTACAAAATATTCCATGACAACCACATTCCTTCTTTACTACTACAAGCATCTCTGTCTCTATGGCAACCTTCTCTGCTCTCCAAAGATTCAGAAAGAAAAGCCACGGGACAAAGAGACCTGAAAAAGAATGAAATGGAGAGAGCCAAGGCCAGGCGTATGTTCTATTTGGAGTGAGCATCTCATAAAGAATACACAATGACAAATGGAAATTCTCACTGTCTCTTCTTCAGATACACATGTTCAAGTCTGTCTATCTATCTTTCTATCTGTCTGTCTGTCTGTGACTGATTGTCTGTTGATTTGTTTATTTTAATGCAGGTTTTTGGAACAGATGTCCGTGTGATACATTATATGCTCAGTGTTGCTGCAGCCATTCCGTGGGGTTCCATGGTGTTGATGCTCCCTCTGATAGAAAGAGGGGGCATATTGAATTTCATTGGTACAGGTAGGGTTGGTGGGTGGGTCTAGAATGCCCCAGTGATGACTGCGTCAGAATGCGTGTCAGATTCTCATGTTTCAGAATAGTAACCTTGAGGGAGGGGGTAAACGGAGGAACTACTTCTCTGCTGCATGAATTTGATATCACACTACTCAAAGTTAAACACACACACACAAACCTTTGCACATGCATCAATACATGTTTTTATATGTATTTCTTATTTATTTCATATTTTTATATGGATTCTTCCATACATATTTTTAGTTATCTTACAGTGTACAAGCAGGTGCATGTGAGTTCTACTACAGCTCTCTGTCTGACCTTGAGTTGCTCATTGAATCAGGGGACGATACTGTCTCTTGGGCGCTGTAGATGCGGAAACAGGTGTAAGTGTCTCCAGGCTCAGGATGACTCATCACACAGGCATACAGCCATAGACATCCTCTTAAAACATTCAAATACACAAATCTATCTATCTATCTATCTATCTATCTATCTATCTATCTATCTATCTATCTATCTATCTATCTATCTATCTATCTATCTCTGTTGGTCTCAAAGACAGTGTATTGGTTGATCATTATGTATCCAGGATTGTGTGTCATGTTAGGCATTATTTTTTACTCCTAGACAGGAGCACGACAGCTACTTTGATAAGTTAAGCATCTTTTCTATCTATCTTTCTTTTAGCCTTTCTCATTATCTTTTTTTCTGTCTGTTTATCACTCTGCCCTCTTTTGTTGTTCAGCCCACTTGAGTGACAGTTAGCTGGTTCATCCAGACTGCTGCATACGGAATAATTGGCCAGAAAGTGCTTCTTAGTCTAGTCTGTCTGTGTAAGAATGAGTGACAGGATAGAAAATTGCTGTGGACATTCATGCACATGATACTGGAATGGAAAAATGATATTCCACTGATCAAAGCAATAGAAGGTAGAAAAAGGGATGAAGGTGTAGAGCACTGAACCCTGGCCAGAAAAACAGAGCGTACTGAGTAAGAGCAAGTGTGTGCTAATGAGTCACCAACAACATCACCTCTGCGCTCTGTGAGTCACCTATATGTACCGTGATGAATGTGTAGAGATAGAGAAGAGCACACAGATGGGATAAATAACAGACAAGGTTTGCCCTCTGCTACCTCAAAGCCCTCATTGTGGTACAGTGATTATTGAAATATATAATTCATTTTTTTACAAAGTTTATATTAAGTTCTTTTTTTTTTTTAACTATAATTCAGATGTAGTGGATGAGTATAACAAAGATTTCCGCAAAGTTTTGATCATGTTGATAATTTAAAGGCGTATTACACACTCAAAAAAAGGAAATTAGCTGGTTATTACATTAACACAAACCTGATGTGTAATTTTAACAAAATTATTTCATG
>JAUCNO010001819.1:9195874-9216211 GCA_032353835.1 Enteromius viviparus
ACACATTTATGTATGTTTCCTAGCCTACAAAAATAGTCTACCACTGTCAAAGCTCTGATGCAAAATAGCCTAAACTATTTTTTTTTGTTCTAAGAAACACAAATAACTTCATAAGTATTTATTTACTAAATTGAAATTTGTAAATAGTAAGTTCAGTTTTTTCCTTTTCTTTAATTTTCCACTGACTGCTGCCGTCAAATATAACACATCAGTGAGGCAAAGCTGACGACTATTTGCTAAAAGGTGCTTTAAAGGGTTTGCTCAAAAACTTATGGTTAAAGTGCCTCTCGGCGGTCAACAGCTGCAAGTGCACTCTAAACTGCCGTGGCAGTTCGTGAAAGAGGCGTTCTGGTTGTCCACCATCTGTATCTATAGAATGCCTAAAGTGCTTTTGAATGCAATAAGTGCAAGTTGTAACAGAATAAAGTTATCAGTCTGAAACACACACTATGTCTAGATTCTCAATGTGATCACGCCCACAAGCTACGTTCGGTTTGTCATTCAATCTCCATGTGAGACGTGCTCGACATGTACACGCCCACAACAGCTTGTGTGCTCAACGCGGAAGAACAGAGGAAACACAGCTTACTTTAGCAAAGACACATTATAACATAACAGAAGAAAAGAATAACAATTTACCTCAAGAAGCGGTGTGCAAACTGGTGCAGACACGGAGTGATCACTCTCCTGAGTAGGTACTGTTTGTTTTTGTATTAGATTGCATGTTTTTGTGTCAAAACCTGAACACGTTTACTGGTTCTGTGTAACTGTTACTGCTATAAATTAATTTGAAACATATTTCACTTTGTTTTGGCTAATGAATAACACAGTCATAAATATAGGTGTGTTTATCGTGTGTTTCACCAAGTCCGTGGTAGCTTTAGCTATTCAAAATACTGCCTTGTTTGCAAATACCTGTCTTCTGTGTAACGTAACAGATGAGGTGTAAATGGTTGAAATGCTGTAAATGCATGCAGTCTACAGCCCATCAACAGATATTTATGCATTCTATGGGCCATCAGTGGATATAGACACATAGGCTATTGTGTGTATCTATTGCCCAGCAGTTTGTTTGGACATCTTGATATATATATACACTGTATATTCACTGTTTAGGTGTTTGTTGCAAAGATCATCAGTGCCCTTCTTTCCTCCTTGATGCCCTAAATGTCTCTTTTGTTGTAGTTGCAGTTGTAGCTGTCATAGAAATTGTTGTATTTTCCTTTAAGTATTTCAGTTATTTATTTTGGGGAAAAAAAGTATTTGGTTTACAAATGGTGTACAATGTCTGCTCAATGTTTATTTGGAAATTATATTTGAGTCTTATAAAACTTGGTTAATAGTGACACCTACAGGTGAAAGGTGAAACATTAGTTGAATTTGTCACATGATCTAGCTAGACATGTTGATATGGGATTCATAAGAAGTGCACACACGCTGAGAGCTGAAGATTGAAAGACTATTGTTAGAGTGAATACATACATTAATGTCTCCTGGATTTCTGATTAGAAGGCGCACACGGTATGTTGTTTATTCTTTAGATTGCATCTGTTGATTTGTACTAATGCATTGTGTGTATTGATGTTGGTTCAGTAAAAAACTGAAACACACTCACGTATGATGTATCTGTATGTTATTTATTTGTTTCAGTTTTTCACTGTGTTATGATGTAAAGACTTGAAGATGTTAATGATATCCAAAGGGTGTCACGATGTTCAATTGATGTTGCAGTACAATCAAGATGGCGATTACACTGATGCTTGCTCTTTGCAAGAAGATAATAAACGTTAAGACATCAGTTGAAGCGTGATTCAGGAGCTGTTACAGCAGTGTGTAGTATATACGGCTCAATGGGACATCCCTAACCAGAACATAACATCTAAACATAACACAACATGCATTTAAGTCTAACACCATGAGAGCGAGGAGGTAACATGGTTTTTATTGCACTTTCCCTGTTTGCACTGTTTTTCTTGGATTTTGTATTTTTTGCACTGTCTTCTGTACACTTTTGTGTAAAATAATTATGTATCATTTTTAGTAAAACACAAACACACTTGTAAACACAGAGCAATTACAATAATAAGGATTCAAGTCTTTGAGTCTTGTCACATCGTTTCTTTAGGCTGCCTCACAGCATTCTACCTTGATGGGGGAACATTATCCAGTGGGGGGGTGTCTTTTGTCTCTTCAGGTGTGAATTGTATAAATATTCATGGAATTGCCACTCCCACTCCCACGCATACAGCAGTGCTGACCCAAAAACTGACTTACAAAATGTAGATCATTGTAAGGTTTTCTGTGAATGAAATAAACGAATACTTTTCACATAAATGTGAAGTTAATATTCTAGCTTACAAGACTAATTACTCAAAAATCTTATTCAGGCCCATTCAGTGTGGTTTTTTCAACCTTATTTTAGCTAATTTATTTTCTCCAAAACTTACTTACCACGCATAATACAGTTTGAGCTGAATACAAAAACAAATACATATTGGCCAATACAATGTAATAAGTAGCTGACATAAGCACAAATGTCAGGGCATGTCAAGACATCTCAGGGGCCCCAAAATCACCTCGGCCTCCAGAGGGTTAAAATAGAAAGTTTTCAAAGCTGTAGTTTCTAAATTTGGCCTCTTTGTTTAAAAATGTGGAATTGCAGCTGCTTCTGGAATTATCTTCCTTGTGTTTTGAGGAGTATGTGTGGCAGTCAGTCACCGCACCGGTGTGGATATTTTCCTGTACTTTACACTCACAGATTCTAGTCTACGTCTTATGACCCATATAAGAATTTTACAAGTAAACAGTGTGCTATAAACATTGGGTTGAGATCTCATTGATCTCATTGTCATGTTCAAGGAACCAATTTGAAATTATTTGAGATTTGTGACATGGTGCATTGTCCTGCTGGAAGTAGCCATCTGAGGATGGACATGGTCAGAAACAATGCTCAGGTAGCACGTGGAATTTAAACAATGCCCAATTGGCACTAAAGTGTGCCAAGAAAACATCCCCCACACCATTACACCACCACCATCATCTGTTTTGTCTACCATTTGAATGTCTCAACAGAAATCGTGACTCATCAGACCAGGCAGCATTTTTCCAGTCTTCAACTGTCCAATTTTGGTGAGCTTGTGCAAATTGTAGCCTCTTTTTCCTGTTTGTAGTGGAGATAAGTGTTACCCGGCGGGGTCTTCTGCTGTTGTAGCTCATCCGCCTCAAAGTTGTGCGTGTTGTGGCTTCACAAATGCTTTGCTGCATACCTCAGTTGAAATGAGTGTTTAATTCAGTCAAAGTTGCTCTTCTATCAGCATGAATCAGTCGGCCCATTCTCCTCAGACCTCTAGCATCGACAAGGCATTTTTGCCCACAGGACTGCAGCTTACTGAATGTTTTTCCTTTTTCACACCATTCTTTATAAACCCTAGAAATGATTGTGCGTGAAAATCCCAGTAACTGAGCAGATTGTGAAATATTCAGACTGGCCCGTCTGGCACCAACAACCATGTCACGCTCAAAATTGCTTAAATCACTTGTGACATTTAGTTTGGAGTTCAGCAGATTGTCTTGACCAGGACCACACCCCTAAATGCATTGAAGCAACTGCCATGTGATTGGTTGATTAGATAATTGCATTAATGAGAAATTGCACAGGTGTTCATCATAATCCTTATATTATATTATATTATATATATTCATTTATTTTTATAAAATGTGATTTGATATTCACATTTAAGACACTCCAGCCATCCAAGACACAAAACAAATCATCGATACCAAAACTGCTGTCATTAAAAAAAATATATGCAAATTGAGTGTAAACAAAACCTGAGGAAACCTCAGATGATTCATACTAGCGTGACAACAAATGTTATACTTGTGCAAACATGCCCTTTAGGTATGTCAGCAAGACATGCCATTTTTCACTCTTGAGAAACATCCACATAGATTTACATCATGCACAAAAATCCCACAAACACGGAGGAGGAAAAAACACCGACTGTACCTTCAAATATGCTGCTCCAGACAGTAAAACAAGCCAAAACAGATAAGTCACAAAAACCTTGCCTGCTTGGCACATTGTTCTAAATAAGGCCATTGAGAGACTGAACCAGGGAAAGCCATTAAACTAATAAAGTGGCGGCGTTGTGCCATTTGTGAAGGCATTTTATTGCGTTCTACTAATTAATGTGAGAGAGCTGACAGGAGCACTTATTTTCAAACAGGTACTTTGTTAATCAGCACTACTGGTCAGGCGGGACCTTTGTACGCTGCTCTGTTAGGAAAAGACATGGAGGATTATTGACCATTATCACAGACTTCCAAATAATCTATAAAGCAAAAGCCAAACACCAAATCATTTACACCACAAGGATTCTTAAGAATATCACGCTATACAGTTTCCCATGATCTGCATTATAAACAATAAAATAAAATACTAAATATTTTTGTAATTAACATGGTATAACTACTCATTATTGATGTAGCAGTTAGTACTAAGTTAAGTCCTAAATTTATAACATAACATAAAGAACAATTAATTCACTTAAAGCAAGCTCTAACAAAGTCATGAAGAATCTCTCTCAGGGCTTGACGATGAATGGCATATCCATACCTCAGTGTGATCCGTCATAACTTTCATAAAGTGCTCCAGAGACCATTTACAAAATGTCCATGTTGCAAGCAGTGTTAGCAAACGCTAACTGAGAGCTGCACACTCTCTCAACACACAGGCCTCTGATAAGAGAGGGTCACTCCCCTTTACTGCAGACAGCTTGGGGACACATGCCTTTGCCGAGGCTCTCCTGTGATGATGTGGTTTCTACCATTCTGGGACTGAGATCAAAGTTCTGCTCATTGTAATCCTTCATTTAATACAAATGCAGAGATACAGCTTCAACTCTGGATGCCCTGTCATTAAACTGATATCACAAGGGTAACTAATTCCACAACCTTGCAGTTAAGACCATTTATTTATTTTTCATCTGCATACAAGTTTAGTGAGACCACTGCATCTAGCTTGCCAAAACATTCCTTTACTGCTGACTGCACTAAGATGAAGAAAGCATCATTAGCAAAGTGCACCAGCATAAGAAACAGTGCAAATGCATACTGTAATCTACTGATGCTTGGGTATATGGGTTCATGTAAAAACGCCAAAATCTATATTTAAGACTGAGGGAAGTGAGCTTTTTCAAAATACATTAAAAATGGCCAGTTTAATTATGTTCGGTTTAACAATCTCCCTTAAAATAAAACCCATTGTACAAGCCATAATAAAGTTTGATTTGTGGGTGCAATTATTTAGTTGGTTCTTTTCAATGAATTATTCAAAATCATTCACAAATGAGCTTTTTATGTTGCTTTTGGTGAGAGTTATAATGTGTATAAATGGGAGACGGCTTTGTCTATCTGACCTGCCTTCAAGAGCTATACTTAGACATTTAGAACTTCAAACTGACCCGACCAAAGCTTTACAAGAGAGATGTGAACCCCCGCCAGTATTTTAGAGCAGTAGGGAGACCTCATGATCTGAGTATTCACACATTTAAACCACAACCACAGAATGTGATCTATACACCGCACTGCTACATAACCCTTTTTCAGAAAATATCTTACCTCTCTGTGACCAGGCAGCTGTGTCCCTCGGTCAGAGATGGAGTTAATGCTGCCATTATTACCTGTAAAAGACACAGAGGAAGTGACATCAGTATATATCAAAACAACAAATGCAAAGTAGTCTACAGATAACATGCCTACCAAGAAGAACTCATGCTCTTCTATAGCTTGTCACCAGAGCGGTACCCATAAAGAGAAAACTATTATACTATTTAACATTAAAGGGCACCTTTAAAGGTAAACAATTCTACTCTTTAGTACTAATATGCACCTTTCTGCTTTGGGCTCAAAGAGTACTGCCCAAGTGACAAGCTGTTGCACCCTTAAAAGGTACACACATTTTCACAGGCAGTGTATATTAACAGGAAATATTTGGTTATGTAAAAATAGGGCTTTTTCAGTACAGTAGTTACTGCCCACATATACTCATAGACCAAAGGTGGACAGCATTAATGTGAACTACAGACTATGGGTGTTCAAAAGATTAAATGGATTCATTCCACAGTGCTTCAGGAGGCATATTACATTTTCAGAATATGTTATTTATTTTTATTAGCGAAACAGCAGCTCAAACTTCAACACACCCAGTATTTCAGAGTGTTTTCCTGATTTTGCTGAAGTGTAACGTACCACAACACATAATCTGATCAGCAGTACATGTCATTTCTGCCTTTGCTGCACTGTTGCTCTCTCTCCCCACACTTTGGTAGACATTCAATTGGTTAGTCAGCCAACAAGTTTAATGCTGAACAGCCAAATTTGTGGGATAACATTACTTCCTGTGGGGAACAGTCAGACGGAGTGTTCTCTTTTTATACCAGGATACGCACAGTACATATTGCCTTGCTAGTGTATGATACCACAAATAGTGAGCGGTCTAATGCTGCCAATTAGACAAATTAGAGAAAATAATGCAAGTAAATGCATGTTCCATCAGGAACAGATTCGATTATGGTCCATTCATTAAGGTTCATTAAATTTTGATTTGTCAATTATGCTGCGTCTTTCTTCTATTATGTTGGAACACCGCATTACAATTTACACAACAAAAGCACAAAGCAACACAGTATTTCTCATTAAAAATTTTTTTTTTTAAAGTATTCAGCCTTACAGCACAGGCGCAAATCTTGACAAGGTGACAAACCGAAGGTTGCAGCAATGAAGCGATGGAATGAAATAATGGACAAGGGCATCAGCATTTCCTTAAACAACGCTTGCGCTTGGAGCCAGGTTCACATTTCCAAATATGCCATGGACAAGCAGTCTTGTCACAGTGTGATCTCTGAGATGCTGATGAAGCATAATAAAAGGCTGAACAATAATAAATATGAATCAGAAACACAGGAAATGATGAAAAAAAGCAAAGTGGGGGACGGACAGACAAGCAGCAAGTAGCTCTGCTCGTACCTGCCTGAAAGGTCCTCCGGTAGCCCGTCAGAACGGCACAGCCATCTTAACCCATGTGATAGATTGACAGGAGTGTAAAGATGGAAGTAAGAATTTAAAACCACACAAGCAACTTATTCAACATTAGAAAAAAAACAAACAAACACGTGCCATGGGTAATAGTTTGAACTAGTGCTGGGAGATACACTGGTTCATACAGTAAACAGTTCATACTTTCAAAAAAAGGTACAAGTGCCTGGTAGATGGAGATCTGACTGTCTTCAGTCAATTTTAGATTTTTTCCCCGTCTCAGCTCAGTGTAATACATATTAAAATAGTTACAGCATAAAACTGGACCAGCTGGGTGATTTGCCGGTAGACATGATTAACCGGTAGAAATGTGACAACCGATAGAGCTTTTGGTCTATCGTCTTGAGATCACGTGACGTTGCACGTTATGTAACCACGCAATACAAAGAAGCAGTGTTGCTAACTTATTGAACACCAACCAATAGACCGATTTCATTGCACAATATCAGAAATGATAGTTTTGTCATATAAATTGCTTGAACAACGTCTTATCAAAGTGCTCCATTATAATGAACTCCTAGAACTGCGTTCCCAAACAGCAGAATCCGAAAATAAGATAAAATGAGTTTTATCTGCACACTATCCCCTTATTCTTCACGTAAAAATGTGTGCGGCCGTTTGTAAATTCTATAGGTCTAGCCCCTGGTCTCATCTGAATCCAGCTATTTTTAGCTGTACAAAGCAGTTTGTTTTGTTGCTTGATATTGAAAACTTGTCTTAATCACATATTTTAATGTATTATCCTAATTATGAACACACTGGTTTGTAGTGCAACAGTTTTACCATTTACTGCACATTGTTTACTGCACATTTCCCTTATTATTTACCTACAGCAGCTGGATGGAAACGGTGCTTTATTTGCAAATGTTTTAAGCGTTACTCCAATTTTGCACATATGTTTAATGAGTAGCTTTAGACAGAAACATAGCTACTGTATCACTGCTGTTCCCTCAGCGTCACCTGCTGTCAGAGGTGAATCTGCATCCTCATTCATCCCCTTTGCTGTTTTGTGCAGTTGTTTTACAGGATGTGGTACAGTTTCACAAAGCTAAAGTCAGAACATTCTGTTTTTGCCTTAAATGGTGAGGTTCTACTATCCAATTTACTTCTTTTGGATAGTGATGAAAACAAAGGTTCTGCAACTAATTCATGTATTATGATTCATATAAAGGTCCATTCAGGGTAAAACTGAGATCAACCATGAAGTCACCACAATCACACACAAAAAAGTGTCAAAATCACAAAAATGTGTACAGATAAATGTGTACATAGATCTAGTCTCTATCATTTCCATTCTATGAAAAGACCAATATTTGCTCTGAGCAGAACCGACAGGTGCTGTGGTCTCGCAGGCTTCCTCTGATCGTGCTATTATGGGTGATGATTAGGCCTACTGGGAAAGAAAGCTTTGATAATGGCACCTTTGTGTAATACTTTGAAGCAGAGAGGGGAAAAGCAGCAGTGGTGTTGATAAAACCTGTCTGAATACAAACCTGCGGCCCCGACAGTAATTTCCTAGTAAACACATCAACAGTTTCACTGAATCCATTTTTTTTGGTTCAGCAGATCGACCGAGATGCACGGGCTGAGTTTGTTCAGCAGATGGGCTGAAAATATATTCACAACTCCTCGCGTATCACATGACCTGCTATAGTAGGAATATAAAGAGAACTGAATTTTTATCAGATGGGTGAATCAAGCTTACTTCATTGCACCCTTAACGCATGACAAAACAAATAACTCTCGTACAAGAAAAGTGCCACAGAATCAGGTCGGAGCACACAGCATAGCTAGTCCACATTAGCAGCAACTAAACCACAATTTCAAACAACATCTTCAGTCCAGAACAAAAAGCTGTATATGGAACCATATTTTTATCAACAGGATGCAACTGCGCCTCTGAGGAATTGAGGAATCTCCACCAAAGCCTTATGTAGCAAAGCAAATAATAACTGCATGGTTGGGAGCGGGAATTTACTGATAAATATACAGTAATCAACATTTGAAGTGGATCACAAAGGTTCATCAAAGTTGTCCTAAGACAAGAATGGGTATTGTCTTGGTTTCACAACAAATTTAATGAAAGGTTTTGATCCACTTCAAATGTTGACTACTGTATTTATAACCTAAAACAGAAACACATACCCGAGTCACGTACACACGAAACAATGCATAACTGAAAACTACTGAAGGAAAACCCTGTATCTTGTATTAATACATGTAGAATGTTTTATTTTCATATCGATCTGTTGATGCTCAAGAGTCCTGATTAACAAAAAAAAGGTTTCCTTTAAACAGAATGATCCCTTTAAGAGTTTATTTATGACTTCTACTGGGTCAACTATTCGTTCATACAGTATGCCTATCAAAGAGAAAACTAAATTAAAAATGCCCGTTACCATGGCAACGACTCTCACTCTCTTTCTCACTTTCTTCCAGTTACAGACTGGAAGCCTCACTTGTTGGCTGTTGTCTGCAAGTGGTTAAACAGATTTAATTCAGATGTTATAATGAGAAAAAAAATTATTTGTGTTTTTATTTCAATGTAACATTTTAGTAGAGTTACTCCCTAACCTAATTCATCTACAAAAGAGGTCAAGGGAAAGAAAGCAGTCGTGCAAATACAAAAACAAACACAGCAGTCATGATGTGACAGGGAGGACTCTGAAATCTATTCAGGGTCCACATGGGCGTCAGTGTTGAACACTCTTAAGAGGATACCATGAGGTCGGCCCTGATAAGAGACTCTGTCTTCTGTGTGGCAGCCCTGGGTGACAATGCAATGATAAACACAGAAGAGACAGTCAAACACACTGTCAGACACTACATTATGCAGCCCATTTGAAAAGCAAAGGAGTTAATAAATGTTTTTCCGCAGGACAGAAATAACAAAACCTTTCATGGACTAAATTACTTTCTGATGATGAGAGCTCAGAATGACAAACTTCAAAATCAGCTTCAATAATGACACGATCTAGTTGGATTATTAACAATTGTAATGTGTGCCTTGCCAGAGGGACACTGTATTTTTCCTCTCACTTTTGTCTGTGTTCTTTAACTCACTGGTGCCACTGAGGGATGATTTTCATAAAGCTGTTTTGAAACATTATGCACTGTGAAAAATGCTATAAGTTTAAATGAAATCTCATCTTAAATTTGTTTTTAATTAAGTTGAACATTTTTTTTTTTTTTTAATAATTAGCTTAATTATTTTTTTTGTGAACATTCAGTTAGACTTTCAAGTTGTTCAGTAAAGGTTTGACCACTTGCTACTAATTTTGAGTAACTAAGTAATTAAATTGTTTGTAATAGCTCCCATTTTCTTTCTTTTACTTTGTGTTTAAAATTAGTTGCTGTCTTTGTTATGGTCCACAACATATTTTGCTTAGACACCATCATCAACCTCCATATCTCTGCTTTGAGCTTCTTTACTTATCTCTTGATCATAGTACAAGGTAAATTTGAACTTTTAGACATTAAAAATTTAAAGGGCACCTATTTTTCAAAATCCACTTTTACACGGTGTTTGCACATTTGTGTTGGTAGGGTGAGAACACAACCAACCCTACAAAGATATTTCTCATTTCTCATTTTTAAATCCCCATTAAACTAAATATACCTCGCTAGACCTGCCACATTGAGTTTCACAGCAGTGTGACGTCACATTTTGGATTCTGATTGACAGCCCTGCATTGCTATAGCACACTCATGCCTCAACGATAATGCTGTCCTTCATTTTCTCCGCGATCGAGCAGCTGTAACGTCAACAATGTCTACCAATCCCGATACTCTATGTGTGCAATATGGAGTATTTTTAACTGAACAGGTCAGTGTGCAGTGTTTGGGGTAACGCATTACAAGTAACGTGAGTTTCGTAAAAAATTTGACTTTTTCCAAGTAACTAGTAAAGAAATGCATTACTTTTAAAAGCACTGTCAGTGCATTACCCAACTCTGTCAGTGTGTATATGTGAATATATATATATATATATATATAAATATAAAGAACTTAAAAGGCTATCTAAAACCAAACATAATTACATTACTGATGCATAGTAATAATATGTATGCTGCAATAACAATGATTATGGTAAGAAGTAAGATATCAGCATGCTTCAAATACTGCGCAACAGGAAGCTTTGCAGCTAAAATGAAACAATGTTCATTCACTGTGAACTAAGCACCTATAAATCAAACTTGTATTAAACTCACAAATCTTGTAGTGCACATTTAGCTGTGATTGTAGTGTGCTTGTAGCTTGTAGCAGTGATACAAAACTTTTCATATGAAAACAACTAATTGGAGGCATTTCAGTTTGGAATACTTTTGTATATTAAAATATATTCATACAAAATTTTCACTGCAAATCCCTGTTTTTTCAATCACACATCACAGACATAATGGGAGCCACGGCAGAGCAGTGCCACAGTCCCAGTCGGGAAGCATAATCAAATTACTACCCAGCGAATCACCTACGATCAGTACACAGATTAAACAGTCGCAGTGACAGGCAAAGCAAGAGGGATTATACTGGGGTTTCCCTGAAACATCAAACCCTGAAAAAGGCCTTTCTTTACATTCTTTTCCTTTCCTTTATTTAAACCACTCGCTCCTACAGAAAACACATTCATGACACAAGCAAACCCCACCATCAGTAAGAACTGCAGAGCAAAATAATAATAATAATAATAAGTCACTTGGGCATACAAACCCACACACCTATGTGAACTAGTCGTGGACATAAACATACACCTACATGCTTCACACCTAACAAAAGTCCCTCAGACCTTAATGCTTTAACAACCATTACTCAACCTGTGCAACAAAAAACCTCAGGGTGACATGAGCCGAACACCAGACCCAGGGCTGATTCATTTTAGATCTGCTCAGCTCAATAATTCATTTTACATTATTAAAAAACAAGCTGAGTAATATCGAGTGGGATCAAACTGCACTGTTGCATGACACATCTGTCTGATCCCTGAGCTAAACCACCAAAGCAGGATATTCTGTTCAGATAATACTTTATTTAGTTGTCATGGGGGAAAACTAGAAACGTTTTCCCAGGCCCCGTGTCAAGGGGCCCCTTATTGCAAAGTCTACTGGGTATCATCTTTTTTTCTATTAAAAAAAAGTTTTTGTTATTTGTGTGATGCAATACTTCTAAATAATCGAATACATTACACTATATAATACTAGACTGATACAAAGGCTTTTTATATCACATTCTTAAAGGAGGAGCCTTGTGTTTTCTGCTCTAAAAATGTGCAAGGAAATGAATGAACTCTGAATGAGTCACAACGACACCAGACATTTTAACCGATTCAACATAAGGACTATTTGATTCTCAAATTAAACTGGGACTGAGGCCAAGCCAATGTGGCAAGACAGAGTAACGCGAAAACTAATTAAAGGGATGGTTCTGCTCCTAAAACTGCTATTCATACAAAGATAAGAATCATAATATATCACGTTTCTGAGTACTTTTTCTAAATCCGTGGCATGGAGGCAAATGGAGGACTCTTTTACTGGGGTTAACCCCTGTTAAAACACGCTTTCATGGTGCAGGAAACAGCACCGTGCCAGGTAACAACAGTCTCTGGGTGTAGACCGCAACTTTTCCATGCCTTGGGAACTTAGGCTATTTTAACTTCAGTTCGAAACCGCTCATCTGAATACACGTACTTTGTATATACTTCTTTATTTTGTTATGGCGAACTAACCCAGCGAACGTGTAACGTAGCTATTTTTTAATCATTCTTTCAGCTGATTTAACCCAGATGTTATATTTTACGCTGACAACAGCTCCCAGGAGACTGGCATTCTCATTTATTATGATGATATTGAATAATACGGCATATTATTGTTACTCAACTGTTGTAGCAGTTCCCTTACCTTCAATCTGAGAATCCAGCGTGTTGGACATTTCTATCAAAGTGGCTTCTTTCGTCTTCCCCGTTATTCTCTTCATGTTAAGTTCGTGCGTTTCTTTTCTCCCACGGGACAATTTAAAAAATATGAATGTCAGCTAGATAAATCTGTCGTTTTTGGCTGCCGAGCGGTATTTCCGCCTTCGACCTTTAGGATGTTGGTAGGGAGAATTTAGTGGCTAAATCGTGAATCCCTCGCTCGCTTTCTTCTCCATAACATCAATTACTGGAGGAGCAACGGCGAGCTGAGGGGATGTGGTGATGATGACGTGTTAAAGGGGAGTGGCTTTCCGTCGGCATACTGACATAAAATTCGTGAAAAGTATTACGGGTCAAGTTCTTTTTTTCATGTGTCCTAGGTTAAATGACATTACTACTACACGGTAAAAATGGTTGATTAAATTAAAAATTAATCTATAAAAGTATTCACCTTTATTTGTCATGTTTGTTTAGTAAAGGAGAGGGTTGTGATCCTTAATATACTATATGCATTCCTACATATGCATTACCACAATTAATTTTTAATGAAAGCAGACTAGGTCAGGTCACATGTGCTTCTATTTTAGACCATTTGCTCCCTCTGCTGGTCATTGAGGAGATAGCAAAAACCCAGTACTGTCTAGCGGACTTGAAAAATGTTCTAAAAGAATGGATGATTGGTAAAAAAAAAAATGGTAAAAGCTTCTAAAACGTTCTTTTTTTAATTTTTTTTCGCGCTAACTAACGAATGGTTCTTTTAGGAACTGTACACTTAATACACTTAAAACGAAATTAATATGAAATCTTCAGTATTTACATACCAGTTATTATGCACCACCTATATTTAAACATTTAGGTTAAACTAATAAGCCTGTTTACAATGTGTTTATTATTATTTTAATTATATTTTATAATTTTATATTTTATTATTTTTTATTATTATATATACATTCAGTTTGATTTTCATATTTAATAATATCTCAAATAAACCCACATATCTGTATTATAGATTTATATATTTGAACATACCATGCTTTATTATATTATATTATATTATATTATATTTTTAAGAATTGAATGACCCATCGGTTTTCCTTCTTGAAGGTAAACTACATTACCCACAAAACATCGGTCCGTGTAGCATGCGCATTCACTACAGCTAAAGGTATGCTATCGCTTGTGTTAACAGCCAGATACGAGTCAAATAACTAAGTAATCTTCAAATTATGGATGCTATATTTAAATCGTTTTGAAATCGAAGAATTTGTAGTGTCTAAGGGCGTGTTGAATATTTCAGATCTCTATATTATAGATAACGTTAGCCGGATTAGCTGTTTTAACATGCGTGATCAGATTATGTTTCTGTTCACTGTCATTTCATTCAAGTCATGATTCATTTCGTCAAAATGCCTTTCTTTTCCAAATGTCTTTGACTTAACAAGCAGACATACAAAGACACGCTGATTGTGTTTGATACACGCTTAACACAGGAAGAAGAGGACAGCCTCAAGACTAAGTTACCGCTATGGCCATAACTTTGATCAGTACTCTGGACTCGCAGTACCTGTGAGTCTTCAAGCCCAGTAAGATACCTGCATGCACACAGCAGCACGTCGTTCCAACCCCTATAACAAATCCTCTGCTTTCTTCAGAGTATTGCCATTATGAAGCTTACAAACGTCTGTGTTTTATCACAAGATTTGTAAAAATGAGAATTTTAATTATCATGCAAATACTGGAATACCTGTGATAAATACATGTCATGAATTTGTTTAGTAAGTGAATATCTAACTGCTTGTTTTTCCCACTGGTTTCTACAGGTTTCTCAAGATCCTTTTGGTGAGCGAGTAGTACTTCATCTATGTTTTTCTCTTCATGTTGGAAAAAATTAAAGTTCAAGATCACCAGTATTTAGTTTATTAGCATTGGTGTTATTTGCAGTAAATACTCTACATTTACTGTATTACTCTTGGAGAAACTGTCAGGAGATTCTGGTTTAGTGCATCACTAAGTAATATATATATATATTTATCTACAGATCTTTCAGAAGATCTCTTAGCATAAATCTCCAGCTTCTAATTGTATCACTTGACCTAACCTCAGAGTAGCAACACAATGAGTGACTCAAACCGCAAAGAAAAGGATGCTGTCAACAGTCTGTCTAATAGAGATACAATTGAGCTCCCAGATGATCTTTCTCTGAGCGACTCTGACTCTGATGAGCCCACTGAGCATTTCAGCAGAAAGGTTGAGGACTTGTCATCGTCTTCAGAGGATGAAGATGAGACTCGGCAGCAAGTCCAGTCTGTGTCTCAAGACAATCCCGTCTTCAGACTGACAGGTGGGAGCTCTAGTTTCTGTGATCGGAGCAGGGACATCTTTGCACAGTTGGATAGTGCTGCAAAGCTCACATCTAAAGATCTAGGAGAAGACAACATCCTTGATGGCACGTTTGCGCGTCCTGCTCCTCCATCACCTCCACAGGAAGCTCAAAGGGAGTGTGTTAGCCAAGAGACAACCAAAAAACAACCTCCAGGTAAAAAAGTCCCAGACTACCTTGCACACCCTGAGCGCTGGACCCGCTACAGTCTCGAAGATACTGCTGACACCAGTGATAGAAAGAATAGTCAGATTGCTCATCAGTTTATACAAGGTCTTCAAGACCGCAGGAGGTCTCAGGAAGATGTGCTTGAGACTTTCACTCCGGCTTTCAACCAGGATCATGGCAGCACCAGCGAGAATAAGATTGTGTTCGCAAAACCCAAGATTAAAGATCAGAGTGGGAGCAAACTTGATCATGCTAAGAAGGAAGAAGTTGAACTACACCACTTGGATGACAGACGAGAGACTGATGAAGGAGAGGATGGTCCTCTTCATCAACGTTTCAGCTCATGGAAGAATAAAGAGAAAAAAAGAAAGTGGAGGACTGAAAAAGAGGAGGAAGACAAAGGGGTGTCCAGTGCTGCCTTCAACAGTAGCAAGAAAGTAAATCGCAAACACTTCCGTAAAACATTTGAAGATGAAGACGGTGGAACAGAGTGAGCACTTTGTACATAAATACTAAAGCTACTGTTTTAATGTCTATGTGCTTCAAACTTACTGTTTTGTATGAAGTTGTTAGACTTTCCACATATCTTAGTTGTGGTTGTATAATTCATGGAAAGCTCTTGCTATCAAACTGTACAGACTACTTCTCACAGGACAGTGACACAAAATAACCCACATATCTAAAGAATGAAAACCTATCTGCAGCCTCTTAGTGTTTTAGTGTGTGTGTGTAATTAATCTGAGGTACAGTGTTGAATTTTTATGACCACTTTTCATGAATAAATACACTCTGTTATGTACTTTGAGATCCTGTTTTATAAGTGTGCTTTGTCTTAATGTTGGTGATAATATAATGCTGGATGTTTTGCATGTCCACGTGTTGATTGATCAAAAGCAATGCAAATGAGAAGAATTCCTCTTCTGGTTCAGCAGCAAGGCTATAACAACCAAAAGCAATGAGTTTGACAATTACAACTTAAAAAAAAAACTATGACCTGGGCCTGTTCCATAAAACAAGTTTACCAAATAAGCCGGGTTTAATTTAAGGTTATCTGACTTATCATCAGTTGATTTAGTTCAAAATAAGTCAGACTAAGCCAGGTTTAGTAGGGAAACTTGTTTTATGGAACAGGCCCCAGGTTTATTATTTTCAAGGTCCCCCACTGTTTTAAACCAATTTTTATTAGTATAATTTGCAGCCTTGGAAAGTCATGGAAATGACAAGATCACTCAGAAAATATTGATTTTAAATATTTTAAGAAGAGGATGGTCACCTTCATCACCGCTTCAGCTCATGATGGGACGTTATATAAATACATATACCTTATAATTTTGGTAATTCAGGGGAGTGACAACTAACCACCTCTGTACATTCAGAGCTAACTGTAGGCAGCAACAGTGTGAAGGAGAGGGGAGTTTCGGTCTCTTGTAATCAGAAGTGTATATCAACAATAAAGAATCCTCAGCCCCGCCCTTCACCAGAGAGCCATGACGTATGTGTTCTCACCTGTAAAGGTAAAGGACACAAGCATACCGTCGTGCCTGCGGATTTCTTACACGTGAAAATGCGGAAGTTCGCACTGCTTTCGATCGCTCTCAAGTTTTAATTTCTCGCATTAGTTGGAGCTGGCCCTCGGCTATGTGATGATAAAAGAAGAGACACCGACATCAGTCTGCCTATAGCTTACTTAACTGCTCTGCTTTGGAAACTTTGTTGAGGATGTTCTTCACTGATCGAGAGGTACAGTGTGTGTGTGTGTGTGTGTGTGTGTATGGGGCAGGTATCACAGGTGCACAGGTAAAGGCCTTTCTCTGTGATTATTCTTGAAGTCAAGTGTTCATTTAATTGGTCAATGGGAAACTTTTGATCGCTCGTTTGAAGTCTAGTGCTGTTTTCTGAATTAGTAGTAGAAGTATTTAGAGCTATTTTGAATGAAATATATGCTGTATATTAGTTTTAAAAAGTACTCTTTATACCTTTAAATATATAATTTTCAGTACACAGTAGCCTGGCAGTTTCTGTTGCACTCGCCCTGTTATAAACATATTGGCAAATCTTACCGAACCAGTATGTTCCATAATAAATAGAGAGGCACTTTACAGTAACTGTGTATCCCATAGCACTGTTCAAAGTAGAGAGGTACATGTTTTTGTTTACATTCTTCTGTGAAGCAAGACGTTTTATGAATACATAACTTTTTCTTAGTAAATGACTGCGGTACTTGTATGTAAAAAAAACCTCTCATTTGCATTATTAAAATGTGTATAGTGTAGCTATTTCACAAAGTTAAAACAGTGTTATTGAGGAGGGATTGATGTTCTCAGAAGATGACAAACTTTTCTGAGGAACACTCACCCGACCTGAACATCTTGTTGCTGAAAAACAGAGAAAAGAGACTTTGCTGTGACTGTGAACATACTGTATCAATGTTTATATGCTCAGACATCTCATTTACTTGCTAAAAATGGATTAAATGTTTTAGAATAGTAATGGGTGTTGTGACATAATTATGAACTAATCATGATGTGTTCATATTGTGCAAAACGTGTGCAGAAACTGAATGAATAATTTGTGTGGTTGTGGCTGAACAGGTTATTTGTCATGAGGCTGTGTTGTTTTTAATGTCACAGAGCAAGAACATAATTTAATTACTGTGGCTTCAGTAAATGATTAAGGCAGAAGGGAGGAATCAAAATCCATATTCGCAGTGATTCCTTAGTGTTTATGTCTTTCCGACACACACTAAGACAATTGTAGTTGCGTAAAAGGTTACCCAAAGGCATGTCTTGACCTGTAGTCATACCAGCTGTAATAGCTTATGTCAGACAGAAAGTAAAACATAAAACAGGATGAAGAAAGAAAACTTTATAATGTTACCAGGAGTTATTTCAAGTTGTTTCACATCTTTTAGTAGCAACCACAATCTGAATAATTCTCAAATATAGTTAGAAACGCATAGTTTTCTATACAAACATGGAAAGCATGGTTTCTGATGACTGTAAGTAAGCTCCATTAAAGTCTGGGTACACTTTGGTCCAGAAAGCTTGTAAAATTTATTTGTGCTAATTTAATTTTAAAAAGTTACATTTTAAGTAATACTCTCCGCATAATAGTGTGAGTGAGACTTTTGGATCTTACTGTACAATAATATGGTAATTTTGCTTTTTATAGTATAAAGGTTAGTCATTAAGTCAAATATGTCCAGCTGTCACGATAATAACTCGGTTGGGTTAGACATTTGCATTTCAATTAAGATAAGGCTGGCTTCCCAAACAAATGTCAATTTGCATTATGCACATTTTCCTTTATAGCACAGTATGTTAGTTAAAGAGATTGGGTTGATTAACTATAAGTAGCCTGCATACAGAAGTCTTCTGCTGCCCAGAATATGTGAGGGATAGTGCCAGCAGAGAGCTCACATATACACTGAAATGAAACGATGTTGTTGTTTTTATAAACTGTTTTTTACCTATTCTTTGTCATTCCTGTGTATTGCAGGAAGATGTGGCTCTGCATGAGCTGGACAATGAAAATGAGCATTTACTTCCTTTGCAGGTACAGTATAAAAAGAAACCATACAACATGTGATTTTCTGCATTTGTTGACCAACCGGCCTAAATACCACATTAACCACAGTGATGTGTTAACATGAGCGCATGCTCAGTTATGAAAAGTACAGATACACAGCACATGATGAAATTACCACAATATGGTCATAATAATACATACACATCACCACTTGCCATGCATGACCTAAACTTCCTGAGAAAGCCCAGTGACAGTCACAAGCACAAATACTGACACAAAACCAACAGTCAGCAATTACAGTCTAACATCTGATCAATAATTGATATCATATTTCTGACTTAATCTAGTTCTTTCTGCTTTTGTTTCATTCAGCGTAACTTGTACCTTCCTCGATTATATGACTATGTCCTGGTGGCTGATAAAGTGGAAGACATGGAAGACCAAATCTTCAAGAAGCAGGATGCCTTTATATGTGAACTGAAACAGAAGAACATTAAAGTGACTGTATGTTATATCACAGTTACAGTTGTCTTTCAGTTCTATACCTCAGTCTAAAGTCTTACTCTCAATTCTGTTGAACAGAGAATTGAACATGTTGGAAAGGTGTTCTTTGGTGTCTGTGCACCTGAGGAGATTTTTGTAAAGTACAAGTACTTGCTAAAGGTGTCTGATTCCTGTAATTGGAGCGCCGAGCAAAAGTGTGACTTGTCTGTCTCATTGTGCACCAGGTGAGGGTCACAGTAACCATCGTTGCTCTGCATAAAAAATCTGTTATTTCATTCAAAGCTTGATGATGAATTTCTATTTTTATGTTTCATAGAATCAGGATTGTCCACTTTGTCTTGAACAATACCTATATAGGGTCAGGAGGTAGGTGTTTCCTCTCTCTTTGTTATTTTGTCTCATCTTAAACCTGGAACATAGAAGTTACACTACCTTTCGTTGACGCTACATTTTAGGGTCATGAATATTTTCTTTATACATAACATGGGTTTTTATTAGTGCTGTCAAATAAAAAAAAGAAAAAAGTTTTTGTTTATATGATATAAATTTATATATATATATTTATATATATATATATATAATAAATATATTAACATATAATAAAATATAAGAGTATAAATAATACATGTATATACAGTATCTCACAAAAGTGAGTACACCCCTCACATTTTTGCAAAATATTTTATTATATCTTTTCAAGGGACAACGCTAAAGATATGAAACTCTGATAGAATGTAAAGTAATCAGTGTA
>JAUCNO010001819.1:9225872-9237292 GCA_032353835.1 Enteromius viviparus
GGCCAAGTGATTAGCACACCTGATTCTGATCATTTGAATGGGTGAGCGAAAACTTTTGGTAATATAGTGTATGTATTTGAAATAATCTGTACAAGCACATTCTGATGTAGTTTTACTTTAGTTTAAATATCAAGGATTTACAGTTGGTCACGTATGGTCTTGACTGGTCAATATGACTAGCCTTTAACCATTTAATACAACAAAACCAAGTTAAATGACATGTCTGACAATAGTGATGCTGTTTTTTATGAATTTGTTAATAGTTTCTTTTGTTATCAGTTTTTTTTTTTTTAGTGTCAATATGCTCCAATATAGTTAAAGACATGAGAAAAGAAAAGTAATTTTAACAGTAAGAGACACAGAAGAGTCATGTCTGGTAATCAGTAATGGGTTGTAGGTAAATATTTTTCCAGCTCAGTAATATAACTGACTGAGCAAGCTGATATCACATAGGAGAGCATCTGTACAGCTTTACTGTGTACTTAACTGAGCTATTCACACACTGTAACCGCCCATTTTTATTGACTTTCTATAATAAAACAACTGACCATTGGCCAAGCGGGCTGATACTTGGTAAGCAAATACACACAAGACACATCAGTGCAAAGTCTGTATACAGTAAGGTATCCATTTTCATATCAAATTACAAAGAAGAGGCATTTGTCGCACGCCAACAATAACACATTCATTCATGATTTTAACTGTGTTTTACAATAAGACTCACCTGTTTGTAATCTTTGTGGAGTTTGGTGTACTGAAACATGTTGGACAGAACGGTGGAGGCGGCCCTGGCGGATTTTAGCTTCCCAGGACTGCGACAGAATAAGGAGGAGAAACATGAGTAGCAATGCTGGGACAATGTGCTCTTGATTAAACAGCTAAATAATGCAACAGCGTGTGGTCTATATTACACCAGTAGTGCTATAAGAGCAAGTCCAATATAAACGGATCATTTAAAGTATGATTTATGCCTGAAAATACCAAGAAACCTTGAAAATATCAAGAAACCTCTTATCATATCAGTTGGGTTACAGCTAAACTTCAAAGAAATGATACTTTCCCACTTCAGGTTTAAAGTAACAGGGCTGTAAGCACCATGAACTTACATTAGCACCTTGCACCTTTAATCCTAAATATCTGATTACAAAGTATGGTAACACTTTACTAAAACCCCCTATGTATAATGCATTATAAAAGTATTTTTAATGCAGTAATTGTGCCTTGTAATTAACTTTTTAATGCATTATATGGTCTCATGAATAATTGTAAGCACAGTTATTCATTGGTAACTTTATCACAGTACATTTGCAATTCATGCACAATTTTGACCTAGTTTTGGGCAGATTCGTTCAAAAATGAAAATACTGACATTTGCAAGATGCTCTTTTTTCCTCGTCTGTGACCAATTACTATCTTTTTTTAAGTACGTCTTACTTTTTTCACTTTTTCTCAGGACTTTTTAAAGGAATAGAAAGTTCACGGGAACTCCATTTATTTAAAATAAAACATTTTAGTAACATTATTAATGTATTTACTTTTATGGTTTGACCAGTTCAGTCCTAAATTTCTTTCTTTTCTTGTCCTTTTTACCTGTTGTCATGAGATGTCTTAATGCTGACCAGCTTGGGTAGTCCATCAAAGTAATTGATATCTCTGGCAGCTAGAGAGCTTCCTGTAACCAGGTTGTTGAGAACCCCACAGATGTTGACCACCACGTCACTAGAAGGTTCTTTCTGATGCCCATCGCTGGGGAGTTTGATCAGCAGAATATTCACCACTTTGGTAGCTAAAGGAAGCAAAAACAAATTTAGCTGAAATTACACAAACAAAAAGACTGAATGATATATGTGTAGTGTGAAGAAGGAGGCGCCCTGTGGCCCAGCGGGGGTGGATTACAGTGCAGCACAGAACTGAGGTCAGGGTGGGGATAAACGGGCGGCAGCGGATACTGGGAATGATACAAGTATGAGTCTGATGGGAACCCAAAAGAATGTGTGGGAGTACAAACAATGTGTAAGAAATCCATTTCATTCTGTGCAAGTAAGAAGAAGTTCGTAGTTCGTAGTTCCTGCCTTGTGCAAAACTTTGTGTAGGTTTTAACTAATCTAGACATTTTCTATGCCAGAATGTTGAAATCTTGGCTGGAATGTTTTACACATTAAGTAAGAAAGTCATTTACTAACCCATGTCAGCTTTGTTTTTGCAGTGTCGTGAGAGATTCCTCAGCAGACCCGTGAGAGAGCGGAGCTCGGCATCTGTGGGGCTTCGCAACAGGTCAAGAATCACCGGCAACATCCGCTCCTGCTCCAGCGCCACTCGACTCAACACAGAGGCCCACTAACAAAACACAGAAAAATAGTGAGAGAAGGAAAACAAGCGAGTCAGAGAACAATTAGTTATCCAGATAAAACACAAAGACACATGCACTCTTAAAAAAAAGCTCCAAGTGAGAAATGGGATGGAGCAATTCTATGGGAGAAACATGCAAAACATACTGAGCATTACCATCAGTGCTAAATGTGAAACATTCAACTACAATTAAGATTACGACATAGCATAGATTGCATATCAGAAATTAGATTAAATATGAGTAATGGTCTCTCACCCTGCTGTCTCCCGCTGTGATGTTCTGCATGGCTCCCGCCGCTGCCTCTCGTGTGGCTGTACTTGTTTCGGAGCTTTGCAGGATGCGGTTGTACAGAGTGACTATCTTAGGGTGCCACAGCCACTCTGCTCCTTTCGGGACTCGTGCCACTTCAGAGAAGGTGGTCAGGTCTTGATTCTTCTAATGAGACACATTATACCTTTATTAATTATATAACCCCTCTGTCTATTGCACTAGAGAAATCACAACTGTTCAAAGATTTGAGGTCAGTAATATTTTATTTAATGGCTTCAGAAAATTCAGCTTATTCAATATATATATTTTCCCCAAAAAAATATTAAAGTAGAAAATATTATTATTGTTTTTATTATATTTTTGATCAAATAAATGTAGCCCTGATAAGCATAAGTGACTTCTTTCAAAAACATAAAAATGTATTTCACCATGCCCAAAATTTTTTATTAAGTAGTGCATGTAATAATATTTGCACTATACTGTATATTCAAAGAATACACTATACTTGTATTAAAATCTGTGATTTAGTCAAATATCAGATTGGGTTTGGGAAAAAAATTCCAAGTAAGACTAATAATATTGCTAATACAATATCGTGTGTGTAGACGACTGCAGCTAAGGGACTGACATCTTTTGCTTTCTTGCTCTGTGGTGTGAAGCAGCCGATGGGGTCGCTGTGCTGCGTGTTCTGTGCTCGAGTGGGTCCTTCCAAACGCATCTGAACTGAAGCTGGGATCTCAGAGTACAGCTGGTACGACAGGTTGCGCAGGACACATACACAGTTTTCTACTCCCTGGAGGCACAGAATTAAAGAATTATGACTTGTATATTACAGCTACTGATGTTCTCGATTTCATATAGATTTGTTTTCAAATTGCCATCTGAGAACTAGATATAGAATGATTTCACTAGGCAAAGTTTGCGCACTGGCTTAAGGCTAACACATTACACTTGAAAGATGACTGGCAGGTCTGACCTTGTCCTCTCCTTTTCCCTCCTGTAGGGAGTTTTCGATGTATCCAACCAGAGAGTCTATTAGCCCTCGAGTTTCCCGCATCTGCTGCCTGGTTCTTTCATTCACCGAGCTCAGGTTCCTTCAGTGCATATACAAAGGGGGTTGTTAACATCTCAAGCTTTATTTTTTTGTGCTGAAATATTTATACCAGGTTAATTTTTACTGTGGCTATAAATCTTTCCAGTGGGAAATCTGACACGTTTATGACATAAAGCACAATAACAGGATTAAATTTATAATACAATATGTTTTATGAAGTTTATAATTTAATATATATTATATAATATATAATGTTCTTTTATTACTGTTAAAATTAAGAATTTATTACAGATACATTTTATGCTCCTACAATCTAAATATCTGGGGCTTTATACTATATGCTCTAGTTCAGTGTTACTTAAACCTGTCCTGGGGATCCCCAGCCACCACATTTTTTCTATGTCTCTCATAGACCACACCCAATGTTAAAGTGCCCATATTATGCCATTTTAAAGGTTGCTAATGAGTCTCTTAAAACAGGTTTACATGTAGGCAAGGTCAAAAAACACTTAAGTTTGCTCCAAAAATAGATTTGATTTACCCAATTTCTAAATGATTTGTAAACGACTCGTGTGAAGCAGTTCAAAGAATCAGTCTGTCTAAACCCCGCCTCTTTGTGAGCCCTCACTGCTGTCATTGGTCAGATGCCGCAGTCCTACTGCTACAGCGGTCCACAGAGCTTGCACCAAAACTATACTTTCTACATTACTAGAGGTGCTTTCAGAGAGAATACGTCAACTACTGTAGTTAGCAAGGAAGTGCTCACAATTTGCTTTCGTAAGTGAATTGGCCACACCTCTACTCAACTAATGAGAGAGAGAGAGAGACAGTCAAGCGGCATCAATCACAATGTTTAGACTACAGTTGGCCGGTTACCAAGACATGTGCAGCGTTGTTACACAACATCACGCACACAAATACGTATTTTAAATGATTGCTAGAAAATACAATCATTATTTATCATACTTACAGGTAGAAGTTCAGAGGAGCACTGATCCATCTTTTAAGACTAAGCGTTTGGTGAATATCGTGTTGTACTCCAAGATTGGAAAAGCAGTCATCAGTAAAATGACGTGAACACAACAAGAGACTGTACTGGTGAGGTGTTGTTGAAAAAAATTAATGTTAATCACTCATTCTTTGTAGATTCATCTTTCAGAAGGGCGTATAAAACAAATTAACTCTCACTGGATACAGCGTTTTCTTCACTTGATGTAATCGATGTGGAGAATTGTAATGTTTAGGGACGGGGCAAGCTGTTCGCAACATATAACATGGGCGGACATTAGGCAAAATATGTTACCTAGTGACGTGGCTTGGTAACAGAGAAAGATTCAAAAAGGTTGACAACTTGTTTAGGCGAATGTGAGTCGACTCTTGTTTTTGATAGACAATAACTTTATTTATCGTGCATTGTCAGCATCACAACTTTGCAGCATGACACTGCATGAATGATCATGTTTGAAAAAGCATAATAGGGGCACTTTAACAGAGAATGGAGAGACAGGTAAACAGACAACATAGTCCGGGTCGGAGTGCCCTCTGGAGGCTTCAGAGGGGAACTCCAGTGAAGATCGTTACAGAGCCCCTCCCCTAGAAGTGGCTTCCAGACACTCAGACAACCAAGCTAGGATAGGCAAAGAAGCAGAGGTCCAGTAGGCCAGGAGACCAGTAGGCCAGGAGCTGGACTGAAAAAGTCCTACTAGTGAGCCATAATGGTCCAGATGGCGGTGGGATCCTCCAGGGTGGAGCAGGCGGTGGAGACACCCACCAGACCCTCCAGAGTGGAACCGGCCAGACTGCAACAGGGAGCAGAAAGAGCTTAGTGGTGGCCTTTTTGGCCAAGATCGTACCTGTGGCCAGTTTGTTGCTGCGTCCTGGTCCCTGTAGCCAGGGCAGGTCCAGACGAGAATTCTACGACCTTCTTGGCCGGTTCAAGGCAGGACAATAGTTCAATGGCCTCCATGGCCAGTTCAGGACAGAACGAAAGTTCAACGCCCACTAGGACAGAGCAGGCAGTGGAGAAGCCCATAAGGGGCGGAGACAGCAGAGACGCCCAGCCGGGCGGAGTGGGCGGCGGAGACACCCACCTGGGTGGGGAAGATGAAAGACGAAAGTTCAACGACCTCCGTGGTCGGTTCAGGGCTGGACAATAGTTCAACGGCCTCCATGGCCGGTTCAGGACAGAACGAAAGTTCAATGACCTCCGTGGTTGGTTCAAGGCTGGAAAATAGTTCAATGGCTTCCGAGGGTTGTTCAGCGACCAGCGAAAACTCCAGAGACTCTACGGCCAGAACCGAAATCTCTGGAATCCGTGGAGTCACTGGTGGAATCCAAGGGGAATCAGGATCGCTGGCAGGCTCTGGCGGATCGAGCCACGGCCAATCAGGATCACTAGCAGGTTCTGGCAGATCAGGCCACGGCGGATCAGGATCACAGAGGGGTTCAGGAATGCCGGTCATCTTGTACAAAGACTCGGGAGCAGTGGCCATTTTGTGCAGCGCCTCGGGAACAGCAGCCATCTTGGCAGTGAATCAGGATCGGCGGCCATCTTGAGTGCTGACTTTGGCTGAGGAATGGTGGCCATCTTGACTGCTGACTCTAGCTGAGGAATGGCTGCCATCTAGTTTGCTGACTCTAGCTGAGGAATGGCGGCTATCTTGACTGCTGACTCTAGCTGAGGAATGGCCGCCATCTTGACTACTGACTCTGGCTGAGGAATGGAAGCCATCTTGACTGCTGACACTGACTTGGGTTCCTTCTCCGAGGACTGTACAGTGAGTGAAGACCTAGCTAAAACGAGTACATGCGTGATGTTATCCTTGAGGCTCCAGGGAAACCCCTAGTCATTTTCACAAATCATGTTCATGGATGAAAAGCTTGTTTATATCGATTTTATCACCTAACCACTTCAACACGACTATTACTTACACAAATAATAATATATATTTGCTTACCCGTCTATTAGTCTGAGGTTTTTGCGATGCTCTCTCCATTACTGAAATGCCACGCAGATATTTGTTCTTGCTTTATTTCATTGACTGTTTCAGTATCTTCTTGACTCGCTTTGTATACATCTATGTTTTTTGGGATTGTGGAGAGTGCAATCATGATCCATGATATGGAAATTAACAGTAAATCACCACTTCCGCTTTTTTCCGCGTGTTGACGTAGTAGGATAGCACAGATATTGTGTGATTCATAGGCGACAAGGAACAGGGATTTGAATTTAAAAATCCTACAGAGCTTTTGAGATAATGTAAGTACACAAATGCATTAAATATATAACACTGTGCAAGTGGTTTTTGGATATTTTATAACAAAAATCTTACATATTAATAATATGTGTCACGCCACAGGACTGCACTGGGATCAGTGCAGTCAAGTCACCTCACACTCCTGTGACCTAATTAGCGATTAATGACACCTGTGTGCAATCATGCACCAAGCTTAAAAGCTCCACTTTCCAGCAAGTCCATGGCTGTGATCAAGGTAACACTTCTACTACTTACCTTCATGCCTCTTACTGAAACAAACCTTATACTTTGCCTGAAAGCTCACTATTGTATTAAGTTTGTGTTCCATGTTACCAATGCTAGCATGAGATTGCTATCAGCTTGTATACGGTGGAATTGCCTGCTGTACTTCACCTACCTGGATTCACTTACCTGGATAAACACTCACCAGCACCACGAATCCTGAGATTCACAACGCACAGTTCACCAAAGCCCCCAAAGTACTTTCCTGTGTTTACTCACCGCCCTTGCTTACCTGTCTTCACAGACCGCCATCACGAAATCCAACAGTTCCTCGGAGTCATCTGCAAAGGAAAGGAGTATGCATGAATCTTACTGATGTCACCAGGATTTACTATTTTGAGGAAACGGATTAACTCACCTGTGCACCAACGGGATACTGTGAACTGTGGTTACAGCGCTGCTGGATTCAAGTTATCACTCATTCATTCCAAAGACTTTTAAATTCTTTAAATAAAACTCACCTAATCTTCCCCAAGTGTTTCCTCCTTCCTCACTCTGAGCGTTACAGTATCACAGCCCTTCAACAACGAACTCTCCTAAATTTGCTCAATATGGATGGTAGGAAGCAGATGACGGGTTGGGATCTATTGCAGACATGCACTCAAGATGGTCGTCCCATTTCAGAATATGCAGAAGAATTTGTAAATATAGCCCGCCATGTTCACTGGGAAGAGAAATCCATCAAGACCCTATTTTGGCTGGGATTGGATAAGCAGTTGGCCAAGCGAGTTCCTCTCTCCGACCACCAGGGTTCCCTCACACATTTCGTACACCAGATGCTACAGCTAGAGAATTTCCCATCAAATTACGAGCTACGGTAACCCAAGTCAACCCGTCAAGATGTTTCAGCTCCAAGATTCACCATCCAATCATACAAACAACCAGGTCAGTCGAAAAGAGAAAGAATTTAATTCAAGAGTCACGATTAGTTAAGAGTAATGATGTAGTTTATGAATCACATTTAAAGTTTGATCCAGAGTGTGGTGAGCAATTTCATGATCCAGATCCAGTTCCAAGTTTACTGCCAGGAGAGCAGTTTCATGATCCAGTTCCAAGTTTACTGCCTGGGGAGCAGTTTCATGACCCTGATCCTGTTCCAAGTTTACTGCCAGGAGAGCAGTTTCATGATCCAGATCCAGTTCCAAGTTTACTGCCAGGAGAGCAGTTTCAATGGCCCGATCCTCCAGAGCCCGTAGCAGATGACCTGCTGCAATGGCCCGATCCTCCAGAGCCCGTAGCAGATGACCTACTGCAATGGTCTGATCCTCCAGAGCCAGTAGCAGATGACCTGCTGCAATGGCCCGACCCTCCAGAGCCTGTAGCAGAGGACCTGCTGCAATGGCCAAATCCTCCAGAGCCCGTAGCGGAGGACCTGCTGGAATTGCCCGAGCCACCGGAGCCCGTGATGGAGGAGAACTTGCTGTCGTGGTACGACCCACTACACCCCTTTAAGGAGGAGGACCTGCCACCTTGGCCTCCAGAGTGTGATGCGCTGCAAGAGCGCCCGACAGAGTGTGATGCGCTGCAAGAGCGCCCTCCAGAGTGTGAGGCGGTGCAGGAACCACAGTCCACTTTACCAGAGTCACAATCCACAAAGTCAGATCTTGAACCCAAAGATAGGTTACCCAAGCTACAGTTCAAGAACGAGGGGAGCCTCCCCAAGAAAGTTTTTTTGGGGGGGGGCTATAGGGTCCAGCAGCAGCTGAAAGCTGCTCACGAACCACCACAGCCGGAGGCTGTTCACGAACCACCCGAGGATCAAGATCCGCCATGGCCTCAGCCGGCTCCTGATCCGCCACCCGAGGATCCAGATCCGCCACGGCCTCAGCCGGCTCCTGATCTGCCACCCGAGGATCCAGATCTGTCACGGCCTCAGCCGGCCCCTGATCCGCCACCGGAGGATCCAGATCCGCCACGGCCTCAGCCAGCTCCTGATCCGCCACTCGAGGATCCAGATCCGCCACGGCCTCAGTAGGCTCCTGATCCACAGAGCCAGGTCGGATCTTCTATGTCATCCTGGAAGCACCCCATGTTAGGTCCTGGAACGAATTCCAGGATAGAGTTTGCATTAACATCACGGATGTTCTCAGAGTTCACGTTCAACGGATTAGGATCAACTTACCTGAGAACCACCTGGAAACTGTGAACTGTGTGTGTGGCTCTGCTGAACGAAGTTCATTCCCCATTCATTCCAAAGACTTTCAACTATTTTCAATAAACTCATTTCTACTTACCTTCACGTCTCCTCCTCCTTCCTGCTGAGCATTACAGATTTAGTATCAAAATAATATAAAGTATTTTTTTTTCTTTATGGGTATTGTCAGTAGCAATGAAATATAAATTCAGATTGGCCAGCAGGTTACGGTGAATAATGAAGATGTTTGAACACGTCAAAGTGATGGATTATTGAATTAGCATGAATTATAGTACTTGTTTAAATAAATAATAAAAACACTTCTAGCAACATGACACTGGGTGACTTGAAAGACCTTTAATCATTCTCATTTTATTCTCAATCATTTAACTTTAGCTTCACACTTTAGAACATAATAAATAAATCATTTCACAACATCAAAATATATGTTTTTTTTTTGCATAAACAAATAAATAAATAAACAAATAAATAAATGATACTAATCAGATGGAGTAAAATCACACAACCGACAGAAACTTAATACAGAGTCAATGTTATATACAGTATAAAGTGTTTCTGCAGTGCTTTGGTCTGCTATCATCATTGCGTTGCTGTCTCTATCACACAAAGTGCTCGCAATGAATAAAGCCTTTAGCCAGTGCAGTGCATTTACATTTTTCTCAATCTGTGGCCTGTGGAAGTGATTGTGAAGGGCATCAGTAGTATACGGGCCTCGTCTTATCTGCATGATGTGCATCAGAGAGCGGGTTATCCGACCAGGTATAAAATATTAATACAGAGAGCACTGTAATAAATATCACAGATGCTGAGCACAATTTACATTTCTGCCATCATCATCAGTCTAGAAAAAAAGTGTAATTATTTTTCCATGCTCCAGCTCTGCTCAGAGGAATCTGTGGGGTGAGCAAGTCTAAAGTACCTGTGCTACTGTCCTTACCTTAAAATGCTGATTTATGTTTTTCTCTTAAATGGGGCTCGATCTTCAGTAGGCCCTGTATACTGACAAGTGCAGTGAAAGAGTTGACTTTATTTAAGACAGTGAGTCAGAGTGCAAGGTTCTGAGATGCTTTGCTGGTGATTATTTGTTGATTCTGTCCATCACACCATCACAAATGCATGTTTTAATTGCTTGGTGGACTATCCACTTAATTTGGACAGATCACTACTAACAGCAAGTAACTTTGCAACTAAATGTCAACTAGCAGTTAGTTTGGTCTTTTACAGGACACAGCATATTACTGAAACAGATTATTAACATATATATATATATAATTCTTTGCATTTTTGCCTTTGTTAGATAGGATAGACCACAATTGACAGGAAGTGAAGTGGAAGAGAGATGGCTGATGGGATCAGGAAAGGTATGTGAGCTAGGACTCGATGCCCCAAGTGCAACGGCGCTGAATTTCGCCGCACTGCCCACAATATGCATTCATATCTACTAAATATATTATTTCTAAAATACATTTTACACTAAGAGTGCACAAAATTGGACGGTAAATCCAACGGGAGAAAACACAAGGAACACAGGAAAACATTGAGGGCTTTCAAAGGGAAGGCGCAGGGTACATCCACACAATGAACAGCGAATGTAAAAACACAGACAGGTCCTTTATATACAACACATAACGAGGAAACGAGTGGGCTGGACTAATCAACACACAAGCAACATTAGGTGTGTTGGAGATGCACTACACTAGCCTGCCGCCGGCTGGCGAGAGCAGCCCTTTGCAGTCGGGGGAGGAGTAAAGAGACGGCTGTCAGGTCAGACGCTTATAGGTCTCTGTAGTGACTTTTATGCAAGTAATGCAATATGACGTTTATTATTTGTATCTTTGTTTTGTAGTTAGCTATAGGACATTTTTGAAATCTAAGCAGTTTATTCAGTGTAGTGAAGCCACCACATCCATTAAATACGGCCTCTGGTCGACCAGTTTTTTACTCTTACACAATACGAATATATATTTACCATATTGCCTAATCTTCATTTTCATCATTAATGTTTTGTTTGAATATCAGATATTCCATATAAAGATTGATTACATACAGGAA
>JAUCNO010001819.1:9237392-9267992 GCA_032353835.1 Enteromius viviparus
AAGATATAATAAAATATTTACAAAAATGTGAGGGGTGTACTCACTTTTGTGAGATACTGTATATATATATATATATAAATTACATGGATTTCTGCTATTTAGACTAAATAATTAATTCATAAAACTAAATAGACTTCTGAAATAAAAATAAATGCACTTTTGTTTATAAATTGTATTATTAAATAAATAAACTTATGTTATAAACACATTTATTAATTTCATTATGAAAATAGCTTATGAACTGGATATGAACAAATTAGAGGAATGAATATATTAACATATAGTATGACTGCCCAGTCATGGTCAATTAGTTAAGCATTAAAAAAAACTGTTGCAAAAAGTGCATACCTGACCTTCTACACTTATTATAAATAGAAATTAGATAGACATATATTAATCCAGAATAATATGTTAATTGCTGATTAATATGCATAAAAATGATTATTTTTACATTTATGGTCCAAGTTCTCAAACATTGTTTAGCACAGGGATGTTTACTATACGGAGTGCTAAGCTGATAGTGTCTTGTGAGGTTTAAAGCCAACACAGATAAGAGTACAAGTCATAAAATGTCACTAAGAGACCTGGCAACCCTGAGTCCAGCAGGAAAGAATGTCAAGGATTGTTTACTAAGTGAGTGTGGGTGCATGAGTGGGTGGGGGTGATAGTACAGTTCACAAAGCACAAAGGCCTCTGGGAGTCTACTTCCCACTGCATCTGAGACTTGGAGTAATTCCAGGAAACAGCCAGACCACTTTTTTTTTCTGGTCTCTTTTTGTTTCTCCAAATACACTCGCTGCTCTTAACTCTCCACCTGTCTGCACTGACAATTCTGCTTCAAGTTGGTTCACCCAACTGTGGGCTTTTGTACCGAATCATGAGAGGCACTTTTTGCAAACTGTAGTTCACAGATCAAATATTTACTGTGTTTTGTTCCAAACTGAAAAACAAAACTCACACACACATACCTGTGATGTTTTTGCGTAGTTCATCATCAGGTTCCCTTAAAGCCCCAATTAGTTTGCTAATGCCACCGGCTTCGATAAGAGCTGTCTTGTTGTCCATATTCTCGTAGATGAGGTTGCGTGTAGCACCTGTCGCATAACGCTGAACCTCTTGGTTCTCACTGCTAAACAGCTGTACTAATGCTGAGATGCCTTTCAAACTTCGCACCTGTACAACAAGAAAAACATCTAGTTTAGTTCTGTGAAAAATCATTTTGTTAATCGTTTTATTGCTTATTCTGATCTGGTCCCATGTATCAAAATCCCATTTTTGTGATTCAAACTTTATAGACAAAAATCATTAATCTCCTGAAGATTTTTTCAGCCCAACATGGCAACCTGCTCAGACATCTGTCTATGTTTTGCTATGATGTGCTCTCAGGCGGAATGTTCTGCCCCCTGAGGTCCAGGATAAAGATTAAGGGCAGGGTGAAGGTATTCTGTCCATCTGGCTTGAGTGTAACTTATAACAATAGCACTGAAAAAGCAGCTTGAGCCATACCATGCTCCATTAATTATGCAAATATACATATTTTTGCTAACAACAGGATTTGTTTAACCAATTGTAAAGTTGCCTCCTTGAATTAATTTCTTCTTTTGAACATGTTTTGTCTTCATAGATTCTAAAAGGAATTTTGGTGATTTTGTCTATCATACAGGGAAAGCAACCAACCACTTGAAGAGGATTCCCTCTGCGTAATTTTTTTACACAGCAGGTTTTTGTACTTGGGCATCAGTTGTTGGCATCTGTTTCTTCAGTGTCACACAACATGATCTTTGAGATTTTAAGACGGGATGAAAAGTTCACAAGCGTTCAACTTTTTAAAATACGTCACTAGGCCCAGCATTCTGTTCCTGTCGGATGCACTTCATCTGGCTGTTTTTAAAGGGAAGAACACATCCTGTGTAACGCCCTCTAACTCTGTCCAAACTCTGCTCTGTTGCTGCCCTGGACTCAAAATCAAATTGCTGTCTGCCCAGGGTGTACCTCAAGGTAATGGAAAATTTTGACACAGTCACCAATCACAAAATTTAAAAATATCTAATTTTGTTGTTGATTTCAATTGAAATGTGAAAAGTTTTGAAGTAAAAAAAATATATATATATATTAGTAGTTATTTGAAAAGAAAATTACAACATTAAATATACTGTATTTCACAAGGTCATTAATAAGAGTTTGAGGTTTACTGGCTAGTGTGAAATATAAAGTTAAAACTGGATCTCTGTTTTAATTTCCTTAGTTCTTGCATAGTACAGTATATGTTATATCCATAGTTCCCTTTGTTTCAAATGTATATTGCTTATCTAATAAATATATAATTCTATATATTTGTACCATGGTCTTGGCTTCATTACTGTGGTAACATTGATGCTGTATGTAGGCTGCTCCCAACATCTGCATGGCAACATCAGTGGAAGAGATGTAACTGATTGCTGTAGTCATGTCCAGGTTATGGATTCTGTTCATTCACACAAAAACAAAATGGAAAGTATAAATATAAAATTTAAAAATCAAATATACTTGCAATAGTTTGCACATTTTATAAAATAAAAATAATTAATGTGCGAATCAAAATTGCCATTAACGACTTTTGGATTGTTACATCTTCAAATTAACACTTTTCTTTTAAATGTTCTATTTATCGGAGTCCTGAAAAACTGCTTCATAGGTCTTTATAAAAAAAATAAATAAAAAAATAAAAAGTTCCAAAAGGGGGTTTTCACAGCAATGTTATACAAGAACCAGTTTTGGTTCCCCAAAGAACCTTTCAATAAACAATTCTTAAAATGCATATTTTTTTCTTAGTGCGAAGAACATTGTACTAATCAAAAGAACCTTTTTCCACTCTAAAGAACCTTTTGTGGAATGAAAAGATTCCACAGATGGTAAATGTTTTTTGAGGAACCATTGATACCAATAAAGTATTCTTGAGCACCAAATCAGCATATTAATGATTTCTGAAGGATCATGTGACACTGAAAACCAGAGTAATGGCTGCTGAAATCTCAGCTTTACCATCAAAGCAATTTACTAAATTTTAAAATAATATACCAAAATTAAAAACTTAATTTTAAGATGTACTAATATTTTACAATATTAATTTTGAAATAAAAATATTGAAAGGTAATGTGTGTTTAAGGCTTAGTTCACACTGCAGGTCTTAATGCTCAAATTGGATTTTTTGCTAAAATCCGTTTTTTTTTGTTCTGATGTTCATATTGTCATTTAAATGCGACTGCATTAAATGAGATCAGTCTCTAGAAGTATGAAAGAAAAGTGCACTGTTACGTGTATATCAAGCATAAATACGCTCTAGCATATGCCCTGTATGATGGAGCAGTAAGCATAATATACAGACTAGAGCACTTAGAATCTGCTGTGGAGCAACAAGATCAACCCATCTAGATGCTATCAGGATTGAAATGGGGGAGATGCCATTAGATTTAAGAAGAGAAAAGCTTGCGTTGATGTATTGGGTTAACTTACAGGGTAGTATTAAGAGTCATCACACACACACACACACAATTTTAAATGATTGTTGGGAACATAAAAAGAAAGGAGGAAATAGTTTTGGGTGGAGATATAAACAGTGGGTCAAGGATTGTGGTTTGGAGAATGAAGTAATCTGTCCTAATATGCCTGCAAATGGTGTATCAGTATGGAATATTCCTGAATAACTATAACTGTATATCCTATAACTGTACTTTTGTTGTGTGCCGGCACATATTGGGATATTAGGGAATGAAACTGCAAATAAGGTAGCAAAAGAAGCATTAAAGAAAAACTTGGTGGATGTAAAGGAAGGAATTAGATAAAATTAGTTAACAGGAAAATAAATAGAATATAGCAACTACTCTGCCTTCTTTTTGCACCTTCCATCAGGGGGCAAGCAGGGTCCGAGTCAAACGCCAAGCTCTGTCCTCGCTAGTGTTCTAATCAGTAGGGCTCGGAGTCCATCGAGCTCCCTTCTCGCCCCCTGGACAGCACGCCAAACACGCTTAATTATTCATGAGGAAGTGCCAACTGGTCAGAATAATGATTTCTAGGTTAAGGATGCGACAGATAGGTCTAAATTCAACAGTTGCATTAATGTGGAAGCAGTAGAGCATGTGTTTTTTGATTGAATTAACAGTATGACGTAACGTAACAGTATGTTTGGCAATATAAGGAACAGGTCAGTGAGCATTGAACTGTGACGTCTGTCGCATTTTAATGATGTAAAAACCGCATGTAATGTGACATGGCCGATCAGACTTAAGGCGCATTAAAAAACATTGGATATGTATCCGATTTAGGACCACATATGAAAGTGGCCTGGGCCGGATTTGTCATAGGAAAATCTGATTTGGGCCATTTCAGCCTGCAGTGTGAATGAAGCCTATGATGTGCAAATAATTTAAGATTATTGGCATGCATTTAAAGTAAAAGTTCTCTTCACACATATTGCATTACATTAAATACTTCTACACATCTACAAGCTTAAATTATGTAGACATAGCATGAGAACATAACTAAATGGTGTTTAGTAAATCTTAGGAAATGACTGCGGCAATAAGCTGATCAATTAACAATTAATTTAACATTACCCGCCAAAAGCATCTGTGGTTCCATTGGCCAATCCGTCATAAACGTCCACGCCACGACCGACACTCTTCATACTATGCACAGAACCCGCTCTCTTCATGGTGCCCTGGTAATGCCCAGCACCCATCATACCGTTGCCCCCAGTGGACATCTGCTGCCACTGCATGGAGCTGCTGCTCAGCCTCTGCTGCTGTTGCTGCTGCACCTGACGATTATTTATGCGGCTGATGGTTCGGTGGGAGGGGCCTTTAAATGAATATTGATTAGCCAGCTCTGCCTCTCTCCATCCTGTATTGTAACCTTCTCTTGCCAGGGTCCCACTGAGAGTACGCTGTCTTTGCTCCACATTAGGTGATGAACTGTGGCCGTAGGACGCCATCCAGTTCCCTACAGGAGATGGCTGCCGTTGTAACGTGAGCCCTGCCATTGCTGCCGCCTCCTGCTCAGTCCGATTTAGCATCCTTGATTCCGATGTGGTCTGGTTGTAAGAGCCACTCAGATGTGCATCATCATGGTACATATACGGGCGGCCCACTATGGCAGGCATAGGCACGCCATGGCTGATTCTGTGCCGAGTGCCCATTTCTACTGCCGAGCGAGAGGAAAAATCTCCCGCGTACTGAGACAGTCGAGGCGTCTAAGTAAAAGGAAGTCATATGAATATCAAAATTATACAAAGAACACTATTTATTGTCTGATATGGGTGATTGAGCACATGCTAGCTGCTCTTGCAGGCTCACTGTTATCACACAGAAAGGGTAATGTGGCCTCCGGTCCACCATTTGGCTCATGAGGTCTTGGGTTAGGAATGTTTCAGATGTACATTTGGGCTCTGAGCTCAATTCCGCAGCTTGCTAGTACTGGACTTCACTTTCTAAACACAGCTCCCACAGGAGAACGCAAAATACCGCATCATTGTGTTTGCAGGGTGCAGCATAAACAGAGTGTCATTGTCAAAGGATTGTGGACTTTGCAAACAATCCAGCAAATGACTACAACGGGTGGCTGTTCTGACCTGATTTTAATGGTTCTATCAGCGTAAAACAATATAAAATGATAGAATTTAACTCAGTAGCAAACATCAAGAGCTAGCAGATTAAAATTAACAATATGTTTACTTGACTGATATTGTTGAAATGATACGGAAATGTTATCACAGGTCTATTATAAAGCTTAATCCGTTACTAAAACAAGCTCAGTTAGCATTTGCTCCAGATAAATTATGCAATTGGAAATGTAGTGATTGTGGTCACACTTACCGCCATAGTTCTGTTACCATTGTAGATAACAGACTTGGAACTGAATCCAGGGGTTTTGGTTTGGTATCTTACTGCAGACACGTGGCCATCAAATTCTGAAAAAAAAGGACAATAAAGTACAATTTCTGTTTGTGTAATGATCTGTTTATGAGCATTTTGTGAGTCTAAATTCTTTATATATCTTATTATTCTTTGCCTTTCACCAAAAATGGAAAATTCTGACATCGTTTGACGTTTCAAAAATTACCATTTTCTTCTATGGAACCAAAGTCTGATCTGTTTTAGTTCATACAATCAAATATGGCGGTGTGCAAAATAACACTGAACCCTACTGCCTTTCATTGTATAGACCAAACACTAAGACATTACATTTAACTTTTGCTGTTTTACTGTTTTCAGAGAAACATTTCTCTCCCAGGTGGCTTTCATTTTGATGCAATTTGTTCCAAAGGACATTACATTGGTCAACAGTGACATAAGACCCAGTGTGTCACCTGATCTCTGTTTGGCATTCAGCTATCTTACTTTGTGCTTCAACAAATTTGAAGAGATCAGGTTTCTAGGAGCTCGGCTTCTCAACCCAGCCTGCTGTAAATAATGCTAATTAGTTGTTCACATCTATTAGATTGTGAAAATAAATTAGGTTTAAGTCTCCAAAACATGCTCAAAGGAAGTTATTTCACGGCTGAGAGGGGAAGTCTGCTATAACAATCACACTGTAAGAGAATAAAACAAGGAAAGGAGGATGACATCATAGGGTGGCCCATTGTCATATTTTCAATGTTTATCCTGTACTGTTTTGCTCTGGTTTATCTATTTCTTTACGCTGTAGACTGACTTTTAATTCCTACGTTCAAAGAAACAAATTACCTACAGTACATTCAACAAAACAATGTGAGTCAGCTCCATCAAAGTACCACTAGACCTTAGAAAATACAAGCCCAGGCTGGACTGAAAAAAGTGGAATAAGTTTAGTCTTTGCAAAGATTGAAAGATAAGGTCAACCATATTGGTCTTCCCAGAGGAGAGATTCATTTCAGCTAGAGCTCCAAATAAATGTTGCTCAACAGATTGAAAGAGCAGATTTGGCACATCTATAGAGTGTTTATCTGAAGAAATAAAAGAAAAATACTGAACTCATTGGATTTAACCATCTATCTTAAGATTTGATTTGTTTCTGCAACCTAATTAAAACATTACGCATGACTAATTATAGAAAGCTGCCAAAGAGGAGTTATAATTTCGGCAAAAATAATGTCAAAAATGCCTATTTACATTTATAATTGTTCATGTAAACATTAAAACTTCAAAATGTTTAAAAATTCTTCATTAGCGTCATTATCACACACTCCTCCTCAAACCTTCTTATCGTAAACCACAACTAATTCCTGTTTCCACCAGAGTTTCTAAACCGTCTGTAGGAAGTCTGACAGGAAGCCTAAAGGTCCAAATTAAAGTGGTTGCAAGAATGTCCAAAGGTTGAAGACCTAACCACTGCTGTCTTTATTTTGATTAATTCTAACTATAATTTTTTTTGAACTGGCAAGTTTTCAGACATTTGAAATGCACTGTATTGAGATACTGTAGTTCCCTGTGAGCCAGAAGATACAGAAGTTTATTAAATGCTAAACTCCTTTAGATTGGGGTAGAAGAATGTTTAGGGGAAGATTACTCTTAAAATTGAAACATCTGTTTTTGTTTTGAGAGGCTTGGCATGACAAGGGTGTATTTGCTCATCTCCTTCTGTTAGTAAGTTATGAGTACATACCACCTTAATTAATGACTTATGTAACATAGATAGGCTGTATTGATTGATATTACAGTACATTAATGGCATTGATTTTAAATACATGTATTATTATGTTACAGATTTATATATACATACACACACACACACACACACACACACACACATATATATACAGTTGCAAAATGTAAACATTAAAAATATACATATTAATTAATTTATTAATTTATTTTTAAGCATACATGTACAAAAGCATAGCAAATCTTTCCAATGACCACGTGAGTCATGTGTCTGGTCCGTCAAAATGTTTCATTACAAACCCATGTACAATAACAACATTCTAAAGTTCTTGCTGTTGATATTGATAGAGAAGTGTGAGCTTCTTACACCACATGCTCAATAAATCAGCAGAATGAGTCTGAGGGTGATTAAAACCCATGCAATCCCTACATTCCCTGGGAACTTGGTTATAAAATCTGAAAAACAGTGCATAAATCTTGATGACAATTAAATAGCATGTACTGTGCACCATATTTTTAGGATAATTGCAAAGCAGTTGGCTGTTACGCGCGAATGAATGCACCTTCAAAGCAAGACAATTGCTTTATTCAGGCTTATTCTTTTTAGAAACGATTTAACATCTCGCATCCTCCCATTCAAATCTACCATAAGCTAAAATAGAACTGGCCTACTGATAAAACACTGGCAGGAAACTCTTCTGCAAAGGACATGGAGGTGTGACCAAGAATGTAGCATAGACCAGGTCAAACTGAGTGTTAGCTAAATGTGTAAGATGATTACAAAATGGGGAAGAAATGCGTGGATGTTGCATGACAAATCACTACTAAACTATGACTAAAATGTATAATTTTTCTGTTATTTTCTGTAGAAAACTGCTGTTGAAAAAAATCACTCAACGCTAAAAATAAAGGTCTGAAGAAGATTTTTACAGTGCCAATGAAGACCCATACTGGTTCCCTAAAAATACATTTTAGTAAGCAGTTCTTAAAAAAAAAAAAATGTTTCATCTTTAGAATCTTTTCCACTATAAAGAGCCAGTTATGCAATGGAAGGGTTCCGTGGATCTTAAAAGTTCTTCAAAGAACAAAGGGCACAAATGAAGAACTTGATTTTTAAGATTGAAGGACAGCAGCTGAGTCATTTTGTCTTCTTTTTAAAAGGTCATGTCCAAACTCCTTCTCTAACATTGACCAGATACAGCTCTCCAATTCACTTATTGTGAATAGGGTCAACAATAGGGTCGAAGGTTAAATGCCGAACATTCCTCTCACTAACAGGCACCCCGAAATCTGTTGTTTCTGCCAGATTTAATCAAGTGCTATTGGGAACATCATTTCCAATTCATATTAATCAGACTTGATTTGCAATCACAGCATGAAAAGTTAAATATTAAGAAATAAATGGACTGCTGACTTTCATGAGATCAGATATATCTAGAAGCATACAATACTGGCTAAGTTCCTTAGGTTCCTGTTAATTTGTGATTTTTAATTTAATGTTTGACTTGCGTGCATCTGTCAAGCATTAGTAAAGTTATATTTCAGCCACCTTCTTGACGAGAAAAATCTGTAGTTTTACAGGGCAGTGGGGGTGGGGTGCTGGGGAGGTGGAGAGTGAGGTTTGCCCTAATTTCTACCTGCCTTTCTAAGCCAGAGAAGAAAGTGATACCTTTCCCACGGGTCATCTACGCTCCTCCTCCACAAGCATCACACACACACGGCGTACACATCTAAATCACATGTGCTGAGTGATTCATTTTACACATTTGCATTTCAAAAGCCTCTATATATCTTGTCAAGGTTTCATTAAAGAACAATGGGCTGGTTTTCCATTCATACGAGCTTATGTAAGGTTTACAAGTTCAATTTCATTCTGAAGCATGATTCAGGAAAGTGCAAGGATATCAGTTGTTCCATGTCCTGTTTCAGGGGGTTCCCAGCCGTGAAATCCAACCAAATCCAAAACAAGACAAGTAAAATTACCACTTGAACAAACAGGAAAAAGTTTTTTTTGTCTCTTAATAGAAAAGCAACATAACAACAAGCATGCTGGAGAACCAGTGTGTGCACCTGCAGCAAATGCAATGACTGTAGCCAAAACTTAAAGACCAAACAGATATTTGCATTCTTATGCAAAACAAATCCTATGAGTGCCACTGAAAGTTGAGGCAGAGCTATGTGTTCACAAGTTCAACTGCGCGTGTTGTGCTTATACATTGAGGACATGTTGCTTACTTAAACTTATCAATATATAATAGAATTAGTAATAGGCTAGTAAAGTATTCATTATATTGAAAACCTTTGGGGTTGGGAATTAGTAAGAATATTTGAATTTGAAATAGTTAAGAGTCAATAAAAGACTTGTATTTATAGACATTGTTTTCAAAAGTGATACCAACAACTGTGACAAAACTTAATGACCCGGTTTAAAAAATGGGACGTATATTAAGCCAGGACTAGGCATTAGTTTATTTAAGCATATAAGATATTTAAGCAACTTTTACAAAAATGCCTTATAAGAAAATATTACAGGTGTGCATCTTAACACAGAACAATGATACTGACATGTTTTAAGATTTGTCAGGGCAAGATATTTTCAAACATGCAATTTAGTCTGGGACTAGCTTAAGCCTTGTCTGTGAAACTGGGGGAATGTGTCATTTAAATTCGAATACACTTCTCACCTAAAATATGAGTAGACTAAATCGTAATTTACTGTATATTTAGGGTACTATACTTTAATTTACTAAACAGAAAAAAAAGTTTTAAAAGTTTACTTAAAACTTATTAGCGCATTCTACAACAGGCTGCTGTCAAAGAGCACAGGTTCCCGGTTAACGGATCATCAACAGGTTTTGCCCACCTGTGGAGGCGTTGAGCCGGGATGAGGACGAGGATTTCTCCGCCATGCGCTGCTGGACCTGCTGCTGGACGCGTCTGGCTTTAGACATCTGATCCCTCCTGGGATGATCATCGGTCGGAATCGCATATGTGGTGACCGAGGTGCTGGGCTGTAAGGCGGAAAAGAACAGGCCCTCATTGGCCACAACAGCACTCATCATGAAGTCCGACAACTCGCCCCAATAATTACAGAATCCAAACTTTTTTTTTCTATCCAAAATCCGTATTCCGTTGAAAACTATGTTATTTTCCCTCGCGAATGCTCTTCTTAAAGTATTCCAATATCAACCGAAAGTAATTTGCCAGGAGCGCAGGTCAAGCGAGCAGCGCCTCGTACACTTGATCTGTCCAGCTCTGCGTAGGCAGCTGTGCGCTACTGTCGTCAATAGATACTGAGATAGTGTAGCCAGGGCGGAGTCTGCTCATTCACTATGCTCTCAGCACTGAGATATGCATTTATCAGCCCCAGTTTAGAGTTACAGAGGTTATATGAGCTCCACCATGCAGATTTGCCGGCTTGCTGTGGTTTAGTCAACCCTCACCTAAAACTATCATGGTATGCAAGTTTTTGACTTGATACTACAAGCATATCGTGCTTTCCTCTTAATGGTATTTGGATGTTATTTATCACAGTTTAGTAAATGTTACTAACTAGCATGTTATCTTTAGTGGAGTAAACTTTAATTGCAATAAAATTTGAATGTTGAAAAACATTAAGAAACAAAATAAATCTCAAAGTATCACTGTATTAGGCTATCATGTTTTTGACATGGTGCCATTACAATATCATACCTCTCTTTAAATAAACTCTTTGAATGTTGAATGGTATATTTAGAATATTCTATTTCCGTTGTGAAATATAAAATGTTATTAACCATACAAAAACATGTATATTTTATATGGTACCACAAAAAATTCCATACATATATATATATATATATATATATATATATAGTCTATATGGGTAGGTGACGTATCAATGTGGTGTGGCAGAAAAATGATAAATAAAACAAACAAACAAGACTGAATATAAACATCTCTTGTGCTATGTGTAACTCTAAGAATGAAGATTCATTTTTTTATCATTGCTCGAAGTTTTTTCCCCCCGCAAAATAAGTTACTTACACAAATGTATAATGGCATTACTATGAGATGCATCAGGAAGCTAAATAAATTAATATAATACATCAATTAAACATGACAAAAAGATTTACTCACCATTAATACAGACGATTTAGGTTTCATTGTTTATGTTCCTTGTCTATTTTTCCTTTGGTATTTGAGAACAAGGCCTCAGTTTTCCTTTTATAAGCCGCTTTTGCTCGTCTCTCTTTTCTCTCTCGTCTTTAACTATTCTGTTTAAAGAGGAGTAACTTAAAATGTCTGTTACCCACCCAAATTCTGACATTGCATCATCTCTCCTCCCAGGAACTTCAGTTAATCCTAAAAAAAGATAGTTGGAAAAAATGCAGGGTTCTTAAAATCCCACTTTGAGGAGGAGAGGATGTGCAAACTGTTTAGTAAACAGGCTGAATGAGATTTGAGGGGGGTTTCAGTTGAGTTGGTTTAAATGTTATTATTTTCTGCGTATATTTAAAAGATTAGAAGATCACTGACTCAAACAGTAATGCATGTATTATTTTGGCCGATTGCTTTATCCACTTACTCCTGGAATGAGTTGCCAAAATCTTTTGTTTTAGACAAAGGGAGGCTCACAGTTCAGAAGACACACCCATTGCAGCAGTCCAGCAACCCACCAGAGCAGTCACTATATCCCACTACGCTCAAACTGACAAAAGCTTTCATAGGTTTACACCTTTGGTGTCTATCTTTAGAAGTAATTTTTAAAAAGACACAAATGAGAATAAAAAAATACCAAAATAACAGTAAAAATGAAACTAAAGTTTTTAGCAATAATATTTGTGACTGAAAATACAAGAATGTGCTGATGCATATTTGACTCATGATGAAAATAGATTTTGATGGTAAATCTCATTCTTTATGACAAATATAAGTGGTATCCGATGACTACAACACTTAAAAATAGCTAGTTTTCGTTTTTTTCTTGGCATCAGTGGTTCCAAAATAGCCTACAGTAGTCTATAACTTACATGGAAAATTTCCATTGCTTTAAAGGTTCTTTAAAGGAAAAAAAAACCCCACTGGTTCTCTATTCAGAGTTTCTTGAGAGAACACCAAAAGGTTCTTCTATTGCATAACTAAAACAACTTTTATTCAATCATAATTAAGAGTGAAAATTTAGATATCTTTTTATAATGTAGACAAAAGAAAAAAATGAGAGATGTTATTTGTAAAATACATTTAATTCCTAAATATTTGGGAAACAAAATCAGACCAGAATCTATAAAGTGGTGCGTCAGGGAAAAAAAGTTGAGTTAAAGTTGTCTTACAGTATGAGAGACCCTTACAACACAACAGTAATATTTGATCGTGTTCAAATACGCCGATGTGTGATAACTTCAACAGTTAATTTTATAAACTGTTTCTCCTTCATAATTTTTAATAGGTAGAAGATCATGCTTCACTTGTCAGGACCCCCCAAATTCTTACATGCTTCAAATGAAACCATTGCGATTTTTTTGAGTACCAGAAAAAAGTTAGCACAATTGAAGGCATACATTGTCTTTACATAGTAATTAGTATACTATATAGCTTTACATATTACAAGACACTTTGTAAGCATATCGGCATAGGCATTATGTGTTAACAAGACAGGGTTGCATAATGCATCAGGGATAAGGGGGCTTCGTATTAGAGCGGTCTAGAAGAATAAGTGCACGACAGACAAGTACACAGACATAGCAAGGGTGTTGTCACCAGCTTTCAAAGTGAATACTACTGGAGCGCCACCTAGTGAAGGTGAGGAAATATTACAGCAACTACATCTGTGATAGAAGTGGCAGTGAAGAGTCAAGAGCTTGTCAATACTATAACCAACAAAGCCTGTCCTTCTAAACTCACTGTCAACAGATACCACAAATGTACATACCATCACGAACTTGGATTTTCCAGTCGAGTGATATCATAACACATAGACCGTTCCATTAGGAATCAATCTGGATTTGCTATTTAAGTGATTAAGGGATTGGGTGGTTCATTAATAAGGCTAGTAGGTATGCATGAATCCTCTCTATGGCTTGGTTTACTGTAAAGAGGGCCAGAATTTCAGTGACTAGGGCAGTGAATCTACATGTGGTCTAGCTCCTTGTAGCAACGAGTATTTAAACGTTTACGAATCGACCTCCTTACAAGTACTTTATTGTAACCCAGATTTTTGCTGTTTTTTAAGGAGTGGAACCTAATTTTTGTTGTAAACAACATTATGTCACAATTACTGTAACATTAACTTGTTGACCCACAGAACCTGCTACTGTATACACGCAGTGCACGTCAACTTCAACAATTTTAAACCGGAAGTATACTTTCCTGGTCCGAATTCCACTCCAGCTGGCAGTCCGTTCCTGAGTCCCAATGTGCATACTTTCCACCCAAACTGCCCTTCATAAAATGACTAATAGCACATTTAATTGAAGACCGATAGTATGTACATTGCAGGCCGTGTGACGCAAGTCCGCTAATATCAGTGCGCACTGCCCGCGTGAAGACTCAAAAACGAAGGTTCACTAGGTAGTGTGCAGTCCTAGAGCTGTGTCTACTAAGTGTATTTGCCTTGAGCGTTCAACTGTACGCTATAAGTAGGGGAACGCGGGAAAATGAAGTATATATATGCGTCTTCAACGTTATTAATCCTTTTACTCTCACTTCCAATAAGCACTATATTCTGACTTGCTCTCTCACCTAGCTAACATTGTTTATTTAGTGGTTTCTCAGGAAGAAACGTGAACATACAAACAACAGTCTCGGAGAGAAAGATGGACAGGAGTGTTCAATACTAGATTCATGCTTAAGAGCCATACAGGGCTGCAAATATATACAGTTTATACATGTACATAAGTAAAGAATGATATTAATCGATAGCAATAGCAGTACTTTTAAAGTTAACACAAAAAAACTACAAGCAAATAAATGTATCAAATGTGATTTTCATGTGATAATGAACTGTGTTTGTAAGTCTACTGCTATAGCTACAGATCACAACTAGTCTTTGCCAACTACAGCGTAAACAATAGCAGACTAGTTGTTGGTGGTTCAACTGCAACATTTGAACAACATTAAAAAAAAAAGCACAATTTTTCTGAGACCTCAGGAGCTGACAGGGTGGCTGCACTAAGAAACAATGGTAGATAAAAAAACAAAAACCAAAATAGGAGATGGTAGATAATATATATAAAAAAAAATTTGGCTGATGTTTTAAGGGTAATATCTTGCCCTTCTTTTTCAGTAAATGGGGCTGTTCCTGATGCCGCAGCAAAGCACCATGCTGAAGATCATCTCAAAGATCTAAAAAGAAAGGGAAAAAATAAGGGTAAAATGTGATGCAAGCAACATCAAAAGCTAGTAAAATGTAACACGCAGGCCCCTATACAAACTCACTCACTCACCATGATAACAGCAACAACCAAGGCGGCAATGCCGATCAAATAGATCTTCTCAGAGAAAAGCTCTGTGATCTTGGTGTGACAGTTCTGCAAAATGGAGAAACAGGTTACTGTCATGCTATGTGGGATGATTTGGATGAGAATTCTTAAATATGAGGCTTTACTGAGAAGAGGCTTACTGTGTTAGCAAACATTTTGTCACTAGGGCAGGTTTCTGAAAGCCACGATGTAACACCTGAAAATAGTGATCCCTTGCCACAGCAGTTCAGCTGAAACCCAGAGATGACAGTGATTAGAAACACCTGGACTATTATTTGGTTTGGGTTTGCTTGATTTATTGTATGCTCCTCAACACTTCAGGACTACTTACAGTCTCATGAAAGACCTTCAAGACAGCGGTGGCAGCCTGCTTTTTATCATTTTCAGGGGTAAAGGTAATGGCGTTGTCATGCACAGAGTCATAGAAAGAGATCAGGTCTTTGGAGATCTGAAAAAAAAGGCATAATTACAAATATGTAACCTGATGTGTATGTGTCAGCTTACTCATGTTTGTCAAAGAATCTGACCTTGTCTTTGTTCAGGAATCCCCAGATTCCAGCAGCAACCTCACAGGCAAACAGAATGACCAGGCAGGCAAAGAACTGTGCGTGAGAAAGAAAAGGGATGTGAACTCTACGGACAGTAGTCAATCACTGGATTCATAATGAGCAACAATGTGGAGTATCTCTTTAGAGATATGTTTAAATGTTGCATGCTTCTGATATATATTTATGTTACTTACAAATATTAATTGCATCAGTTTACAATTTATGGAGGCACACATGTTAACTGCTACATGTGTGCCCCCATAAATTGTAAACTGATGCATGCAATAAAGTTGAGAACTTAAAATGTAAAACACTTAAATGTTACACTATTTATTAAGAACTTTCATATTAATAAGTTAACCTATATACCTTTATTTACAGTGCACACCAATAAGTATGAGTCACCAATGCCAGCAACAAAAACTACACTACCAAATTTTTATAAATGTATTCTTTAAAGAAGCTTATTGGTATCAAACATTTGAACTGTGGTATAAAAATTATTGATCACAAGTTCAAATAAGCATAAACTTAACTAAAAGCCATACAAGCTGCTTTCCTTCCTTTTTTACAACGGGGATTTACAGTCAGTCTGGTAAATTACACTTTTCATTATTGTTTGTCATCATCTGATTTGTGGAATTTGCTGAGAGGCCAGGATTTGTTACTCACTGTTCCAAGAAGACACTGGGATTCCTGTATGGCTCCATAGCATCCAAGGAATCCAACAAACATCATTACAGCACCGACAGCAATCAAGATGTAGACACCTATAAGAAGAGCATGATGCGTGTTATCATAAAGGAGGATCCAAGACCCCTCAATAAAACTAGGACTAGAGTGAGGCATAAAGAGGCGCTAAATTATACTGAACAACCGACCGGTCTAAATATTTTTTTATATACACAGGGTGTTCAGTATTTTGTTGTGACCAGCAGGAGTCACTGTGTGCTCATTTAGATGGGGTGGTAAGTTTGTTCTAGGCAGAAGCAAAACATTTGGAAGTCATGAGGGGCCAAAATTAACTACTTGTTTCCATTCCCTCATTCACATAAAAAAGCCTCAAGTTAACAGCAAATCAGGATTCTTATGTAACATGACGTGCATTGGTAACGTAGATGGAAAAAAGCTAAAAGGCAGGGTTTTTTTCTTAGAGAAAGAAAGAAAAAAACCGAATGAAGGGTAGTAAGAAAGAAAGACAGAAAAGCCCATTTTTCCAGTGTTTGCATCGCTTAGGCTGAATGATAACTGTTGTATCCATGGCAACTCAACAGGCCTTTAGGGTGCAGCAGCAGTGTTTCCATGGATGTACAAATGGCAGCGAATAAAGAGATGGACAGAGAAAAACATAACAGAAAACTCTTAAAAGAGCAGATAATATGGTATTTTAAAAAGAGTCCCCTACAATAGGTTTAAATGCATCTAAGGTTATGAAACATTGTATTTTCTTAGAAAATGCATTTAATATTAGAATCATTTTGCAATGGCTTCGATACGGTTCTTTTGAATCAATTCGGATCTTAAAGGGTTACAACACCCTAAAACACTTTTGTGTAAATCCCTCCCTTCCATAAGACAACTCTGCTCTGATTGGTCAGTTGGCTGAGTCTTGGTTTTAATTGATCGCCACAAATAAATTGTTCGCAGGTTGCCAAATTGAAGACACAAACTGGAACGAGTGCAATGATGATGGAGTATGTTGTGTTTTCCCAACTGGCAACCCTGGGTTGCGAAACACAATTGGGTAAACTGGCAGTGGGCAGGTTTCACAAACCAAAACAATGTCCTGCATTCCGGGCCAGAACGCACATTTTCAAAGGAGAATAATTGTCTGTAGCATTATTTTTCAAATAAACAAGTAACGTATGGTAATTTAAAATGTTCTGCAAACATATTATGGTATTTTTATGCTTCAGCAGAGTCAAAATCCTCCATACAGCACTTTTAAAAACACACCCACACGTTTGTTTTTGTGGTTTATGGGGACTCTCCATAGGCGTAATGGTGTTTACAGTATACAGTATAGACAGGATGTTCGATTGCCCTACATTGACCCCACACTTAAAACTACCTCTTAAAGGAAGCTGTGCCATTTTAGATAAAACACAAAACACCTTTTAGTATGTTTTTAAGCCTTTTGAATTATGGGGACACTGACAATGTCCTTATAAAATCACCTTCATATTGTAATATGACCTACTCATGTCATTATCCAAATTTGTGTCCTCATAAACCACATTAACATGCACACACACACACACACACACACTGAAATCATTGTGACTCAGCTTACACAATGAGTGAGCATGAATAATTCTGCAACTGTATCTTGCACTGTTGCAATACCTGTACACTCTTGCATGTTAGCTTCTGTATTTTGTTGAAATTAGTTTTTGTGCAATTGTTTTTTTTTTTTTGTTATTTTGCTTATTAACATCATTAGCCATATTTTTTATTTTCTCCAGTAAAAAACTGTTTTGTTAGGTTTAATCAAGTCACTGATTAATCCTATCTACTTCATCACTCAGTTCAGGAGCAAATGGATGTAAGGCACATATCTCTACACAACCTGTTGATTTATTCCTTATTACTCATCAAAAATCTACAGTTTTAGGCTAATATTTTGTAACACCCATTCTTTATTTTTGTGTGATCATGATTTATATTTACATTACAACAAGCTATATTTCTGTCAGGAAAAACAAACAAAAAAATGTTTAGTTTGATAATTAATTTTTCCCTCTAAAATACGTCCAAATATTGAAGTAAAGTTGGTTGTAACTCCTGTTTCACACAAACGTCAAGGAAACAAATATCATAACGCATATCAGCACTTTTTAAAGGAACAGAAAATTCTCTTAAGAAACAATCAGCCACATGCAAATAAAATTGGCTGTGACTCAACACACTAAATATGTATGAGCATGAAGTATCTCCCAACAGCATCTTCAGCTGTTGTCACACCACTTTACCCTTGAATGTTAGCTTCTGCTTTTTTACTTCCGTTCATGTACCATTTTCTTTTTTTTCAGTTTGACATTTTAGATGTTTTCTTTTCTCTAGCAACAAAGAAATAAGCAATCCAATTTGGTGAACTGTTCTGAAAGCCGTTTTTGTCAATCCATTTCACTGTTTGAATTAATTCACTGATTATCATGTCAGTCACTCAGATACTGAATAGAACCTGATATTTTCCAACCCAAAATCAAACCTACAGTGCATGATAACCACTGCACTGTCTGCATCAACTACAAAACACTGTTCAGCATCACTGGATTCAAATCGAATTAATTCCTTGCACTGGAAGTATACTGCGAACCCTTCTTCCTTTGTTTTGAATTCAGTTGATCTTGTCCTTTCAGCCCCCTCTCTCATGCTCCAGCCCAGGGCACTTCAACATACAAACTAAATCTCCAGAGCATAATTTAATTTTGTTTTTAAAACATCTAAATGCCCTGCTGTCATTTAGCGTCTGTGCCCATTCTCTTGCAAGAGAATTCAAAAAAATCAATGCAATGTGGGGTGATGCGGGAGGGGTCTGACCGAGCCCTGGTTCCATTTACTTAATTGCGGTGGGTAAGGGGCTAAAGGAACCGCCACCAGGCCATTTCTCAGTGTGACAGGCCTGAATGGAGCACTACGATGTGACTAGAATACTGAACAGCTGATTAATACACAGCAGCTCTCTTTTCTCACACTTTCACTTTTTCTTTAAATTAACCACATTTAGTTTGCTTCTACTAGCTGTGCAGAGTATAATAAGTTTGAGGTTTTGAGTTTCATGCAGTCTAAAAATAACCGATGTGAATAAGTGGGATATGTAAGGATATATCTATGGCCAGGTGCTTCCTGTAGGGAATGAGTGTCTTATGACACAGCACACTGAAGAGAACCCCATCTCTCTGTACTGGGCACTAACTCTGCTCCTGTCTGAGCGCATGCGAGTCTCAGAAAGAGTATTTAAAAATCATGTGTCAGTGCAAAGAAAGTTGCCAAATGCAGCTGCTATTTTCATTAATTCGAAGAGCAGACACTTGGCTCCTGGCCAGTGAAAGACAGGAAAGAGAGATAAAGAAAAAAGGAGATAGCTGGGCGTCACCTGAAGAAAGGAAGAATGGAAAAAAGGACATTAGCCAAAAAAAAAACCAACAACAAAAAAACATTGGTAGGATGGATAAGAATGGGAAAAGGAGGATTGAGTACAAGAGGAGTACAAGAAGAATGAGACAAAGGTGGTAAAAAAGGGAAGTGGACGGGGTAAAAGTGCAGACAACATTTAGCAATTTTTTTCCGGGGGAAAAATCTGCAATTTCAGTAGGAATCTACGCAATCAGAAACTTTTGTGTTTCAGTGGAACATTTTTACAATGCAGATTTTGCAATGGATTTCAGTTGGTCACATGGAGTCATCAGGTTGGCTTCATCCAACACAACACTACTGACAATAGACAACCGAATAACCCGCATAAACTTTCCAACAGGTTTCAAAATGTTTATGCAGATCAAACCACCAGCTGATTTGAAACGGATTTCAGTGGTAACTATGTGTCACACTATTGACAAATGCAATTTTGCTGAAATGACCACACCTTAAGTGTGAAAAAAGAATAGCAAAGTCAGTGCAGACGCTGCAAACTTTAAGCACAAACAGATGATGCCAGAGTTCAGAGTTGAACCACAATGGAAGTAACGGTGAGAGAAAAAGCTGCAGTGAGAGGGAAAGAGGAAGAGAGAGGAAGTGGGAGGGTGCCATGTTCTCAGACAGCAGGCGGAGCTGTAGATGGAGGATGCCGAAATGTGCGAGCAGATTTTTCCTCTGGTTTTTTCCCCCTAGACACACAGTGACATCTTTGCTTTTGAAAGTCCAAAATGCACATTTTACTTATTGCGTCTACTGTACATTCTATAGAAATATGATAGCCTGCAATTGTTACTTTTAAAAGCTTTTTCTTACCATTAACCATTACATTTAGTTTTTTTTTTGGTGTGACCAAGTATAATCAAAATGATAAGTTAATAATGTATAGGTTAGGTTGTATAAAATGTTATTATATAAAGGACCTTTTTTGGGTTAACTTGAATTTTTAGTGTACACACAACAAACTCTCTTTAATTTTGTGTTAAAACGCTTAAACATCATGGATTGCGAAACTAGCTTACAAAAGCTGTTTCTTCATAAGAGAAATGTTATTTAACGCTACTGAATAAACCTGAACACATAACTTTACACTAAAAATTTGATTAAAAGGGTCGTATTAAGTGGAAATAGCTACTTATAGAAACAACTACATGTTAGCCCTCTTTAAGTTGTATGCCTCTGGCTAGTGTTATTCTAGAAGTACATTTGTTGATGCTCTGAGTATAATTACTTCCTTTTCCTGTTTTCCTCATATCTTGCCTTTTTTCCCCTTGATAACGCTGCCAGCTCCTTTTCCTAAATTTTCATCACCATTCACTCCAACTGACAAAGATTTGATATCGTCAGGACCTTTGTGTTTCCACCCTCACATCTCTAATTGTGCTCAAGATTCACTCACTCTTCATCTTATTTGCCAAATCGTTTTTAAGACACTAACTGTCTGTATTTGATGGTATGATATCTACATGCTATAACAGTAACTACTACATTGCAAAGAGAGAGTTGGAAAAGCATGAATTAATACTCTTCTTTCATTAAAGAAAAGACCAACTTTGTTTAGACACGTCAGGAAGTAACAGCCCAAACTGGATTCTTAAGATATGTCAGTCAAATTTGAAGAAACAAGACAAATAGAAGGGAGCAAACCATGAAAAACACCAAGGCCAGGTCACAGTTCTTCGAGTTCACTTCCTAAGAAGGAAATGTAATGTTTGCTCAGTAAAACACTCAATTTGACTTTAGGAATACAGCAAAACAAGTCATTCTTATGAAAAAGCAAAACATCAGAACAATAATACTAATCTGAAATTAATTTTGGTCTTTAAGTCTGAATAAAAACTGAAGATAAGTACACAAAGGCATGTCTGTAGCTTTCAGTTATGTAAGAACATACAGAAGATAATTGCATTATTAACAATAAAATTAAATTTTAAATTACTATTACTAGCAGTAACATTGCTTATTTTTTTCACTAACTTATCACACACTGCTTCTCTCTGGCAACACGTAGAACTCTCTTGAAATTAATTTGTCCACTTGAAAAGGCTTTTAGTCCAGAAGAGCATAAATCTGCATCAGTTCTGTTGTACAAATAACTCAAAGACAATGAGTTGCAATCCTAATGCTGAGTGCTGATGGTTTTTCAAAGTGATTGTGATCATAGGAACGGGAAGCCATTTGTGCTAATTGAATATAAATGAATTCTAAGTATTGACAATTTTTTTTTTTTAATTGCTAAGCTTCTCATGAGGCCTGCTGATATTGGTCATCAGATAAAATTTACACTAAAGGGAATAGTTCTACAAATAAATATACTACTTTCAGTATCATGTTGGTCAAGAGGTTCATTCAGGAGCATTTGAGTGTGACTTTAAGATCGACACCCCCACTGGTGATCTCCAGGGGATGTTTTTATTAGAATGCCATTGAGTTAATAGCGTCTGATATTGTAAATAAATTATCTCTTTAGCTACAATTGGCTTGTTGCCCACTGGGTGGAGTTGGTCATAAAAGAGGCACCAATAAGACATTCATTTACTAGGTTTTCTTAACTAATGGGAAAATATAAGAATTTCTCTGGGTAATGAATCACAAAAACGTCCTCTTTGGGGAAAAAAAACAAAACACTCAACTGTATCGTACATGAGATTGCTATATACAATAACCAACATTTTGGGGGAGGTTACCTTGCAGATTGGTTTAGTGGTGAGTGCTAGTTTAAATATTATACCTCAGTGAATGTTTTCGATTGCATGCCACAAAATATGTATAATTTCCAATTAAGGTTTAAAACAAATACCATTGTTTTTATAAAAAGTATTTCATTTTTGCAAATTAAGAAAGTGTAGGATCGTAAAGTTTTTACATGTTTTTAGAAGTATAACCAAGTCTGCATTTATTTGTTCAAAAAACAGTAAAATCAGTAATATTGTAAAATATTATTACAAATAAAACAAATAATTGTTATTATAGTTATTTTAGTGTCAAATGTTGAATATATAATTTCCACCTGTTGTCTATTCCATTTGCACAAAAGCATGTGAAATTGATTGTCAATCAGTGTTGCTTTCTAAGTTGATTTCACAGAAGTGTGATTGATTTGGAGTTACACTGTTTTAGAAACTATATATATATATGTGTGTGTGTGTGTGTGTGTATGTATATATATATATATATATATATATATATATATATATATACACACACACACACTTTTTTGAATGATGGCTTTAATTGTGCTTGAGTTATCACTGTAAAACAAGCCAGAAAAAAACCCCTATGATTAGGTGGCAAATTGGTTTACCCAAAGAGCCAATTCAGCCAGAAGAAGTACTAATGGCGCTAATGTCATATTTGTTTGAGTCCTGAATCCAGTCTTAAACACTATAGTTTGGATAAGTACAGCAGCACTCACTCATCTAATTTAGTTGCTATGGATACATCCCTCCCCTGCCATTATGGAATAATTGAGTCACACGGGCCAGCTCCATTCCCCCTCACACTCAGCAGCATGCATTTTCAGAGAAAGACTGACCTGAACACACGCCACCATGAGGCTTACACAGTGGCTGATAGGAAACGATCAGGAAAAGATGAGAGAAGGGAAATGTTTGTACAACGATGAGTTTTTGAATATTTTTTGTCTCAGAGTTTGTGTTCAGCTAGCGCTGTTTCTAGAACATATTGTATTCATGAATAGTAAATATCACAACACTGCTTTATGGAAATGAATGATTGACTTTTACTATTTAATATTTATGAGTGCCTTTAAATTGCATACTATATTTGTAGCTATGAGACAAAGTGATGACATTAAAGAGACAAGCGTAATTCTTTTCAGAGCAAAAAGCTTCCCACCTGGAGCCGTCCAATGCTCTTTCTCTGATGGACTTGAGCTCTGGTTGTGTTCTCTCACATTACACTCCATAAAGAGCAAGACAGGGTGTGTAGAGCTTCTGGCTGCAGGCCATTTCCTCACATTAAGATGGTGAGAGCGGTAATGTTTCATCTGCAGCTCCTTACATGGCATCTTTGCACTTTGCAGACAGACAATAGATCACAGTACAGTTGTTCTGCTTCAACCTGAGTTCTAAATCGCATTCTGTCATTCATCACTTGCATTGCGTCATTCCCTTTAATCTATTTCACTATTCTGCATGTCATATCACGGAATTAGCTGATTCTCTGGTTTTGCTGTCAGATCTGCTACCTTACAGGAATAAGCAGCTGTATTTTTTCTGACAGTATTCTTTATTGGGTTTCCATGTGTTAGGATGCCACAAATATGAGTTCACATCTTGCCTTCTTGCCCCTCTGACCATTGCTGCTCCCATGGTGTCGGAGCCCTCATCTGTTCTCAGACATCACACGGGCCACCCACTGGGCTTTTTCCCCCATCTCCCTTTACCCAATGCTTTCCTGTCTGCTCTCAAGTACCCTATGAATTAAAGGCAAAAAAGCCCAGAAATTAAAATGAAAAGATTGTTGTTCATAATTAAGGGCTCAAGCTCTCAAGCTCTAACTCCTATGGATTTGCACACAAATCCATAAGAAAACTGACAGAGGTGGAGATAGGGTGTTAAAGGGATGCCTGAATAATTTTATCTGGTGTGAATTAAGCAGCCATTTATACATGCTTATTCTTGCCTTGTGACTGGCAGGATTATAGGAACATGCTACTCCCAAACCTTTGTTTAAAACTCCTATAAACTACAATTAGGTTGTGGTTAATAGCTGTTGAAAATGAGTTTCAAATGATATGAAACACAAATATTTTGATTCAAGCAACCCAGTGAAGGGTGTTAGCAGTACTGTGTAGGTTATTTTCACTTATACACGCAAGATGTACACACACTCTTAGTCACTCTGTAACCAGCTCTGAATGTTCAGGAAATACTTAACATGACTCACTGTAAATTTCACATTTTCCAAACCCGAAGCAAGGCCACAAGTATTAAACTCCTCCCTTTAGCACACAGAGCTGCCGAAATATCTCCCACTGAGCAAAACAGCGATAATGTTCTGCATTCCAGGAGAAAAAAAAATTGTATGTCGAGAATGTTAATATGTGTGATGGGTGTAGGGGATTGGCAAAGGGGCACAGAGAAGGAAAATATACAGTATAATCCATGTATAATTGTGGCTCTTAAATGAGACTTTCCTGTTTCCATTAGTTATATGCTCAGTAACAAACATGTCGAGAATACTAGGTTTCACATTTGGATGAGTGTAAGCCACGTGTTTTCCACAAAGCAGGCAAAGTGATCTAGCTGAACAAACTCTGGCAAGTACCTTAAAGACCAATGGATAAGAGAGGAAAGGGGAAAGAGAACAGTGTTTTAACAAAAGCGAAAAGCAAGTTGTTGTTTTTTTTTACAGTCTGAGAAAGCGGACACCTGTACTTAAATTATATTTTCCATGTATCACAAGACAGCTAAGCTGAAAACTAATGAGAAAGATTTTTTTTAAAGAAGTACACTGTAACAAAACATAAGAATGTCATCAGACCACTTTATTTCCTTATCAGTGCCTATACTATATATACTATATAATTAAATATATATATATATAATTAAATATATATATATATGATATACTATACTCGGAAGTCTTAGATGGAGAAAACAGTATTTATATTAACTTTATATTAACTTAAAATTCTGTATATTTTATTGTACATAGCATTTAAAAAAATACTAATTGATAGCTGAAAATGGCTACATGACTTAACCATGTGAAGCCAACCTTGGTGGTGCCATATTTAAATCAGTACAATTTGCAATAACAATATTACAATAATTATAATCACAATGTTGAGATTTCAGGCATTAAAAGTCATCTAAGAGACAATGTCATGATGAATAAATAAAAAGATGAATAAACTTTTTCTTTAAATAGTTTTTGTTGACACTTTAGGTATAGACAAGAGATTTCTCTTTTGAAATGCACAAATAAGAAAATATTAGGTCTTATAACAGCTTTGACATGAACTGGAGGATTGTTTATTACCCACTTGTTAACCTTAACAGCTTTAACAGAAACAAGGCCTTCCTGAATAAACAAAACGCTTTTAATAGAAACAGCCCACTTGTCCATCTGTAAGAGTCCTTGACACTAACCTCTGACCTCACAAATGTCCAGTTGAACCATTTAATCAGTTTTCCTTGGATGTCAGCTGATCAGTAAATTTGTATTTGGAAATTCACTCAGGCTCAATCCCTAGAAACAGAACTATCTCTACTGTTGTGGAAAGTACTGCGGGAAACTTCTGTACAGATGCAAAACCATCAGCTAGTTAAGTAACCATTTCTTTCGCTATGTTTTAACTGACTTCCCTTGAGGGTAAAAATTCACTTGGGTTTGTGTCACTGCTGGGTTCACTGCTCCTCACCAACACAGTTATTCAGTGAGCTAAATATTGATTGTGCAAAAATCCTCTTTCTTTATTTTTTATACATCTATTTACTTTACAAAAAATTGTATAAATGTAATAAAATGGATCTTTGTGCCGCTTTAAAACAAAGGAAATAAAAATATGCAAAAGGACACTGTGCTTATTCTTAGTGCGCCTGCTCACTCGATAAAAATATTTGAACTAGTGAAGCAATAAAACAGTTGTTTCAGTATGTAATTTAGGGGTTATCCATTCTAAGCATTGATGACAAGAAAAGCCACTTATACTTGACTGCATGGTCGCAATTAGGTTAGGTTTTTTGTCAGTTAATTGCAATAACTGACATGTTTCTTTTAGGTGTATTTCAATTTGTAGTTTCAATCTGAAGGGTACTGAAAACGCAGTTATTGTAAAGTTCTTCAGCAACGAGCTGCCTTTTGCAATCTAAGTGTGTCTATACATCCGGATAAGCATTTTTTTTTTTTCAATCAGTCATTAATCACCTTTATTTATATAGCACTTTTAACAATACATAATGTGTCCAAGCATTGAACAGTGTCAGATACGAGGAACAGATTGTCAGTAATGTTTAGTAAAAAGATTAAACACTCAATTTTCAGCTGAAGGCATTTCATTATTTTTTGGCCAAATATTTTCAGTTGGCCAAATTTCTATGCTTTGGCTCATAAAAACCGAGAACACTCAGATAATCTTGTGTAAAGAAATGCATTCATATTATTCTTTAGAGACTTCAGACTGGGTTGAGAAACTAAAGAATGACAGATGGGGAAAAAACGAGACTCAATAAGAAACAAGGATAGAAATAATGGGAAATCGAGAAGCTGATATCTTACTGATGTAGAAGGTGCTGGGTGCTTCCTGGCCCTCATACTTCAGTTCCAGAAGACTGCTTGTTTTACTGTCATGACGAAGCCAGAGAGAAACCCCCAAGATTACACAACCAGCCAGCTATAAAAAAAACAGAGAAAAACTTTAAAACATTTATTCACATTGTATTTAATGGCACAAACAAAAGCATCAAGTCTTTTGCAAACTTTAGACCTATACAGTATGTTTTTTTCCTAATCTTTAGGCATTCACATATTTAGACAAACACAAATTTCTTCTTCATCTTGTCTCTAAAAAGTGGTGTGTAGATGCATTTAGCAAGCCTCCTTGGGTCTATCTCTTGAAGTCTGCTTATTTTCCCTTCAACAAAGAGAGAGGAGACACATTCTGTGAGGCGGGGGGATGGAGGGATCTTGTTACAGACCCCATCTAGAGGCCCACAGTGCCGAGGGTTAAGAATATCAAAACATCACTGTACGCTACAGCAGTATGGTTGAGCCTGCTTTTCTCTTCACATGGCTCACAGTGATGAGCATTCAGTTGAGTGAGGCTCATAAACACATGGCATATTCACGAGAGAGGGTGCTCATAGACTCTTGTGGCTAGGGGGAGGGAGATAGAAAAAAGGGGAAAGGAAAGAGGGCGTGGGCAGCTGAGAAGACCTTTTAAAGTAGCGCTACAATGTGTGGTATTGTATGAACGAGCGGATAAGAAGTGGGAAAGTTTGGGTGGGGGAGGGTGTCTGCGTGACAAGCAGCAGAGGTTTATTTGGCTATGTTTATACGGCTTTATTTACAGCAAAATCACTGTCAAATCAGACAAGAGCTGGGCCCTCTGAGAGCAGCTGGATCTCGTCAGGAATGCTGTGGAGGAATGCAGTGCGCACATAAAGTGCACTAGAGACCACCAAGAACCTGGTGGGTCCCGTCACAAGCTAAAGAAATCCCGCTATACCGCGCAGGGGAGAGTACTGGGAATGTGAGACAGAGCTAAGACCATTAGCAGGAATGCTGGGATGGGCAGATTGCTCAGCTCTGGCTATGAAAACAATGGCCTTGTACATCCTTGCTTTCCATTCTCTTGTTCTGTAGCCCTTTTCAATCAAGAATCCAGTACCAGTCACACAGTACATCTGCGAACAGCTGCATCGCCACAGCTATTCACCCCAGGTCAAACCAGAAGACATTTGTTGGTGAAGTACTTACACACTACACCCCCAGTAAAGGATCACGAGGAGAGCATTTTCTCTTCTCTCTAAATGTTTTTCCCCCCATGGTTACTGGTCTTTCACACCTGTTGATGTTATAAAGAAACGTCAACCGCTGCTCTACAAAAAAAATATCAGTAACTGAAGCTAAAACTATTACCATTTTTTGTTAATTAAAATTACACTGAAATAAAGGACAACTACCTGGTCTTATGGCATAAATGTATCTTGGTGCACTTTTTAGCGAGAAATCAGTTTAAAATATGTACCAAGTAGTACGTATTGGAGCTGTAACGATACACCAAACCCACGATTCAGTTCATATCACGAATTTTGACCCACGATACGGTTCGTATCGGGATATTTTTCCGTAGGTTGTGGGAGAAAAAAAGGGATCCATTCCTTTCAAAGAGGCGTTCAAAAAAACACCCCTGTGCTGGCTGCGCCCCTCCCTCTATAACTGCTCTGTCTCGCGGAGGAGATAATTTGTGTGCATCTGTGTGAAACACGCATAGGAAAAAAAGATCGACAGAAAGAACTGCTCCCCCCTCAGCCGCGACTCGGCTCCCATCATTCATGTTTATGAGCCGTTCAAAAGATTTGTATAATGTTCAATATAATCTTAAAAGACTTTCTAGTTCTGTGTGAAAGGTAAGCGCATTCAATTGTTTTTTTTATTTATTTATTTATTATTTCGGACTATATAATGCATTATATTTTTGACTGTCAATTATCACTTTAATTTTTTGCAGTAAAATTCTGGCTGTTGACATTGAACTAAAAATATTTGTTGCCTTTTTGACAGTGTCTGCTGCTTGCATATTTTGGATTTTTGGTAGGCTAAATCCCTTTAATCTGTTTTCTCCGATTTATCTAGCATTATATTGTTTCGTCGTCATAATTTAGTTTTATAGTGTTTAAAATGCCGTTTATGAACTTTGATTTGCATTCGATCACATTATATTGATAGTTAAAAACTTGGGCGGTTATTGGGCGGGTATTTGTGAGCTTTTGGACTGGAAAGCGTCATCCTATCTGGCAACACTGAAACTAGCTTGGAGTGAGTGGGCGGAGTTTGCGTGTGTTGGTGAGAGCTGGCAGTACGAGTGAGTTTGCTCTTTCTTTTTTCTTTATACTGTTGGTTTAAAGATTTGGCTTTAAAATTGCTTGTAATAGTAAATAAGTGAGTGTCTGAGTTGTGGAACTTTGTTAGCCAGCCTTGCTGGTTGGCATTGGCGGGTGCAGAACAGGACAAACTAAGTTTGAGCAGCTTTCTCGCAGGCATGGGGTTAAACTCGCGCCTGTGATTACTGCTCTGTGGAGGACTGCAGTTTAGCTGTGGGCAAAACAGCTGGTTTTGATGAAGCTGGTGCTGCCGGAGAAAAGGATGATTTTGTCTAATGTACCACCTTTAATTAAAGATGAGGCTTTGATTCATGAATTGTTCAGACATGGGAAAATAGTGTCTCAGATGAAAAGGATTCCATTAGGCTGTAAATCGCCCCTTCTCAAACGCCCAGTGTGTTTCAGACGGAAAGTGTTCATGTTCTTAAGAAGTGATTTGGATGAGCTGAACTTGTCGTTTAATTTCAAAGTTGACAGGTTCGTTTTTGTAAAATCTGACATTGTGAGATGTTTTTCGTGTGGACAAGAAGGGCACATTCAGCGTGCATGTCCCGAGAAAGAAAATGATTTTGAGCCAGGGTTGAGTGACGTTAGAACAGTGAGCGATAATAGCGGTAGCCCAGCAAACAGGGGATGTCCTCCGAACGTTGCCAATGTTCTGTTAGTCCGCATTTGGAATTTCGCTTTATAACGTTCGCCAGAGGACCAACCGGGGACGTTCGCATCTGGTCCGCATTATAACGTTCGCCAGCGCATGAAGGTGTTCGTGGCAGTTATTTAGCTACAGTAGTGATTTTTAAAATTACTGTGAACACTTAATGCTGTTGCTTTTGTTGCTACACAATTAGCTTTAAAGTAAATACTATTTGAAAGAGACTGAAATTATAACTGTAACTTTTTATTCCACGTGTTTATTCATGGATGATGTGAGAGAGAATATATACGGGACCTTGTGACAAAAAGATTAATGGCTTTGACCTCATAAATATAATTATATTTATTTATAGATATAATTTTGAGGTCATAAAAATATTAATTGATATTTATAGTCCCCTTTTGACCTCATAAAAAATATTCGATGATATCCATGTGTGCGCTTTTGTTCTCAAAATGAAATCCGGAAGCATCAGGGTCAATATCACCATAGAGTGCCTTTGACAGATGAAAATTTCTTAAAAACATTGTTTAAGTTTTTCGTTAAACCACATGTTTATTCTTTTAAGAAGACTTTAAACTTCAACAATTGCTGGTTGGTCAAGCTCCT
>JAUCNO010001819.1:9268092-9281524 GCA_032353835.1 Enteromius viviparus
CAACTAGCTCAACTTTTGCAGATAGGTGTCACATGATTGGAAAGGTAGTCACGGGGTGTGTCGTGATTCTCCCTTATCACACCGCGACACAGAATCGTGGATCTGAGTGTCGCGATTTTGGTTTCATATCGCGAATCGTTACAGCCCTAGTACATATTGCTGCAATTTCCAAAAGAAATTAGTAAAACTCAGATTACTTGAAGAATATCATGCTATAATTTTAAAACATTATTAATGTGCTGGGATATTTGAATGTCAGCATTACACATCCTCCACACATATCTATGGGTTTTCATAGATATACTATAGGTTTGTTCGGTTGAAAGATAAATAGTAGAAAAAAACGTTTAAAAAGTCGATGTGCTAAAATTACCAAAAAGTTAACTAAAATAAAAATAAATTAAAGAAACACAGAGAAAATAAATATAGAAATAAACAAGAATATTACATTTATAAAATAAAATATCTAAAATTTAAAAGTGAATGAATATTATAATAGTAATAGTCTAACAGCTATATACAAATATTATTTTTTGATATCTGTTTTATTTCTTAAATTTGTACATTAGTGATTGTGTGTCAGGCTGTTTATTCATCAACAATTTCTGAATAAGGAACTTTCTCTCCAGCTAAACACAGGGGAGAGAAACCTTTTCCACGGAGGCTAGAAGTGTGAGAGAAAGAGCTCGTTCCATTTCTTTTTCTGTCTTTCTCACTCTCTCCAAAGGCCAGAAAGACTCATTCCAGAGCTCAGGCAGCCTGGTGCTTAGCAACTGAGTAAACAGAGGGCCAGCCAAAGGGAGAGGTTTTGAAATGATGGTTCATGGAGAAGCTCTGTCACTTCAAGCAGGCCGTCAACGGTGGATTCCAGTACATTCACTCATAATGAGTTCGGGAATATCTGAGTAGACCGAAGAGATTCCCCTAAACACAAGAGTTTCCGTTTGACCAGTGTTGTCAGGGGGAGCTATAACCAGAATAAGCCATAATTCTTGTGGGGATAACTGGGGGCATTCTCCCTTCTCACTTTCCATATTTTAACCGAATTTATATAGGAAAAAGCAGGAAATGCCATTTATTTTGTAGAGCAAAACACAAGGATTAATTTAATAAAAATCTATTTGTCATACAGGATATTTGTCATATAACAAGCTATTACAGGCAATAATATGGCAATCCATGCTATAATGCTTTTAAATAAAAGCTGAGTATGCTCATAAAAACTTTTACTGATTGAATTACAACTTTTTTTCTGTCCTTTTTTTTGTGAATTTGAAAAAACATCAAATGGCCTGTTTACACAGAAGAAATCATGCACAGTGACTACTCAATCCTTGCAGAACTGACGACCACTAAATGGCGATACAAAAACAAAACTACAGGTTACATTTGTTGTTTGAGAAGCAAGCTCAAAGAAATGTTGGGTGAGACTTGATTTTATCTATTTGGAAATGGATTGTTTGCTAACATTTCATGTGAGTGGGAACGGTTGTTCAACCCTCAGGGACATTTACATAAAGAGAATTTTGCTTCCAAATCCAAAGTCTGTCTCCTGGCCGTTCGTGAAAAAGAATACAACATGATTTTTCTAAAAAATAATAATAATAATTTGACAATTTATATAACACTACAACATTCCAAAATATTTTCCAATTTAATGCTTTAGCACAAACATTTGTGTTTTTTGCTTAATTTATTTAAATACGAATGGCAAACTCGACAACATAACATTTCATACAGAATCAAATGCATTTAACTATATATCTGTATTTGTCATCATAGCAGAAACGACAGAGTGTGACTGACAACACAGCTAGCAACACAACTGATATTTATCCAAAATTATTTTAACTAGCTGAGAATCAAACCAATGACTTCGGTGTTGGTCTAGAGTTTCAAAATCAGTACCAGATGTACCACGTGTTTTCAGGGAACACAAGAACAAAATACTTTTTTTTAAACTAATTGCATAAACATCTTCCCTCTAGTTTTTATGCCCTAAATAGTTGCAGCCTGGTCAACAGTGTTTTTACGTTATTATGTTAAGTGTTTCACTGCATTTCAGCAGTGCAGAGCATCAATATTTTGTGAATTACCTTCCTGATAAGGAAGGAAATGTGACCCCGAGGGAAATAATAATAGAGGACAGTCACAAGGTTCGTGCACATGCACAAATATAATCATTCTATCTTATAATAGCCTAATTATTACAGAATAACATGCACTTCCTCAAATGCATTAGGGTTGATTGGTGCATTTTGCATGAACTGCATTACAAGAATCAAGAACTCGATTTACTGAATCAGCTTCTTGAGTGAAAAGCAGTGGTAGTAAAAGCAGATTTATTAAAAAAACTATTTCTATTTCTAGATCATACTGGAAGCCTGCTACTATTTCACTGTTGCCAAAGTAAAACCAGTAGCAGTCAATGACATAAATAGAGTATCTAAAAAAATATCTTATACCATGTTGCTTGATAATTCCTGCAATATACTGTAACGGAATTAGCAACCACACACACACACACACATTCTCCTTATCTCTCACGCACAGTTATCAACCTGTGTAAGGGACTTTTAAATCAGAACCCCCTTCTCATACCTCCCTTCTGTTACCAGCAGTCTGGTGCTGCTTCTATTTTTGACCCATGACCCAGTGTGATTTGGTTGTAGAATGCTTGGCATGTCAAAGCATGAGCCTCAGAAGTAGACGACCCAGACCTTCTGTCAAACCCCGCACCCATCCTCCATTAACCACAATGTACTGTTAAACTCATCCTATGGGCTTGGCAATGGACTCACAGATATAACACCTTCTTTATAGATATCTCATCTCTATGGGTCAGTTCCCAAAGCAAAATTCCTCAAGGTAGGAAGCCACCATGCTGTTTTGCCATGTTCACTCACACATGAGGGGTCTCACCACCTGTTGGGCCTGTCGAGAAATCAGCATGGGTGTTAAACCCATTAGCCAGCGGGAAAATATTCCTCTGCTTTCTGGTGAAGTCGGTTTCTCGTTTCACCACAAGGTTCTTATAAGATTTAGTTTCTCAATATGTCTGAAGGCTCGGTCACATCAAGAACGATAAATATAAGGATATAGTATAAACACCAAAAATAGCTTTTTCTAATACATACTATTGACATGTCCACTACTTTAAATGCTCAAGCTCTTTAAAGTCAGATGGACTATGGCTGTCAATGTTTCTATCAGTTATCAGCACATAGTTTGGAGTGATTCAAACAATATCAATCCACTGAGTCGTTATCGCTATAGCTGTGGTTTTGATTATTACGAGCATGAGCTCTTATGATGTCTGCTGCTTCAAACGCTCAAGCTCTTTAATATTGAGTGGATTCTAATAGGCTGACAATGCTTTTATCATTCATCAGCTGGGGAAAAAAACATTACTATAGTGACTCCAGTGATATCGTTTAACTGTGTCATTACTGTTATAGCTGTGAAGTGGGCTTTGATATTCTTATAGAATTAGAATGATTATTAAAACTTTATAGACATAGTATAAAAAGATAAAATGCTTTACTAACATTTCCTTGTAGGTGTAGATAGATTTCTATCTACACCTACCAGGAAATTACAAAAAAAAGCACTAGGAACGACTAGTATGACCATGGCATGATGAAATAAAAATCACAACAGGGTCTGGCTAAGTGGAAGATTTTATTGTCGTTCACTTTTCCAGGTTCTTTTCCCAACTACCTTGAGTGGGAGGGACCAGACCACGCCAGTTTTATTACTGCGCTTTTTTATTACTTCATTGTGTTGTCGAGTGTGGAAAGCTGAAGTGTTAATTAAACGTAGTTTTGTGGAATTAAAACATAGCAATAAGGAAAAGAAAACAGCAAGTTCGACGGGAAAAATAATAAACACGACTACTAGTCTTTGTGGGGGAGTTCAGCAGACGGAACTGTGATGAAATCTTGTCGCTGGACTGCTCGCCTCTCCTAACTGCGAGGTCGGAAAAAGCTTTTATGATGGCAGTTTACTGTTAGCCGTTTTATCTTAGCGATTCTACAGTAGATATTTATATTCTACATGAAACATCTGTAATGTTAAGGTTATTTAAAACAATTCCATGCGCCGTTAATTAATCAGAGCAAGAAGTTAACGTAGAGGTGCTTCCGTAAGCAAAATTAACTGCGCGGTTTAAAGTCCTGTTCGCAATAACGGCTAAAGGATAAACAATCCCCTTACTACAGAAAACCAATGGCGGTTTCTCAGGCCACACACAGGACCGCTACACAAAACCAATGTCCACTTACCCAGAAGATGAAATTGAAGAAGAAAAGCATGTATTTGATGCATTTCGTGCAGCCTTCCACGCCCATGGTGTCGGTTTCTGGAGGATGTTTTAAAAGAAGAGGTGTCTAGATGAAGCAGCCGTTATGCAGTGCTCGCGCTGACTGAACTCCTGTCTCCGAGTGAGTTGCTGCTTGGATTCAGTCGACGTAAAAAAAGGGCAACACCCAGTTTCCTCCCCCTAGAGAGTCCCCCTAAACACTGCCTAATGGAGACCGTACAAATATAACCATTAATAATAAGAATACCTTACGTATACGTTAAAAAACAGATTAGCTGCCGAATTCACACAAAATCCTTATTTAAGGCTCGTCTCAAACATTCATGAACATTTTGGTCTGTCTTCCTTATGGTACAGCTAAAAAATAACGCTCTTTTAATCTCTGAAACCACCTATAAAATAGTTAAAAACAACTATCAATGTTGCAGGTGGCACTGAAATATAAACATTAGGAAGGGTACTTAGCATAATAGCCATGTTTACAGGATGCGTGTCCCTTATTCATGTAAAATTTGTGTATGCCTCCACCTTGTGGCCTGAAAAGGAAACAGCTTCAGCGATTTTAAAGTTTAAACCATGCAGGGTTATCCAAACTCGGTTCTGGATGGCCAGTGTCCCGCGGAGACTAATTAAACACACCTGAAGCAGATAATCAAGCTCTTATTAGGCATATTAGAAACGTGCCATGCAGGTGTGTTGAGGCAAGATGGAGCTAAACTCCAGGCTCCAGGACCGAGTTTGGAAACCCCTGGTTTAAACTGAGATATTTAAATATTCTATTCTATTTAAAATTATATATATATATATATATATATATATATATATAATGCAGAACCGAGTTTGGATATATATATATTATTATTTTTTTTTTTACTTCTAACAAAATGCTACAGACAGTTGAAAATATTTTCAGCAAGCAGCACAATGGTTTACGTGTAAATAGGAACTTTATGTGGAGAGTATTTGCATTTAAATAACAACAACAATAATAATAATAAACTAGGCTAATAAATAACAAGTGAATAAATCTATTTTGATATCATCATCATGAAATCCAGAAAAAGTGCAAATTTAATCTGCGCTGTCAAACCACTTTCTGGCGATAGATGTCACCAATATTCTCGATATTGCATTAATAAACATAGTGATCAGTAGAAAGGTTAGTATCGAGTATACGCAGCCTATCTTACGTTTATGAATACAGTTTTTGTCAACAAACTTTATAAATATTTCGCTTGTTAAAATAAAGTCAGAGCTTTTTTAATTATGACATCTTACTTGATTCAGAAATAAACCTTCAATAAAACTTTATTCCATTTTCACTTTTATGTATATGAAGTAATATCATAAAAAAAGGATTGTAATATATGAATCACTTAAATTGCTATTACAAGCAGTAGATGAATGCTGAGGCTGTTGAAGGTTTTGGTTAGCAACCACGATGGTTAATGGGGAGTTAATGGGTTTCTGACAGTGGAGTTGATGCCCATGGGACCATGCACCAACAACCCACCAGTGTGAGTGGACATTATCTTTCTTTGAAGCCTAATTGCTTTTCCTCCTCGGCAGAACAGGATAATTTGGGATAAATCCCATTATGTGTTTTCTGAAAAGAAGCACATACTGTAATCTGCCTTGAAGTTGTCATGAATGATGATTAGAAAGAGAAACAGCAAAACGTGAACTGAAAACAGAGTTATCAATAATGTTATTTCTTTAGATTATTAATTACATAATTATTATAGTTGATATATATATATATATATATATATTATTAATAATATTATATTATTTATTATTATATTGACATATATACTTGTTTCGCAATTTCAAGGTATTTTGATGCTTTTCAAATTATTGGTTGATTAATGGTTTTCTGACAATTAGACTAATATTCTGCATAGACAGATATAGAATATAGATTCACATTGATATTAGTAGATTGTTAAGAATTAATTTTAGGATATTTTTACTTGCGCAAGGGTAAACTGTAGGCTAAGTCAACAATTTGCTATCAAAAATCAAATTAACTTCAAGTACAGTCTATGCAAATAAATCATAATAATAAATGATACTGCATAAAAAGCACTGCAGGATAAAAATGTAAATAATTTGCTGGTCATATTGTCACAGTAGATAACAGTAGGCCACATATTGATATAATTGTGCTATATGGTTTAGTATTGCAAGTAAGTTTTTACTTTTGCTTTTATATTTATTATAAAACATGCTTAAGAGAAATCACTGATTTATTTGTTCCTAAATTAAACATTAAGGGTTTGTTAAACCCTACTGAGTCTACTGAGCAGTGCCTATAGGCTCTTGCAGACCTGCAGAAACTGCATAATGAGAGAAAGAATAGCATGGCGCAGCGCTTTTTCAGGCTTTGTCTTCTCTGAATAATATTGCATTTCGTTTTGAATAGAGCTTTCCACCTTCTAAAACCATCCCAATATCTAATCTAGTGCACGCGTCGACTCATCCACTCAGCAATTGCGCATGCGCGTCGGTGGGCTCTAGAGGAGGCTCGTGTTGTCTCTCCGCAGGAATGACGAGCCTCGCTCCACTCTCGTCGGCAGGCACGCGCCGAAAGGCAGACTGAAAATATTAATTTGGTGGAAATAAAGATGATGTGGTCGATCACTTCCGAGCAAACGCACAAGGACGTCGCCAAACTGGACATTTTGGAGACAAAAGAAGAATTCTAAAGGACCTGTCCTCTTCCACTTCAAAGCTGACGTCTCCTGTATGAGTGTTGCTACATATTCAGTGGCAAAGCATTTTCTAAATGTGATGTCTGTCGTGTTTGTCAACAACCTGCGTGTGAAAATTGCCATCTGGATATGCTTTGAAGAAAACGACTGATGTTACGTCGAAAAAACGCTTAAAATGTGACCGTTTCAGTGAGCCTCGATCCCTCTACTTTTTGTCGGATTTGAAGAGGCGTCCACTGGGAATCAGGGCAGTGCATGTGTCTCGTTTTGGAGAGAGGAGGGAGTGTGCGCGCTGGAGCTGTCCGTTCAGAACCACACACACATCTGCCACCAGCGGTGCACCACAAGCCATCAGCCTCGCACCTTCTCCGGACCTCACGGTGCGGAGCGCAAATTCATGACAGCCTCTGCATTCATTTAACGTATTGATTTTCTCGTTTTCTCTTGGAATCTGGAGGCGATCCTTTATTCACCTGACAAGAACATCAAGCGCTCATGCAGCGGTTTCCTGCAGCTGAGCCGCCTTTGCGCACCTGTTTTTCTGCGTTCAGTCATTCCACTCTCTTTTTTCCATCGCCTAACAATTGCGCACATGTATCCTCCGGGTCTTTCAGCGTTGTAATGCCTGGCCCGGGCTCGAGACATGCCTAAGCGACGAGATGGGCCAGGGCGACGAGAAAGACCGTGTTGTGATTAACGTGGGAGGAATTCGACACCAGACTTACCGCAGCACCTTGCGCACTCTCCCCGGCACTCGTTTAGCCTGGCTCGCAGAGCCCGATGCCCACAGTCACTTCGACTATGACGCCCAGATCGACGAGTTTTTCTTTGATCGCCATCCTGGGGTTTTTGCTCACATTCTCAATTATTACAGGACTGGCAAGTTGCATTGCCCCGCTGATGTTTGTGGCCCTCTTTATGAAGAAGAGCTGGCCTTTTGGGGCATCGATGAGACAGATGTGGAGCCCTGCTGCTGGATGACGTACCGGCAGCACCGGGAGGCCGAGGAGGCACTGGACAGTTTCGGTGGAGGTCCAGCTGAGATGGGCAACGATGAGATGGACACAGAATGTTTGGGTGATCCAGGGGATGGAGACGAGGAACTTGAGATGACTAAACGCCTGGCCCTCGGCGACTCACCTGACGCAAAAGGCGCAGGGTTGTGGCAGCGTTGGCAGCGTCGTGTTTGGGCGCTCTTTGAAGATCCATATTCCTCAAAATATGCAAGGGTGAGTAATGAACGAGTTTTGAAGTGGCAATCCCGCTGTTCACTGATGGCAAGCACGTGTTGCATTGGATAAGAATAGCCTGCCAATATTAAAGTTTACTTCAGCTAGCAGATAAAAAAAGATATTAATATGCAATTAATACAGATAAGTAAGGTGTTTTTGTCTAAATACAGTAGCTAGTTTAAACTGATCTTTTATCTTTTTTGAAAAATTAACAGTACAGCATTGACAAAACATTGACAAATTTGTGCATGCCACATTCAAGTCATATTGGCTTGGTACAAGTCATTTTGTCATGTGACAACTTTTTTTTAATATACTTTTTCAAGTTACATGCTTGTGTTTAAGATTGAAGGCAAGTACTGACATTTCTTAAGATGCATCAGATAACACAGATAACTTGGCCTATGCATCTTAATATTGTTTTTATGGACCTTTTATTTTTTAATTTTCAACATCCTTATTTGACCCATGAAACACTTATGTTTTTGAAAAGCTGATCACAACAGTTGCTTTTGGCAACTTTTGGCTATATATTTGACTGCGTTTTTAATGAAATTATAAGTCTGGCATTGCCTGTAGCGTTGTTAGCGATACATCAAACTGAAGCAACTAAACTGGGTCACCCTGGGGAAAACATGTGCAGTCATTACAGGCGTCTTGCATGTAGCATTGATCGACAGCTCCTCTGACTGCAATACTGCTGTGCCATGCGCTGTGAGCTCCTTCCCTGCTGCGGGCGTGCTCGTGCACAAATTAATCACTCCGGGAGAACATTAAAGAGAATACATCACGAAGCAAAGGCTTCTCTTTATTTATGTGCCCATGCTGCTTTGAGATAAGACACACAAGGCCGATAACATCATATTGCTCAGGAGGTCTGAGTGACAGCACTTGAGATGTTAGATGTGTTAAGCATTTTTCAGTCCTGACAGACTCTTACAGTGGGCATTAGCTGTTGTAATGTGTGAATTCGGAAGCTTAAAACGGTAAAGTAAGGCTCCAGCAATGCCAAGGTCATGGTTTCGATTCAGAGGGAATGCCAGAACTGATAAGATGTGTCTACCTTCAATGCAACGTTAGTTGCTTTAGACAAAAGTGTCAGTCAGATGGGTTCAAGAGGATTTTACGCAAGGCCAGTCTGGTTTGAACAATTATGAGATTGCCCTGTTTGTTTTATGCCTGTTTAATATGAGTAAAATTGACCAGGACCACTGCCAAGATCTGAGTTTTTCACCCTAAGCTACTGAACGCTGATAAATGAGTCAAGGAATGTCGATGTACAGTTAGAAGTGGAGTGAATTTATGGCAGAAATCAATGAATCAAATGAACTTTTTCTGTGATTAGAACACATTGAACTTTTTAAAGCTGACTGGAGTGTGCCTTTTACAAACATTTTAGAAGAAACATACTTGTTCCTACAGTACCAGTAAATTATTTGTTCTTTAATTGTAAAAAAACAAACAAAACGTTGCTTTATTTGTTATTATAGATGGCACGCTTTGACATTTTGCCAAATGTCACTTCATTTGGATGATAAAAACACACATCAAAATATCTTAATAATGTGGCACACTATTAAATTGAATCGGATATTAATGCTCTGCTTATTATAAATGCCGATTTGACATGACTTGTATATTGTTTAATAATGTGAAGAGCTCTGAATCAGATCTGAGCAAGTCAGCCTTATGCCGTTTTCAGTGATCAGTGAATCAGCTATTCAGCACATCTGAAATAAAAAAAAAATAAAAAATGAGTCATACATCTGAATGAACTGCAGGCTTTACACAACACACAATGGACATGCCTCAGACAATCTTTATGTTTATTGTTACTGCGTGTGTGTGGGAGCATGAGATTGAGAGACAAAGACAGAGCAAAAGAGAGACAGAGTTGTTATCCTGTTGTCATCTGGCAGATGTTTGTGCTGGTTCCCAAAGGCACCTGATATTTTCATGTCCTTGGCAGGCAAGATGCTGCTTTTTACAGTGTATGTCTTGGGAATAAGTTGTCATGGCAACGCTTTCGGAGCTCTAATGAAACTGATGAAAGCTGGTCTTCCTCATGAGATGTCAGAAAACGCGGCAAACTTCTTTTGAGGCTTGAGGCTCTTGATGATTTGTCTGTGTACATGTTTGCCCCTGTGTCAGTTAGTTTATTTTGTAAATCCATCATTTAATATGACAGTTTTTTATGCAGTGACAAAATGTAAGGCAATAAGTGAATAAAACAGGGGAGAGAAATACAAATCTTCAAGCTTGTAAGAGAATGTAAGAACTGACTGGGTAACTTACTACATACTCGCATGATAATCAGTCAAATGATGCAAATATTAAAGGCAATTTGCCTAAAATATGGCCCATACTCATGTGTCTCCCCAGTTGTGCTATGTAATATTCCCATGATGTCCCATTCTCCCAGGAGGCCATCTAGGCCATTACATGCTCCAGTGGGCCTGGCCCTGTACAACAACAGTAAAAGTGTTGATAATTAATGCATTGGTCGATATGTGAATGCACCTGCTGGCTCATTCCTGGATGAGGGAATTGGCATGTCTCCCAGACTTCCTTTTTTCTCCCAGGCTCTCCCAATGGAAGTCACACCAATGTGGGATGTTGGATTGGTAGCTGCTAGGGCTTTATCTAGTATCTTGTCACATGCTTTTTTGTGAGAAAGCTATTCTCACTTTTTCCATACAGTTAACAACACCAATTTTAACAAAGAAAAATAAGGGAGCTTTTTTGTTCAGGTTTGTGGCCTTACACTCGGAGAGTCAGCTAATACAGCACAATTTAAGGAACAATGTTTTTAACAATGTATTTATTTAAAATATATTTTTATTCAAAGGTAACTTGCGCATACAGGTAAAAAAAATAAAACAAGTAATTATTAGCAATGCTGCAATCTAAAATTGTGAAATATGATTAGATGGAAAAAAGCTAGTTCCAGTACAGTATGCAACATTTTCTTTGGTAAAAGATGCATTAATTTAGGTCAGTGTAAAAATACAGATCGCAGATTAAAAGATGACAGTGGGATGTTAAAGTAGGCTATCAATGACACCCACAGTGGTTTACAATAAATAGATTTGAATTCAATGAAAAAAATACTATGGACACAACTGAATTTGCTCAATAAAACAATTCTTCCATATTGTTATATACATCCAAGTAGGCTATTGAATAATCAAAAAGGTGAGGACTTCGGTTCAACTTTAGGTGGCTTTAACTACTATGTACTTACTTGTACATCAAAAATGAGTATGGTGTACTTATTGTGTTCATATTGTATTGCAATAAACATTCGGTGTTCTTGGGATAAGGGTAAGGTTAGGAACAGGTTTGGTGGTACAGTATGAGTCGGTTAAAGCTGTAAGGGATGGGTCAACAGTGTAACTATGTATGTACGTAATTACAGAAATTAATTATAGATGTAATTACATGATGTTATTTTAAAAAGTAAAAAAATACATTGCATCAAATGATTAATTTAAATGTATATATTGACCCTTTGTTCTATAATACTGGAGTGGAGGGTAGATTAAATGATCGAAGAATTCTGAGAAGTCTTTCAGTTTTTGTTTAAATCTCACATTTAAAAAATAAATGTGAAGACACTGTATGTTGTCCCCTGCAAGTCATGCAGTTGTATACACTGTGCGCATGTTCAAGAAGTAGTGGTACAGAGTAGGTGGAAAAATTAAGCAAAATCATGCTGGGTATCTTTTTATTAGTCTTCAGTGAAGGCCTGGCTGTGATGAGTTTGTTGTCACAGCAAGATCACATGATCTCCCACCTCCAACTCTTGTTTCTGTACCTGCAGAGAGGGAGGATTCACACATTATCACTTTCACCTCAGCAGAGTCCCTCCAGCCCTAACCCTGATACTCTCAGAAACACAGAGCAGAAAGCACTAAATCGCTCTGTCCACAACAGGACTGTCCTACATGCCCCTCGGCAGATCTCAAAACAGCCTAATTAGGAACAAAACCTCTAAGGTTACGTAGGTAACCCACGTTCCCTGAAGGAGGGAACGGAGACATTACATCCCCTATGTAACATCGGAGTGACTCGACTAAACAGGAACAGGCTCTTAGATGGCTTGATTTTGCTATTTATGTGGGTAACGTTAACTGGTTTGACTGGAAAAATGTTTAAAAGGAAATTTAGGAGAAATTTTAGATATTATTTAAAAAGTTACGAAAGGGGGATGGGGTTTGGAGATGGTGAGGGGCAGACTTACATTTTAAACCTGATTAGCTTTAACAGCATGAAATCTGAAAGATGCTCATCAGATTTATTTGGCTGCCATAGAGACATTAGAAGGGGGTTTAGGAATCATTTAGGAAAGAAAACCCACAGAATAACTGATAATAAAAATCTGTTATTAAGAGTTTCAGTAATTATAAATCTAATAAAAAAAACATGTCTCTTCAATTATGTTCCTGCGTGGACCACAGATGAAAGATCGAGGGGGCCCAACATTTTAACATTTTCTCTCCTCTTTTAAAAAACAAAACTAAAATAAATGAAAATAATTAATAAAACCTCCCATTCAGTAAAGAAAAAATATTACATATTTGTCCTTAAAATTCTGTGCATTTAGATGAGAAACAATTGAATATTTGTGTATAAACTGTGTTAGATCATGTTTGAGGAAACTGAACTCTGAAATGTCTTGAACACTTTTGACCGCCTAAAAATTAGGGTCAATATGTTTTTGTTTTTCAAGAAATTTATACTTTTATTGAGCAAGGATGCATTAAATGGATCAAAAGTGAAAGATTTTTATTTCAAGAGTTCACGCTTTCCTTGTAATAATAATAAAGCAAATTTGGCGAGCTGTCTGGGGAGCGAGCCGGGAGAACGGCGAACTCAGAACCCTAATGGATAGAACCCTAGTGTGGGCAAGAGTTCTGCTCGTTCATCGTCTGCCCCCCTGGAAAGGCGTGAATTTAAAATGAAAATGGTGGAGAAGGGGAGGAGGAGGGATGCACGAAAAGCGAGATGCTGGGAAATGAAAGCTGGGAGAATATATAGTGAGGGGAGGAGATTTGATTGGGTGCGAAAAAACAAGGGATGATTAGGTAAAGGGGCTGCCAGCCGTGTGTGATTACTCGTTCAGTGATCCTCTCGAAACAAAGTTATTTGCAAAACTTTTACTT
>JAUCNO010001819.1:9289113-9316072 GCA_032353835.1 Enteromius viviparus
GCTCGCTCCCCAGACAGCATGCCAAATTTGCTTATTCATTATTATGAGGAAAGCGTGAACTCTTGAAAAACATTTAAATGAAAATATTAAAAATAGTATATACACAATAGCATAATATACAGATATATTTTGTACAAACCTGACCTCTAGATTGAACTGGTGATGTCATAATCACAAATGAATCACTTCTATTAATGCAGGGAAAAATGATGTCCAAAATAGTAGTTGGATGGCACATTATAAATATGGGTACACTTTTCAAAGATAGTGGACCTGTGTCTTACCTGAGGCTAGAACACCCTCGGTTCCTACATTTGAAGTGTTTCTTGTCAGTTAAATGAATAATTCACAGATAGACTAACAAAGGCTATCGTAGATGCCACCCACTGGTGTAACTTGCAGAAGGAACTACAAGAAAATGTCTGGTGATGATGGTGTCCTGTATGCACTTCTAAAACTATGATAATTGATTCAGAATGTATATCGATTTTTTGAATAATAATAATAATAACAACACCTAGAAATAGGTGAAATAGCAAATGGAAACAATCTACAAGTTTGTTGTGTTTTTGGTGTTTTTCACAAAGAAAGAAAGAAGCTCTGCCACCAACCCCTTTATAATTAATACAGATGGTCATAAACTGGTAGGAATTAATCAGGATTCCCCAACTGTCTTTTCTGTCAAGCCCCAGTGGGACAGTATTATTGTCCAAAAAAGAAAGCTACAGTGCCAGCACTCACAGCCATATATGAAAAGCCCCAAACCCAGGCCCTCCCTACAGACACAAAACACATGAATCCACAAATACAGACGCAGTCCCAAATGTGGGTGCACTGTGTTAGGCAGTGTATGGTTACATAAGAGAACGTGACAAGCTTTCATCTCCAGGAAGAGAGGTACAACCATAGAATGAGAGTAAGAGGTGATATAATGGAGAATGGGGAGGATTTTGTACTATTTCTGAGACAATTGAATGAGCTACTTTCCTTCTTTTTTCCTTCTGTCTCCTGTTTTCACTCTCTTAATTTTGCCATGCAGTGCAGCAGAAAAGGGGTCACTTAGCACTTTTCATCTAGTCATTTGCTCACATCATCTTTGTCTGCAAAAAAGCTAGATGTTTTACTTAAATAATGTGATTTGAACTTTCCCTGTGTTCCGTCACTGCAGAAAACTCTGCCACTTGCCTGAATCAAACAAACATGTAACCTCATGAAACCTTAAGAAGGTCATATTTTATTTAAAAAGAAATGTATAAATGCACTTTGCAGTGTTCAGCATTTTAATCAGACCACAATCCATACACAAACAACACTGTGTGTTTTGTTGAGGTAAATCTACTGACCAAGAGAGAGTTTCGGTTAACTACTCGTTAATCTTTTGATGACAGTAAGCGGGGTAACATGATTCTTAACCCAAACAGTCCAGCACAAGTAATTCGTCTCTTTGAATAGAAAGAGAAAATAATCAATATCATGGCTAAACAATTGTGCTGACAAAGCCATTGAGCATAGACTAGTCATTCAGATTCAGCCACCTGTCAGCCTCGCAGAAATGGATTTGCTTTAATAGCAATTGTGCTGATGAATTATAAATCCCAATAAGACCCAGCAATTCTAGCCTGTGATTCCATTCAGTCCAACAGCATTAGCATTAACACTGCTGTTCATATGGTAAAGTTTTACATTAAAAATAAAATTGTGAAATATTACAGTTTAGAATTTAAAACCATTGTTATCTATTTTAATCAAATGTAAAATATAAAGTTACATTTTCAGCAGTCATTAATTAAGTGTCCTTTCAGGAGATATTCTAATATGCTCAATAAATGTATGTTATTTTTTACAATGTTGACAACAATTGTACTTCTTAATAATTCTGTGGAAAATATTATTTTTTCCACAAAGAGCCAGAAGTGAAAAAGGTTTGAAAACTCAAGGTATGTCAGGGGTCAGAGGTCATCATATTTGCTTCCCCTGATATTTGTCTGCTGCACTGTGCTGCACGATTACACCTGGCTTGTTGCTGAGATCTTTATGCTACCTTACAGTGTTGCTGCATTGAGTTTCACCTCTGAGACTGAAAGTGTTGCTCAGGCATGTGGTCTTGGTGTAAGACTTCATGCGTGGGACTTGCTGTAGGAGGCTTGCACAAGGCCGTGTTATGCGGACCATTCTGCACACCTGTAAAGAAATGTAAGGACAAGCTAACAGGCAGAGAAGTCCTTGTGCTTTGAATTAATCCCATTTTTGATGTACTATACGAACATTAAAAATCGAATTGCTTAAGAAGTCGGTTTGAGGATGCATTGTTGAAGTCGTTTTAACAGTAAATATCAAGTGCCCATTGTTAAATGTACTTCCTGTAATGATCAAAAATGTTTGGGGCATTTTTTTTGGATATACAATATGTTATGTCATACTTTATTGAATGTAAAAGTGGCATGTCATTTGTGTGATACATTGACCCGGTTTCCGTTCTTGTGTCACTGATGGTAAACTGATGGTGAACCGATTGATTGGCTTAAGTGATACATTTTGTATGCTCAATTCACCGTCCTTTCAGGGAACAGTTATAGAGCAACATCTATTTAGCTGAAGGACTACTAAAAGATAAATAAAGCCAAAAAACAACTAGTTTTGTTGCATTTTGCTATTTGCAGTTCAATGTATATCATTAAACTCCAAAGAGAATGAGTGAGTAAACAAGTAAACAAACAAAAGTGATCCAGATCCGATGAGCTGCAGACAGAGTTGTTTATGCTGTTTATGTTTTAAAGAATCTCTGAGAGCCCTTAGCTTCTAAAAATCACTGCTTTTATCATTCTAGCTTAGTTTTATCATCTGGTTTAGTTTGGATCGTTTCTGACTGGTATATGGGAAATCACGCTGTTGGAGTGTGTAGGTTTTATGGTTAACCTTACTAACAAATAACACACATACTAGGTTTTAAATACCATTAAACATTAAAAATTCAAAATAAACAATGATATCATGACCATAGAAGCACTGCTCTATGGACCTGAGTTGTTTATTCAGTTGCTATACTATTAGCTTTTAATTAGCTTGTGTTTGAGAGGGTTTTTTCAATACTGTTTGTTAATTCTATATTTGTTCAGATTGTTTTACAGTGTACACACAGATCCTTCTTCTGGTACACTTTATAATAACTACACAGTATGAATGATTAGTTAAGGATTAGTAATCATTTATTTAATCCTTTATAAACTATTGTTCCAACATTATTATGCATATATTATAATATATATATTATTACAAACCAGTTATTTAGGAGTTGTCAGTGTTTAATAAGATCATTAAGTCTAGGTAAATGATTAATACATTTACATTAATAAATATAATTTAGACACATGATAATAGCTGCTCAGTGTGTTAATAAATGCTTTATTAACACATATTCCTGCTGTAATTCATGATTAAATCAGGTAGTTATAAAGCATTTAGTAGTTGCCAGACATCTGTTTTTATGAGCTCATCTGAAGTGAGGACTATTTATACCTTGTAAAGCATTTATAAAACCTTTGTACATTTAGATATGCTTATAAATCAAGAACAAGGCATTTTAGCTGTATTTATAAACTGCTTACTAAGGATAATTAATATTGGAACAAAGCTTTAAAAAGGATGAATGATGAGTATTAACTAATGCTTAACTAATGATTCATAGCGTGTAATTATTATAAAGTGTTACCCATTCTTCTTGATGGCAGAATGAGCCTTCTTTTAGTAGTCTTTTGATATTTTAATTACACTATTATTTAGAAATTTGGGGTTGGGAAGGTTTTTTTTAAAGAAATTAACCCTTGATTCTGCAAGGATGCATGAACTTAAGCAAAAATTACAGTAAAGAAATGTATAATGCTGTAAAAGATGTGTGTTTAAGCTTCTCTCTTATGATGCAAACAACAGATTTTTTAAATGAACATTGTGTTTTTCCTTTCTCATTTGTTTTCCCTGTTTTCTTTCTCCTGCAGTGGGTGGCATTTGCCTCGCTGTTCTTCATACTGGTTTCCATAACCACATTCTGCCTGGAGACACACGAGGCCTTCAACCCCATCATTAACCGCACATATATCAACCCTGAAGATAACAGCTCCAGGTTTCACTTGGAGACAGAGACGGTGGTCTACCTGACCTACATCGAGGGAGTGTGTGTGGTGTGGTTCACCTTTGAGTTCCTCATGCGCGTCACCTTCTGTCCAGACAAAAAGAAATTCATCAAAAACACCCTAAACATCATAGATTTTGTGGCCATCCTGCCATTTTACCTGGAGGTGGGCCTGAGCAGTCTGTCTTCGTCTGAAGCGAAGGATGTTCTGGGTTTCCTCAGAGTGGTGCGATTCGTTCGAATCCTCCGAATCTTCAAGCTGACGCGACACTTTGTGGGCCTGCGTGTACTGGGACACACTCTCCGCGCCAGCACCAATGAGTTCCTCCTGCTCATCATCTTTCTGGCGCTCGGGGTGCTCATCTTCGCCACCATGATCTACTACGCTGAGCGAATCGGGGCCAATCCCAATGACCCACGTGCCAGCGAGCACACCCATTTCAAAAACATCCCCATTGGCTTCTGGTGGGCTGTTGTGACTATGACCACACTGGGCTACGGAGACATGTATCCTCAGACTTGGTCAGGCATGTTGGTGGGAGCGCTGTGTGCTCTGGCTGGTGTGTTAACCATCGCCATGCCTGTGCCTGTCATCGTCAATAACTTTGGGATGTACTACTCTCTAGCCATGGCTAAGCAGAAGCTACCAAAGAAAAAGAACAAGCATATTCCCCGTGCGCCCCAGCTGGGCTCACCCAATTACTGTAAGTCTGCCATGAACTCGCCCCGCCACAGCCCGCAAAGTGACCACTGCGCTCTCGCTGCCCAGGAGGAGATTTTAGAAATGAGCAGAGCAGGTAGGAGGCTTGTTTAAGTAATGTCCTTCTGAATTAGTTTCATAGAATCAGAAATGAGATTTAACTCACCTTTTCTTCCACCTTCAACCTCACAGTCTTTCGAGACCTGCCTGAAATCACACATGTAACCTGTTTTCAAAATCCCTCACTTGGGAATTGTTCAAATGCAGCTCAACCATCTGGAGACATTATAAAATCCCATCGCGCTGCATTCTTAACAAAGATGCGCATAGAAACAAACACGTGTCTTCACCATGGTTGCATAACGACTAATACCCCATGCAACATTTTGCATATCTATCTGTTTTCCATCAGACTCCTGTGAGGATAAATTATATACACTCAGACAAACAGGAGCAAACTCATTCAACAGCTTGCTTTTGTTTTTGTCTATCAGCTCTGCTTAATTACATTCTACTTATAGGTCAATAAACAATAGTTTTTGTTACCTTAATTTCCATAAAAGCTTGCCTAGACAGTGACTCTTTTTGTGGACAAACATTTATATACACTGTATATATATATATTGTTTATATTTTAAACATATTTATGCACTTAATGTGTATATTTGTGTTTGAAGCTTAATTTATATATTTTTTAGAATTTTGTTATTGTAATATAACTTAAAAAATAACTAGATTTAAACAGTACTTTTTAATCCAATGATAATAATAAAAATAATAATCACATTAATCAGATATAAATATATTATTAGTTGTACTCAAATTAAAAAAAAAGCCAAAATAAAGATTGATTTTATGCAACAAAATGTGCATAGAAAAGTTGTAAAATGTTAATATCACATTTTAGGGAAAAGGTCCACATCGCATGAGTATCTGATTTACTTGAGAGGGCAATCAGAAAGACCAGCTATAATCTGGGTTGTACTGTTTAGATTAGTATTTGTTGTAGTTGCAGAAGAGCTGTGATTCAGGAACTACTACACTCATAATCAGTAATCATAATTTCTCGTTTTAGTTTGAGTTAAGTTATATGGTAAAATTAAAAATGTAAATTTGTGTCATTCACACGTGCTCGCGTGAAGATGTGACACAGTAAAGGGGATGCACAGCATAAATATGACTTTTCAACCCACTTCACTCTGTCCTCAGCATTCTTTACACGAATAAGTGGTGTGAGTGCTTTCATTTGAAGCACTCATTTAGAGACTGGCTGTAAAAGAGAAGTGTGGAGATGGGCTTGTTATCTTTGTCTGATCAGACTGGGTAAAGAATTTCTCATTAATGTGTGAGAGTAACTTTGAGTTAATTTTGATGGCAAGAACCCACGACCAGATATTAAGAAACTCCAGTGAAAGATACCCTAAAGGTACAAAAAACACTTGAAGCTATTTATGTCTCAGGGGAAAGAAGTACCATTTAAGTCACCCATCAACAGAAATATATATTTATGATATTTAGAACCAGTTTTTTATATATATATATATAAAAAAAAAGAAAAGTAATAATATAAAAAAAAGTATTGCCTTGCTTATAATTACATATTATTTAGTTACCAGTTTAGTGGATTTAGTTTACTTTTACCACATACAATAAAATAAGATTTTAGGGTAAGATTTATTTTTTGTAATAAAATAATACCTATCTAGCAATTAACCAAAAGTTACAGTAATACATTTATAATGTTACAAAAGAATCATTAATAATTTAAACATTAGACAAACTTAGTAAACTTAATCTTTTTAACATTTTGAGCAGTACATGTTGTTAAAAAAATGAATCAAATCTTTCTTCAAATTTTTGTGGACCCCTATTTGAAAACCTCTTGATGAATCCAGTGTGAGTAGATGGCAAAACAGTGCTTTCCATTGATCATAGGACTCAGAATCATTCTGTTGTTGTGTGAGTTTGTGACAAACACTAAAGTTTGATAACTCAATGAATAATAATATTAAACTATTAGAAACAACCTTAAGTATGTCAGCTATTTATACAAGTTAGAAAAGAAGAGTTATATCTACAGTGTTTACTTGCGTGCATCATTCTGTCCAGTAAAAAACAAAGCTTTGTCATGCAGTGAAATGAAGGGTAATGCCTTCTGTTTTTACACAATCTCTTTTTTATTTCATTCTCTGTGTTTTTACACTGCACTAGAGCCTGTTGCTATGGCAACAGTGTCCAAGCAACGGCACAATAGGAATCGCACTCCGCAATGAGCTGCAGTCATTCATTCGCCTTGCACGACTCCTATGCTATTCACACGGTACCACAAACACACACACACACTTAGATAGTCTGAGGATAAATGCAGTAGAAATCAATACATGACCTACTGTTAATTACTGCTCAGGTTTTTAGGGAATAAAAGGTCTCTGGAAGTTTTAGTGGTTCATCTGATTCATTTGTAATGTTTAGATAAGACACAAAACGGATAATGAATGCAGTTACATTTTTAAATCATTGCCAATTGGATCAAAAATAAACTATACCTAAAAAATAAATTCTTGCTGCCCTTTCATCTCCCTCTCTCTCTGTACAGCACAGCCTTTCTAAATCTCTCTTGTAAATGAGTTTACAGATGGCACAAAGGCCTTGATTATCAGCTCCATCCATTTGACTTTGGGCAGAGAACCGTAAGAATCACCAGCACATAGAGCGAAAGCATCTGTTGAATTGGCCATGGTCGCAGAGAAACATAGCAAACACTCTCACTGCAGACCTGTGACACACACACACACAGAGTGAGAGGCACTGTTTGAGATGAGTCAACTAGCTGTCCTCTATAGACAGTGCCTATATCCATCCCTGTCGTATAGTTATTTCTAATTCTGAGGTCTCTGGAGAAATATTGAGTTGTGTAATTATCTTTATGCTTTTGGCCCTGTTTTTATTCAAAACGGTCCACTCACACTTAACACATCCAGCATAACGGAGCTGCTCTTGCTCTTAATTTAAATTGTGGTATTCAGGGATATGACAATATTTATATTTTGTGTTATGAATAATTAATTGGTTTTGATATATTGTACAGCATATAATCAATGGTTGCTAGTAATTGGATTTAGTCACAGCAGGAAAACAACAGACTTTAAGATAAATTCCCAAAAACCGTGTGTGTTTGAATTTTTTTTTGTTTCAATAAGCATTCAGATTTGTCCTACAAAGAACACAATGAATACAAAATTAGCAGAACACTATAAAAACAAGCCACAAGACATCAAAAATAGCAGAACACAATGTAAGCAAGTGGCAACACAGTCAAAGCACTACAACCATTGTGGCTTGTTGTTATTGTGCTGTGCTAATTTCACTATGTTGCGGCTTGTTTCCATTGTGTTCTTCTAATTGTGTTGCGTTGTGACTTGCTTGTGAATTTGTAAACCAGCATAAACCAGTATAAACCAGCAAAGGACCAACATAAACTAGCATCCCAGCTTCAAAACCTACCTAACCATGCTGTTTTCTTCAGCAGGGATGTTGCTATTTCTGTTTCCATTGTGGTGTTCAAATTTCTCTGTGTTCACAACATAGTGAAAGTAGCACGAGACAACGGAGATGCAACAGAAACGGAATTAGCCTCGAAATGAAATTAGTCTTATGCATTTTGTTGTGGCTATTTATTGGGAAGATTTTATTGTGTTGTACACTACTAGGCCACTGCAGTGTACAGTTAAGATTAATGTAATTTTATATACACCATGTCTTCAGGAGCTTAAAAGTAGTGCACAAGACCTTCAGTTGTCCTCAGTTTTTATTTGGAGTGGCATGAGTTTGAAAGGGTGATGAAGGAACATACATTGTTGGGTCTTTTAAGACACAAAGTTGAATTCAGGTTATCCAGTTACAAAGAAAACTTTTGTAAGTGAGAGGATTTACAATGAGAGTGTCTCGCGGCTGTAAACTAGAAATATAGACGCCAAACTGTGTGCTGAGATCACTATATTTCAAGTTGGTCCTGCACGCGCTACAAAGATTTATTGCAAGTTACTACATAACTTTTTCAAAGATGAATTTGTTAGTAAAATGTAGTTGTAATGCCCACTAATCCATAAACTACTACACTCTGTACAGTATAACATAAAATGTGTACTGACAGCCATATCTATATTAGCAAGTGCCCAATCTCTAAACCGATGCTTAAGGTTGTTTATCGCTTCTAGCTGTTATTCATATTCATAGGGCTGAATGCTGAGGAGAGTGCTGAAAGTGAGGGGGACGATGAAGAGAAAGAGAGATTTGAGGGTGTTCGGAGCAGAAATAGCAATGAGGAAGTAGGGCAGGTGCAGCAGGGCCCCAGCAGGTCTGTCCTTCACTACAGACTCTACGCTGGGGCTCTACCTCTCATATGTAAATAATAATTACTGTCTGTGTACAGTAGAGTAAGTAGGTTCTCATTCATACAAAATTATAGCTGGATATTCCTGCTTGAGAAAAAAACATACAGCTCGTGTAGGCTACAGCTAGAAGTCTCGCTGTTAGAAAGATACACTGTAAAATAGACATGATCATTTATATGATTCATTTACTGTGTTTTAGAACACATACTGTACACAATTACATACAAAACACAAGAGACAGTATTGAATTGAGAATCAAACAGGTTCAAGGTTCAATCAACTGAATGAACCTTTCTAAACTAACCAGCTGTAAAAGCTTTTGGAATATTAGTGATCCCGTTAAATAGTACTATACATTTGGTAGTATTTTACCATTTTATTCCTATTCATTTCACACATTTTTTCAACATTTATAAATGATACATGTGCCCAGATAACTCAAATGTGACTATGACAAGTGGCAAAACCAAGGAAAGCAGCACCTACAGAATCTTAATCAGCATTCAGATAGGACTTATTAAAGAAGTCAATATCAAAGAGATTGAGATTGATACTATCTGAAGAAAAATTAATTGTCAAGTGATGCTTCTGATGCTTTTCATGTTAAAAAAGTATGGCAAATTAATAAACTTAACACTGATTTGAAATAAGCCAACTTTGATGATACAATTTTTTTTTAAATCAGCCTTCGTAGCTGTAAATGTCATTTGACCCCTAGTAATGAAATATTTTACATATTGCTCAAATGTGTGTTTTCAGAACACAACAACAGTTGAGTAATTTTTAATTGGCAGCATTAGAGAAACAACGGTAGAAAGAGTGAGAGGAATGCCTGTTTATCAAACTATTCATAAATATGAGTCATCTTGTCCTAACCAGACTCTCCATCACAGAGGCTTGCATCACTTCACAACTTTCCCTGTGTGTGTGTGTGTGTGTGTGTGTGTGTGTATGTATGTGTGTGTGTGTGTGTGTGTGTGTGTGTGTGTGTGTAAGTATCACTGTGCTGTTAGCTATATAAACTGTTAATGCGCACACACCACGAACCATAAATAAACACAAATCCACTCAAATACCAATATATGTTTCTGCTTTAGAAATCCTATTTTTCTTTATTCACAGTTGCACTTGCCATATAACCTAGACATATAATAAAACATGGCCTGAATCATGTCATGTCTTATTTTCAGGAAGAACATGACATAAGGGCATTAAAATGTAGTTCGCTGAAAAAATTTAAATTATCATCATTTACTCAACTCATGCCATTGCGAACCTGTATGATTTTTTCGCTTCCCACTGTTTTCAGTGTAATAAAATTGAAAAAGAACTGTGGCTGTATCATAAAGTTTCATAAAAGTGGTTCATATGAATTATATGCTTTATATTTTAAGTCTTTTGAGTGAGGAACAGACTCGTCTGTGCATTCCTAAGGAACAATGATGCCTAATTCTTGAACAAATTGTTCATTTTTGTACCTTTCCACTAAATGAGTTGATATAGTTTCAGTTTGTTCAGCACAAAACTTTTAGCTGTTTTGCTAGACTTGAAATATAGTGCACAAGTTGTATGGACTTCTTTAATTATATGTCTAAAATACTTTCAAAGCTTTCAAATGCTCCAGTTCTCATTCACTGTAACTGAATGTAAAAGAACGACCATACCTTACTTTACAGAAGAACTACATGAGGATCAATAAATGAGGACAGATATTCATTTTGCATTGGGTGAGCTGACCCTTTAAGAAGGTATCAATATTTTATTGGGACACATTGGGTTAAAATAGGGTTAAAATAAATCATTGGGTTAAAATAAATCATAGTGTATGTGTCTACAGGGTTTGCATATTGTATCTATCAATAGACTATAATGAAATGTAGCCATACAATACTGCCTACAGGACTCATGTCCCATTTGAATAACCACAAAGTTAAAGCCTGCTGATAGATGCTCTTTTGTTGACAGTAATATGTTAGCAAGAGCGTGCTTGAATCAGTGTTGGCGATACAATGGAAAATCCAGGTGGGAGATATGATAGTTCCCAGCGCTTTTTCCCCCGAGGAGCTCTGGCAGCGCTCTTACTTCTCACAGGTCTGATCGATGAGGTGTAAATCGAGTGAGCAGAAGCTTCTGGCTGCCAGAGAGCTCACAGGTGAACAGGCTGGTTGCCATGAGCTGTTTCTATATATTACACCATGGCTTGGAGCTATAATTCAATGCTCCTCCTTTCTTTTCTTTCATTTGCACACTGCTGTTGAAAACAGAAGAGGTTTAGCATTGCTAAATTCATGCTCATGCAAAACATATGTGGGTAGAAACATTGCTCATGCATACATTATATATATTATTATCATTAATGAATTTTCAGCCATTTGTATCAAAAACAAAACAAATTACTTTAAGGGAGAGTTCACCCGAACATTACCTTCATGTCATTTCAAACCTGACTGTGCATATAGACAGCAACACAACTGACACATTCAAGGCCAAGAAAGGTAGTAAGGACATTGCTTACATTTTCAAATTAACAGTGGTTAAACCTCAAATTTACAATGCTACGAAAATACTTTTTGTATGCAAGAAAACAGGCAAAAATAAAAATACAAATAAAAAAAATACTTTATTCAACAATTCTTCTATGTGTCATTATCTGTTGCCATTTATGAGAATACCATCAATTATGGTTAAACTATCCAAAATTTAAAAATGTGCAATTTAAAAAAAAATAATAATAATTTTTGGAATAGAACCTATGGCTAGCAACATGCTCACAAATGAAAAATAATAACTGGAAAAAGGTTTTAGTAATATTTCTATATGCAAATTGCATATGAAAATGATCAAAAGTCAAGTTATTGGGATTTTTTTTATTTGTGTGTTAAAAAAAACATGTAGTAATTTTAGTGTTTTTCAGACATTTTATTCTGTAGTTTTCTAGAAAGGTTTAGGCAGGTTCAGGCATAGTTAAAACATAATTAGAACCACTAATAAAATGCTGTGACCAGAACAAAATGTTAATATTACTTTTGCTGTTGAATGAGTATGCTTGCAACCCCACATAAATCAATGTTTGCTTACATAACATACATTTACATCCATGTCACTAGAAGGGCTTCCCTTTACCTTACCTCGCCTATCTCTCTGTCCTGCTCAAGCCCTCTCTTTCATCTGTTTTGGTGTTTCATCATGGCTACATGTTCTTCTTACATGTGCTTGTGTGTTTGAAGATCCCAAAGTGAATGGTGAGGCAGCTAAAGCAGCGCTGGCCAATGAGGATTGTCCCCACATAGACCAAGCCATTTCCCCTGAAGATGGCCAGATCTTTAACCCAAGCGAGCCAAGGGGAGACACTCCGTGCTTCCTTCTGAATGTCAGCAGACGAGCCACAAACACAGGCACCCGAGTGAGGAAGGGTATGTAACCACTGTGTGAGGCTATTGCCTGACACACACACACAAACACACACACACATCAGGTGCATTACACATTAAATTAAGACAGTCCGAACATACAGACAAGCAGAGCGCGCCCACAACAGACAGTTTATAACAATGCAGTTAAATAACTGCAGTTAAAGACCAAATTTATAGCTCAGCCATTTTAGTCAGATGGGTTCAAAAACCGCATCTTTTGTTGAAACTTTCACTTCCATTAGTTTTTTTTTATTATCTTTTAAACACTACCCTCAACATTGTTCATATGTAAAAAAAAAACTGAGACAGGGCGTATCAGATAAAGACCCTTCCCTGCACGCTCAGATCCTTCCACAAGTCGCATTTCTCCAACCCTCTTCCCTTTTTACATATTGTTAATAAGTTATTTCCACACCACGCTGCATTACGTCAAACTCATATTAACACACATACAGCTGCCTCCTGGGGCCAACCTTAATCTTCCCTTTTTTCTGTTTTTCTTTGTTGTTTGTTTGTTTTTTACTTGTTTCTTCCACCACTGTACATGCCTGTGGTCTGTCTCTATGTTTGTACCTCCTTCCATCTCTCCCTCTCTCCCGTCTTCCTTATGCTACCTGGTTGGCTCATAGCCGGAATGTTCTCAGGGAGGTCAGGGGCGGAGCCGGCCGGCCCGACGCATGGCACACAGGGTTACCCTCTGCTGCAGCTAGGCTGGGCACACAGCCCAGAAGACGGCCATGCCAGGGTCACCACCTGAGATCCATGCCTGTTTCGCTGTCATACGCTTAAACCGCTCACCGCAGCCTTAGACAAATATAAGGCCCCTACACGCTATGTAGCTTCACAGGCTGTCAATTAGCATCAGCAAATGTAGTGTCATAAATACAAACACACGTTCATGTTATTTCACACCTGTTCTAGTTTGACCCCTGAACCCTCCTTTCCACACAGCGACGACATAAACTGGTCGTTTCTGATCACATTCAAAGAATATCTACTATCATCCACCAATTTGTCATGTGATCATTTTCTAACCAATAGCGCTGTCTGTCTGTGTCTTATGACATGTTGCTCTGTGTGAGCATGCTCTGTTTGACTTCAGATCTTACCCACAGCCAAAAGCACCACAAGATGGTCAACATCATCACCAAGCAGAACTACTGTACACACACTGTTCCCAACAAATATGTGTTTTTTGTGTGTTCTTTGTGTGATCTACTGTATGTGTAAGTTTAAAAGTGTTTTGAAAGATGTGTGTGTGTGCGTGTGTGTGTGCATGCAGTGCTTCAGATTGCACTGTTCTTTTTTTCTGTAGCATTATGTTGTGCATGGGTTAGGGCAGTCCTGCGGCCTTGCTGCACAATCTGTCCTGATGCCTGTATGGTATTGGATGAGAAAGTCAAGACTTGGTTTTGCAAAAAGGCAAAAATTTTGATGGTGTAGATACCCCACTGAACTATGACATGCTCTTTCATTTTGAGTCAAAAGTCCCAATAAGCCATTATTAGAGAAATGTGATACCACCACTCCAAAAAAGGCTTTCTGTTGTGTTGTTTTAGAAGTAATAAAACAGAGTCTCAGCTTTCAAATTATGGCAGTTATAAAGCGTAAGTTTCGCACAGTTACTTGAAGAATATCATGTTATGACTTCAAAACAATATTAATATGCTGTGAGATTTGAAAACTGATGCTTTACACATATCCAGTCCCTGGATTTTTGAATTCTGAACTGTTTCAATACCATACTTCAAGCAAAAAAATACAAACACAGGAATATGTACCTATATCAACATAATAAAAATGTGCCTGTTTTGCTTTTTCCTATGCTTTTTATGATACCAGGCTGAAGATAACATGTTTTAAATGAATGAATTGTTATTTAAACAAATAAAATCATTAAATATATGCACTATAAATATGCATTTTTGTCCAAAACTAATTTTTTCGTAATTTCTACAAGAAAAAAGAATAAAAAAAGCCATGTTTTTTATTTTTTATTTATTTTTTTATTATTATCACAGCCATCATTTAACTGTATGGCAACATAATAATCATATAATTTGAAAGCTGAGAGTTTCTTTTTCATTTTTTTTTTGACATGTCAAAATGACTCAAAATGATGGTGCAAGTCATATAAAGACTATGAAATAATGGCAGAAACTGAGGACCTGACTCTGACAAATCATTAGACTGTATTCTTGGTTGCCTTAATTTTAAATGCACCAGCTAACTTAAATTTTTAGGTTAATGAATCTGTGAACTTCTAAATTCTAGTTGCAACTTTTGCCTTGCAATGCAATCCAAAGCCTTCTTTGCTCGCTCTAATGCCAGATTAACCAACCGATCTTTGTGCATGCCCTCACAGAGATTGCATGCCATATTAAACCCTTTGAACCTGACCCATAGCAGCAAACATGGTGTGGAGCAAACTGACAGAGGTCAAGACTAAACCTTTGTGTCTCAGCAACTGGCATATGCACATTTCTCTCCACTAAACCAAGGTTATCAAAAGTCCCGAAGCCTGGGCACCATAACCGGCAAGGCCCGAACGCTGGCCGAGGTGGTATCGATGTCCACCGGGTCCTGCGGCCCACCTGTTCTCCTGCGGCGGACCCATTCTCCAATCCCCTCCATTCTCTAAGAAATGGAGAAGTTGTGTAGTTAGAGCTGTCTCCCTGGGTCTTCCTCCCGCTCTGCTGCCTTCTGTTCTCTGCGCTGTTTGATTTGGTCTGGTCTGTCTTGTTCTCTGGTCCTTGTTTTCTGGAGCTGTGTTTTTGTCTCCTCCTCCCTGCTTTTCCTCTTCCGTTCGTTTTGCTTGTTTCTTGTCTTCACGTACCAACTCTCAACTCTTACAAAGCCGTCAGAGAGAAAGAAAACCTTCAAACGATCTCAGGGAAATTTATAAGGATTTCCTAGTTACGAGTGTTTATCAGACACAATAAAAGAACTGGGATGAGAAAGGTAAACCTTTCTTTTAAAGCACACTGTTGTTGTACCTGGAACCAATTCAGAACTGGAAAAACTGGCATCCTCCCTTCAAACGATAGAAATAATATTTTTAAGGATTTACTATGAATATTTACTTATAAATCCTCTCCTGTCTGAATATATTCTCACATAAAGCAGCCCTTTCAGACACCTGGAGGACCTCTTTAACGGTTGCTGTTTTTGGTTTGGACGTTCGTTTAATTTTTACCGTACTTCCCCTTTGCTCTGATGGAGTCTTCCTCCCTTCTTACTTCATCACCTCATTAACAAGATCCCAGGTAGGAGGTATCAGGACCCTTTTTCTAACTGTCCACAGCAAACATCTCTCCTTTCTCTGCACTTCTTTCACTCTCCCTGTGCATTTCTGTCCATCTCTCTTTCTCCAACCTCTTTAGCCTTGGATTGCGAAAGCAACCCAAATGAACGTTTTTACAATGCAGACGAAAGAGAAAGTCTTATTTTCTCAACCCATTTCCTGTTCATTCTGTGAGCTGAATGAAAACAAGGCCCAATGGCAGGATGACCCTGAGCAATCCCATCCTCCCCTGTATTTTCTACTGCAGATCCCTGCAAAGAGGAAACTGCCCTAGTTAAGTATATGCAGTCAGAGGTGCTCAAAGTGACCTGAGAAGGCAGCAGCATCTCAAAACCTTGGTTTCCCTTCTCCAGCCTTACTGGACTGCACACAATGGCCAGAGGGATTTCAGGCTGGAGTCCAAAGGAAGGATGTATGTGTAGAAAGCAAGCACAATAGAGGATGTTGTTAGTCGACGCAGTGGCAAGGGTTTTTATCTAGATTCCGGCTAACTGAAGAATCTCATGAACCAGGACTTTTTTAAGGAAGACCTTAAGGACCATCGACTGAAGAGTGCGATGCACGGATGGCTTTAAAGCCAGCAAAAGGAGTTTTATAATCATAATACTAATGATAGTACCTGCAGTGACAGATGTAGTGGACTCTTACCTGTTCATTTTAGCATGAGCTGCATGGTGTTACATCAAAAAAAAGAGGAAAATATTCTATATCTGTTATGAATCTGTCTGTACAAAACAAATATTTTCTTTCAAGAGTTCTTGACTTGACAGAATTGACATGTAGCCATGGATAATGAGATGTTCAGACCATGTTCTTTATTTCAGAAACTGATTTCTTCATTCTGTCTTTGTTGTAAACCACGCGACTCAACTCTGGTCACATTGACCTCAAATTCTGAATGAGACACTAGTGGTTTCTGCCGTCAGATAGATTGTAAATTCCACTTTTCAACTTTGTTTCTGTCTGGCATGCTTGTGATTATAGAGAAAAAAAACTGAGCAAAATGAGCTATTTTTCTGTTTTATGTCTTATTTATTGGTGAATAGATCCTGTGGAAACTGTCGTAAGCAACTGTTTGTTTCACATATCAAGTGCAGACTTTTAACAGTGTTATTTTTGGAGAAAAATCATCAAAAAAAAAAACGAGAAAAACGGCATCCTGTTGAGATGTTTTACATTTTCTCTCATTACTTTTAGGTACTAAAACACAAAGAAAAGCAAAAAAGACAAATGTATATTTACATTATAAGAGAATTGTATGCAATTTAGCTAACTTTGGGGAAAAAAACAAACGCATGCACTATGTTATGCAACAATAACTGCATAGAAAAACAGGAAAACATGACTACAACCATAGCATGAAATAAATTTTCTATGAAACCTGTTAGAGCGCTTGGGTTTTTTATTTCATTGATTGCAGTGGAATGTTTTATGTTTTATTTCTGTTTCTCTCATTGGATGATGTACCAATACTCTCTTTGGCACAAAGAGCTGCATTGGAAGGTCTTTGATGCGAGTCAAAAGAAAAAGAAAGTATGTCTCCAGGTGGAGCAGCATGGCAGACTGCACTGATGAGCATGGTGATGAATTAAACCATTAACATTTGAAGGAAACACCTGCATGCTGTGAACGAGCTGAAGTTTTGAACAAGCGGTATCAACATACACTCTGCTCAATGAGGTATGATGCTAAAGCCTGCCTTATACGCCTGCTAAACGTGCTTGCTAGCAGACTGCATTAACGTCACCCTTTGCTCTCCTTTCATCCCTTCCTCCCACTCCTCCTGACCCCTTCCACGTCTCCTCTGCGCTGGCTCGCACGTCATCCCGCACCCTCTTCACCCGTCTTTGTTCTCTAGGTGTCTGGGTAATAACTCGTCTGTTGTCTCTCTTCTTTTTCATGTCTGTAGAGGCTTCTCGGCAGGGCCGGCACAAACCGCCTGCAGACTCTGTGTGTGTCATGAATCGTGGTGTTCCAACCACTGTGTGCATGGCCCAGAACACCCCTCCCACTTCTTGATAACACTCTATAATCTGTTTGTTGTACACTGAATGGGTGGAAGACCCCTTTCTACACATTTAAATGTATTTCAAAGGGACTTTTTCGCTGGTGGCTGATAGTACTGTCAACTTGTAGTGGTGTGTAAAATGTGTATTTGAATGCATGCGTGTTAAATATGTGTGTGTTTTTGTACGTGTGTCTGTACTGTTAATATGCTTTTCGTGTTGCCCACGCTTGCGACTGAATATTTAGAGTATTTATTCATCTTTACAGGTTTATAAGGTCAAACCTATCCAATAACTTTTTGCTTTTTTTGCGAATCACAACAAATATTCACAAAGCTGCCTTTAAATTAGAATGGGCTCAAACTACTGATGTTGTTCTCGGTTTTGCTGCTGCTGTAAGTCATCAGTTGCCTTTGTTTGCTGTTTGCACTTTTTCAGTAAACTTTTACATTCCAGGGCTCAACAATAAGAATTATCTGAATGTACAATTATGTCCTTAAATCAAAACTGACAAAAACATTATTAGGTTTTTACGTTTAATCAAATTGTTTACTCCTTAGTTTGTTCCAAAGTTGTTGGCGTGACTTCGGTAACACTTTACTTTGATGGTCCCTTTTGAACAATCTGTTGACAATAAGTAGCTTTGCACCTAGTACATGTCAACTATTTGTCATTAGAATGTTAGTACACTCTCTAATTAATATCTGCTAACTCTTTATTGTGATGATCTCCCAAAAGACGCTCTACTCAAGTAGATATCAACTTATTCTAACCCTACCAGTCTATTAATACTCTGCTAGCACTGTATTGAGAGTTAGTAGGTATGTAGGTGCAATGTTACTTATAATCAACAGAATATGTTAAAGGGACCATCAAAAGTGAAACCGTGATTTCTTATGGAACACGAAAGAAGATATTTTCAAGAATGTTAATTTCTCATTGACTTCTATTGAATCTTTTGTCAGTGGGAAATTGGTTTCTAATATTCTTCAAAATATGTTCTGCTGCTGTAGAAAGAAATGCAAAGGTTTTAGATCAACATGAGAGTAAGTCGTGACAGAATTTAAATTAATGTGTGAACCACTTTTTAGTAGCTAATGTTAGTAAGATTTGATCTTGGTGGCCTTTTTAGCAGACCTTTTTATATGTATTTCTATATATAAAGATCAATAAACATAGTCACAATATTGCACTTGTCTGACCGTTCATCTGACAACTGTGCCAAATCCCTGAGCCCTTATTGTTGAGCCCTGTATGTGCTTAATTTACAAATGTTAGTGGACAAATTGTATGTATTTATAATGTTTTTAATTCCAGTCTAACTCGTTCTTTCCTTGAACCCAGCAAGGAGATCAGTTCACGCCAGTGAAAGCAAGTGTTTTTTTAAATGACGTGAGATTTAAACAGAAAGTGTCAAACACACACTCATGTGTTCTTCATGCAGTAAAAACTGACACCATTATATCTATCCAGTTAGTTTAAAGTAAACTCACTGCCAATGACATGTTTTTAAAATCTACAGGTGAAGAAACCTGGTTAAGAAGTAGCAATGCTTCCTAAGAAGCCTTGTTGCAAATGTTGTGAAATTCTTTCAAATAGTTTCCAAAATAAATATTACTAAAACAGGACATTTAATACAATCTAAAATAAAACCCCTCTGCCTTTTTAATTAATTAATTTATTACATAATAGCACAAGGCTACACTTGTTTAGATTGAGTGGTTCACTTTAAACCCCAAGTGAAGCTCACACATTTTAAAGGGGTCATGAACTGAGAAACCAAAATTCTCTTCATCTTTAGACATATATGAGATACTTGTACTATATAAGCATTCTGTAAGTTTCAAAACTTTCTTATTAGTCTAAAAACAGTTTATATTGAAGCCAACATAGATATTTATAGATATTCTATTTGAACATTTTGGAATGGTCAACTTGACGTCATTCACCAAAATAATCAATGAGCATTCAAAGATATACAATGCGTATAATTTGCTGTTGTAGACAAATTTAACTTGGACTGGGTTCGTAGATCAATCCAAAAATGGCGGATTGGGTTACATATCACTTTCCATATAAACAGTCGTTAATGAGGCATCCATTTATATATATATATATATATATATATCTCTATGGAAGCTCTTCTGCCAAAACGACAGCTTGTGGAATGTACACCTCTGTAATGTTACAGTGTATAAGCACTGCCTCCGCACAAGCAGATCAACGCCTGCTTCTACGTCACTGCCTGTTTAGCCCCGCCCACCAATTCACACATGTAGTGTTTACAAGAGAGAGGTGAACACGCAGGTCTACACAGAAACCAGATGCTCCAAACACAACAAGATGCTGTGCAGTGCCAAGTTGTGGGGAAAAGAACTCTTTCCTTCTGATCCCAACATTATGAATTATGAATTATTATTCAAATTTAATAAGTGCTATTTATGTGGTTCTAACCTACTCCACAGCAGTGTCTATCTGTGAAGGCTGTCAAACTTTTTAATACACAACTACTAGCCAATCATAGAATGCCTAACTGAGCATAGCATTCTGATAAGGGGTGTTAAAAACAGGACATCATATTTTATAAATAACATAATAAAACTTGTTTTTTGATGTAACGCTATAAGTGGACCTCAGAGAACAGTACAAAATAAAAGGCAGTTCATGACCCCTTTAGGAAGCAAGATCTATCACCGAGTATTTATATGTTTGTAAATATTACAGTAATATTTCCTATATTATACTATCTAGCTAAACTTTGCAAGGTTATTCTTAAGTCAGATTTCCTCACATCCTTAGGTAGCTACTATACAATCCGCATTTGTAAGGTGGATTAAGAAACGTTATTAATGAATGCAAACTGCATGATGTTGATGGTAAATATTAAATATACCTCAGTTCCATGTATGCATTTGAAAAAGGCGAAAATAAACTATATAGGCATGATTCCAGTTACACAATGGGCTAAATATAACAGAATTCTGTTGAGAGGATGCTTCAAAGGCTCTTTTATTGCTTCTAACAGATTACCAGTTTTGTTGCTAATTGCAGTTATCAGCTTGTCAGAAAGGCTGTGTTTGAAATTACCTCTCTATGATAACGTACAATTTATTTAACCAACTAAATGCTTTTAGGGGGACTTCTAAGGATTTTAGTAAAGGCAAATTAAGTTTAAGAAAAATAAATGAACCATTTGAATTACTTTGTTGTGTTTGTCCTTTTATATACTGTATATCTTTAAGACTTTGCATGCCTGTCGTATATGTCTAAATACATCCTAAAATGTGTCAAAAGAAATGCTCACAAGGTGTGATTTATGATTTAGCCTTTTTTATGTCTATGTTGAGTGACAGGAAGCTAAATGCACGTGTGGCCCTCTACGAGCATGTGGCCGTGTGTGAGCAAGGGTCTGTGTTTTCTCTGTTTGAGTGCATGTACCCCCAGTTCTTTGCTCTGCTGCTGAGCTTTGATCTTTTCAGACACTATGGCAACCTAGTTACCTAATAGGGACCGTAGCCATAGCAACACAAGTATGTGATCTGCTTTCAAGGGCAGCCTATTTCTCCCATGCCTCCCTGCTGCCTGGTTACATTTGTACGTGCTATTTGGGTCCGCGATTCATCAGACACGTTCACACATCAGAACACAAAGTTCTTCACATAATTATCACTGATGCTATTCTATGTCAGTAACGGTATCATTACAGTCTGTTGCATCTGCCTACATAGATCTAATGCTGTTCATGAGGTACATAAACAAAACTAGACCTTGTGATGATTGGGGTATTTACAGTGATAATTACCTCGCCAGTAATTACATACCTTTGTTTATGTGTGTGCATGAAATCTCAACCCTGGTTATTCACCTTCTCCAATTGTGGTTATCGTGAATTACCAACTACACACCCTCACACACAAGAGGCTGAACAGCTGTATAATTCTGGAGGATGGCCCAAGTCCAGGTAAGAAGACAAATAGTAACACTTCTGACTGCAGAGCACTGCAACAATGGGGTTTGACCTGCAGGAACAGGAAAAACTCAACGGCAGCCCTGCCTAGTGCCCAACCAGTGTCACACCATCAAAAAAACATCACGTGAGACATTCAGTTTGGATAAAAGCTTTGGAGTCATTATAAAGAGATGAATAAAAAGCGTAAAGAATAAACTTTAATTGTCACTTAATGCAGTAGCATTTTAGAGTTCATGAGATTTTTCATGCAGATTGTGATCTTATCATTTTTATCAAACTGTGTGTATCTGGTATTTTTAACCTTGTGGGACACTTTTTTTGGTCCCCATTGTTTGGTAGAGGATAGAATATAGTTTGTACAGTATGAAATGTATTATTTCCATAGGAAGTCTTCATAACATGTGGAAACCAGTGTGTGTATGTGCATATGGAGGTTTGCATTAATGGATGGAATTAATTTGATAAAAACTGACTTTTAAATCATCATAAAGGATATTTTCAATAATTGTATTTTTCAACATCAAAGAATTTTGAAAAATGTATCATGAATTCAACAAAAATATAGGCAGCACACACATATAATATCTTAAGTATTTATTCTTGTATATATAGTATATTATTTATACCTGAGTATAACATCTTGCTTAAATAGGCATTGTGGAATGGGAATATAGTGCGCTGAACAAATATGTTTGCACTAATTGTGCATGAAATAACTAAATACAAACATTTTACAAATCTTAAAGTTCCAGAAATATGGTAACCTTAAAGCCATGGGTTTATATGGCACTAAAGCAACTAAATCTCCCATCAGACAGCCAGTCAGACACGTCATTTTTTAAAGTCTTAAACGGTCCTTTCTTTAAATAATACATTACAAGTAAGATAAACCTTTTCATTGATGCACAGATCAATGATGTGCTTGGGAATAGGGCAGGATTTCACTTTGGACTCCAATTAGAACTGAAATCAGGAAATCCCTGGAGGGTCTTGGAGCCATTATATCTCACAGAGGGATTAGGAGGTCCGATTCCAAGAATATTCCAGGAGATCTGCTGGATGTTCCAATTTTAAAATAACTGCTGTTTATATAGCTCAATTTCCTTAAGTGAATGATATGGTTACATGTTTGATGACAGGACTCCTTCCTGTGCAGGACATAACCTCCTCTGCTATTCACGGAGGTGAGTAATGAGCTGAACTATATGTGACTGTGCTGATGATGAGGCGGAAGGCCACTGAGCATGTGCAGTAATTCTGCTCAGGGCCTTCTGCTCATGCTGTTACTTCATCTTCCTGTGCTGTCACAGGATGGCCTGCCATCGAGCAGCCAGCCCTGAAAGTTTAATGAACACCAATTAAGCCTTCACAATCGCTTAAGTGGTCGGGACTATTGGCAGTGGAGACAGAAGTGCTCTGGGAGGAGATAATGAAGAGAGAGACAGAAATAAGGAGTAAAACGAAAAAAGGAGTTGATTATAAACAACAATAAATACAACTTTAAAACATCTATATTTTTTTAATCTACAAATTATGGACTTATTAGGATTGTTTTCTCTTGATGGCATTATGCTCTCATTAATATTAGAACATAATTACTAAATTGTTAATATTAATGTCAAACTATTTAATACATCCAATAACACAGCAACTCATGTATACCCTTTAAAATGCCTCAATATGAAGGATAAATCTATCATATTCTATTCGTGCCATTCTGTGATCTTTATATCAGTGCAGATTTGAGAGCAGCTCTGACTGCATGCCCGACTGAAACATCGACACATGCATTTCATCTGCAGCTCGTTGCTGTCTGCCCTTTCATATCTCTTCTGGTGGGAACCCTGTAAAGCAGCCAAGCCCCCTTTGACTCTCTATCTCTCTTATCCAATCTCTTCTATGACTACAAAAGGAGCACTGGAGTGTGTATACACATTTTTCATTGACCCACTGGAATGTACAATGAATATGCATGTAGGAAAGTCGAGTGAATTTGCAGATAGGAAAACGTTTTTTTCTGCCAATAAAAACATGTGTAGCCTATAGTTCCAGAGACTCATGCATCATATACTGTATAGGGTCTACAAATATAGAATAACTGCATGAATTAACTGTGTACATGTACCATGACATGTTTTATTGTCACAATGCATGGCATTTTTATGAAATCTGAAGATCATTGATTTTTAATGTGGCTTTCTGCCAGAATTCTCCAGAGGACTTTGAACGTTCTGTTTGTTGGAAGTGGTTCTGGAAACAGTTAGAGTACTTTGATATTAGTGCTGCTCCATTAAATACAGTCCAAGCATCTCCTTCATCACAAGATATAATGCGCATGAAATGAAACCCTGAAATATGCTACTCGGGGAGTAATCTAATTACATGTATTCACATCTGTAATGAAAGGGTGTCTTGGAAATTTTCCAAGTTCTTCTTTATTCTCATTTCGAGAGTTTAGTAACAACCTTTCCAAAAGCAATGGTCGCAAGGCCTGTCGTTATCAATAGAGTTCAATGAAACTAAAGACTATAGTAGAAAACGGTTGACTCTAGAAGACACCTTGTAGGCAGCTAACGTTACATGACCCAATGATCTGAAAAAACATTTGACTGTCATATTATTTCAGAAAGATGTGTCTAGATAAAATGTGAACAGAATCTTGCTCAATAAAAACCATGTTAATAGAAACGTACAGTACGCTGCATTTACATAGCTATTAGTGGAATTATTGCGACAACACATGACCTAAGATATTTAGCTTTCACTACAACCGTGCACACAGCATTGTTCTTACAGTTTGCTTAAGTATTTTAGCAATCTTTGTGATTTCCTCACAACTATAAACACAAAACACTAAATGAAAATAGCCTGCACCAAGAGCTATCAACACAAAATGGTATTTTTGTGCAGTGACAGACACACTTTTTATTATCTCAATCAATAAGAGAAAATGTTTGCAAACAATTTAGGAAACTGTATATATATGTGCCTTGATATATGCCTGAAGCTTGTCTCAGCTTTCAGTTTTACTGACCGAGTTATCACTGCAATACAACAGCACTGCCCTCTTCTGGCTACAGTATCATGCTGCAGGGTACAGTAACAATAGCGCTCGAATCATTTGAATAATAGATTGAGTTTGCTAAAAAATTATTTAATAAAAGTTGGCTACATTTATTTATTAATTACATTTGATCTCTCCTTATAAGAATCACTTAATCAGCATTCAGTAAGCATAGACATGAATGGTCGTGGACAAACAGCAGAAGACAAAACACACAATATACACACCACAGTTTCAGATTCACATCAGGATAATAAGAAAAAGGTAAAGCATTTTAGTTATAATATACATGTTTATATAACAAACACCAATAAATAATTTATTCAGCTCATGGTATGAAATGAATGGGTCCATTTACTAGAAGATACAGTAGGTTTGGTGTTGGGAAAGCAACAAAGGCCTTTAACTGGTCATCTAAGACTGTTTATTTAACAACTATAACACAAATGTGTGAAAGCTTTGACATTTGTAGCAGTGATTTGATATAAGAGATAGCGGGAATAAAAGATATTAATATGAGCATAAGTCATAATGGTTTCAGACGCCTAGGTGTGCACTGAGTCGATAGAGAGCATCTCCTACAATGTCCAGCTCGTGTCTGAGCTCCTCGACCACATCGTTGATGCTGGGCATGTCCTTCAGCACACACACGCTCTGTGTGTACGGGTTATACCGCAGGGAGAATGGACGCTGGATTGTCTTTGCAAATTCACTGTGAAGAATAAAATTGAGGAAACATATGGTCAAAGCAAAATAGCAATGATACGGCATACAAACTTAAGAGGTTTGTTTGAAAACAGATTTACCGCATTCTAAATTTGGCTTCCTCAAAGCTCTCTGAAACAAAGTATACATCTTGAAAGGTGGTGATGAGGCACTCCTGTTTGCAAGTGACATTGGGCTCAAAGGGTAGGATTTTAGCAGAACCTGAGAGAGAGTGCTTCAAGACAAAAAAAAAAACGTGATAAATCGAGTGATAATACCTTTATCTGTTGGAGGTGGTACAGCTCATGGTTGACTATCGGAAGTGATTAGTTTCACTTTATGCATGTATGCATGTTTCAGAGTCATTAATTTCATTAGAAGCAGTTAAAATACTGTTCGAAATTTGAGGCACTCAATAATAGGCTATATATATATATATATATTTTTTTTTTTTTGTTTTGTTTTGTTTTTTTTAATTGATACTTTTTTCTAACAAGGATGCAGGAAATAGACCAACAGTGACAATGTTTTTTTGTTTAAAATAACTACTGTTCTTTTGAACGTTCGCAGATCCTCACCTGCCCGCTCATCGCTATTATCCAATCTCCCAATTATATCATTCCCCTATCAGATCGCACGCCACTCCCTATAAATAGCAAAAACTCCTTTTTTCAGCATCTCGATCTTAGTATCCCTCCCCCTCCCCAGCTCCTCCTTTCAGTTCTTTATCCAGGGGTAGCACTCAGGGTTAGGACTAGGCCGTCCATCTCCGTCCTCCCTGAGCCTGTTAGGGTTGTTAAGCCCTCCTAACCCTGAACTCCACGGACAGCATGCCAAACTCGTTTCTCTATATTGTATTACCAGCAAGTTCGATAAAAAAGATATTTAAAGGTTAACTAAGTATTTTATTCATATTTACTAACTAGTTATTAGATTAAAAAAATCATAAAAAAATATTGTTGTAAAACTGATCATGTGTTTTTACCTTAAGTTCGCTGATAGAAGAGAGAAGCCCAGCGCCGTATGCTCTGAGTGAACCCTCCTGCTTACAAAGGCCAAACTCCACCGTGAAGAAATAGCACTGCAATGGCACACACACCAACATAACCATCAAAACTAGTGCAAACAATATTTAGCCTTAATGCTTATATAATGTATAACAGGGTTGGGGCCATTCATGAATTGAATTGAGAATGAATGGCAAATTCCAATTCACTTCCTGGAATGGAATTGGAATTGGAACTGCATGCAGCTGACAGGAAATGGAATTGGAATTG
>JAUCNO010001819.1:9320319-9333669 GCA_032353835.1 Enteromius viviparus
TCGTAGATTTGATTGGATTTGGATTGATTAGGTAATGCGGAGCCGGCCGTGGCTAATCATGCGTACACGCTCCTCCCACTGATTCGGAACGTGCTTGTCACTGGTTCCTGTTATCTCCCAACCAAAGCCCCAGTCCACACTATGGTTCCAGTCCGGGGGTGATTTGTTCACATGACATGGAAAATAATATAAGCACGTCAATGAGCACGGCTCAGATTAATAATGATGTGGTAGTTATGAGCAATGGCTGTTTACAAGCTCACACCAGCATTAATTAGCTCAAACGCAATATAATTAGGTACTGCTGTACGTCCATTTCCAAACAACATGACTAATCTTTTATTCAGACGTTCTCACGCTACTTCTGTGCTTTATTGGTCCATTGTCTGTGCCTCCCACTGCTTGGTCATTGATCTGAAAGACCTCCATACCCCTCCTCAGGGGGACACAGAGACAGTCTTTTGTAAGGCAGCCCATAAGTACACATCTCATTAGGCTTCATGAAGTGATAGATTCACCATCTATTGAAACACAGCCAGTCTATACCAGTTCCAACAGCATGTTGAGATTTTTTTTTGACCCATTTTATTTCAAATGTAGAATACCTTTAGCTACGCAAACAAATTTCGTTCAGTATATCATTAAAATATTGAAAAGCAAGACGTGACCAAATCAAAATGCTTTGTACTTTGTGACTCAAAGAAAATCTCATTCATATAACCGCAACTCATTTGGAGGTAAGACACAGGAAATGCTTGAGCTTTTTGGTGGTCAAAAAGAACCAGGGAAAGAGCAGTGCTCCATATAAGGATGCATGCATCTTAATAGGGTTAGCATGTACACCTTATATTTACTTTTGAGATGTACATTCATTTCCTTTTGGCCATATATGATAATGGTGTTTGCGCAGAACCGGTGACGTATACAGCATGATTGAGCCAAGTCAAATCATGCTCAGACTAATCCAATGCAGCACTGGAGTCTGGTCGATTATCATAAGCTTCACTGTAGACACACAGCTTCTGCAATCAGAGACTTCATTCTCAGACAATTCAATCTGCACTCCGTCGCAGCAACAGGAAGTTCCCTTCAATCTAGGTTGCAAGGGAAAGCAATGATAGAATAAACCATGATACATATTGTGAGTTCATTGGTCTGTCAAACAACCTGAAGTTCCTTCAAGGTATTAGTGATTCCTGCCCTCCCAGGTGAGCAAGACAAGTTATGCGATGCAGAACAATGTCAGGAAAGATTAAGTCTGGCCATGATCACTGAGCTTCAGTTGAAAGATGACAGTCGTAAGAAATATTTGACCAGCCTAGTAAAAAAAAAAAAAACCTTACAGTAGGTGGACCAATTAGATTTGTTCCTGTGCTGGGAAAAAGAACTAGGTAACTCTCATTAGTGGTTTAACTTGAGGCACTTGAGTCAAGTTTTGGCACGGTCTGCAAACTTTATGAGACTGTAGAATTTGATATTGACCTTTTATATCTGTTATTTAAAAGCAAATGCTCATTGATATCCAAAGAAAGGAATACATTAATGTGTATAGCTCAGAAGCTCTGAGAGCTAATTTGTGTGACCAAGGCTAAACATCTGCGTCAGCGTGCTGCATGTGCATCTGGCATGCTCTGCAATCTATGATCTCTTTATTACCCGGTATGGATGATGGAGAGTGCAAAACAGGGGTATATGATTCCGGAGGAAATCAAGAGGACTTCCTGTTTCATAAAGTGAAGTAATGACATACATTCATCTATTAAAAAAGATGTTCTTTGAACTTTCTATTCATCTGTGGTTTCCATAATATTAAGCAGCCCAACTGATTTCAACATTGATTATAATAAATGTTTCTTGATCACCAAATTACCATATTAGAATGATTTCTATAAGAGCATGTGACACAGAAGACTTCTTTTATCAGTTCTTTTAAATTTCAACATTACAATTTAAAATAACAATTACTGTTTTTTTATGCATTTCTGATTAAATGAACGCAGTCTTGAATAGCATAAGAGACTAGTAGTGTACATATTACAAGAGCCAATCCATCCAAAGGCAAGTAAATGATCTTGAATTGTCCTTTTGTCTTTTTTATGCTTATTCAAAACTTCAGTTTTATTGACAACACACTTTTAAGACTTTCCACAATCATACTGCAGTGTCTTATTGACTCATTACAAGTGTGAGCTGGTATTGACATTTCAACGCTGAAGCTGTATGACACAGGAAATTAGCTGCAAGACACATAAAAAGGTTTACAGACATTTCCTCTTTTAACATTATACAGAACCTCTAAACTACTCTGAGGTCCTTTCTAGAGTATCATTAGTAGAATGGGATGCATTTTGCGGAAGCAAAGCTTTTATTTTCAGTGTTGTGAGAAGAGTATATGGTGATCTAATAAAACTGATATTGTCAGACATTAGATTGTTGCAATTAAATTCATTCTACAGGTATAATTACTTTGGAATGTGTTTTTATTTTAACATGTTTCTTACCATTCTTAGAGGCAATTTCCTAATAGCAGTTATAAGAGAGGCTTGACATTTCCATAGCGCAGGTAAAGATAACTGTCAACAGTTAAATGGAAGAACTGTGTGGCCGTGACAGCAGCCAGACCATTGTAATGGACTAACCAAACAGAATGACTGACAGCTGTAGAGACTCTGGCAGACTTGACTGTACATGAGCAGTCACATTAGATTAAATTCTTGCTCGTATGATATACTGCCTGCCTGCCAACCATCATCAACAGTATCCAGTTCTTTATAAGGAAACAACGAAAAAGAGTAAAGGAGTGTGTGAGGAAGGCTTACCAAGTCTAGTCTACAGATGGTAAATATCTGCTGAATTCATAACAGAGGTTTACAAAAAGAGAAATTTAACATTGTCAGTTCAGGAAAAGGGGAACTTACAAAACATGACAAATTCATTCTAGGAGATTTTCACATCTGTTTAATAGGTAGTATCTTTTTAAGGCCAATACTTCCTCATTAACCAATTAGTAACCTAATTAGTTCGAAGTTCTAAACATTATACAATTCATAATAAAGATAAATGTGTGTCATGTATGAAATAAACCAGCACTGACAGACTGGATTTAAAAAACAGCGCCATATGGTGGTCATAACAAGAATTACCCTACTGCGCATCATCTCCCCAACCCTCATCTGAGAAAATATCAGCCTGTCGTTGTTTAAAATTGTTTTTGAAATCCTCATCAAAGTGCTCCAGGTCATCTTCTTTGAAAATACCCTAGACAATAAGAAAACACACAAATGTTGTATTACAAAAGAAAGGAACAAAACATCCTCTAAATAATGAGCCTAATCATGTGAGAAATGTGTGTGTCTGTGTTCTCACTTTTGGCAGGTATCCCAGGAGTTTTGTCGCATGCTGTTTTAGCAGCCTCTGTCTCTCCTCTTCAATGATCTTTCGCCGTTGAGCCTCCCTCTCCTTCTCAACAGCTCGCTCCTCTTCCTCCCTCTCCTGTTGGATATGTAGATTCATTCATTCCATGCATTCTATCAGCGGTTATTGGTATAGTCTGAATCAGAAGCTAACTAATAGAACTAATGTCTGCCCATTTTCATGCTTGATTTGTGGCTTTGAGTCTTACTTGTTCAGCCAGATACTGCTGTCTCCTTTCTTCCAGCAGCTTCTCCACAGCCCGTTTGTGTTCCAGCTGTTTCATACGCCGCTTCTGGGCATTCATCTGCTCGATGCGGTCATCCTCTGCAAACTTGGCCATCATCATCTGTCTAAAGGTCTCCTCTTCCTTTTTCTCAGCTTGTATGCGCAACTGCTTGAAAGCCATCATCGCCTGACACGTTTGTTGCAGCTCTAACCTCTGCCGGATCCTCTTCTCCATCTCTTCCTGAGAGTGACATGATGTAAAAAGATGGTAAATGTAATGGTCTTGAAATATGCTTTTTATTGGTTAATTAACACTTTACAATAAGGTGTCATTTGCTTACATTAGTTAATATATTAACGAATATTAACGAACTATTTTTTTTACAGTGTTTATTAATCTTTGTTAATGTTAGTTAATAAAAATACAGTCAATCATTGTTAGTTCATGTTAGCTCACATTGCATTAACTAATGTTAACAAACACATCTTTTGACTTTAATGCATTAATAAAAACTGAAATTAGCATTAACTAAGATTAATAAATGCTGTAGAAGTGTTGTTCATTCTTAGTTCATTTTAATTAATGTTATTGTAAAGTGTTATCCTTAAAATATGACTGGGCATCATAAGAGTATTATTGCCAGGGTTAAAGTTTTTAAATAGCATAAAATACAGCTCAAATAATTTGTCAACCAAAAAGTAAATAAAATCTATATGTTTAAGGACCTTTATCTGTCAACTCTGATTGGACGCAGGAAAATTTGGTCCAGTTTTCATTACACTGGGGTGGGTTTTGCACTAGAATTTTTTTTTCTCTGGGATCTGGCAACCCAGAATAAGATTAAGCCGTGTCTCTATTGGAAAATGCACAAAATGTATCTAGTAAAGTGAGCCACTGAAAGAGGATTCTCACAATTTCCTGTCGTCTTGCAGCCTCGGCCTGCTCTTCCAAGTAAAGTTCCTCACGGACACGCTCCATCTTCTCACGCTCTCTTTTATCCATCTCGATCTGCTCAGAGAGCTAAACCAGAAAGAAAAGAAAGAACACATTAATACTTGAATCTTGATTACTCGCCTGTGCATAATGGCGCAGAGGATGAGCTGTCATTTACCATTTTGTGCAGGGTGTCTTTTGCCTGTTCTCGCTCTCTAACTTTGGCCATCCTGTCCTCCTCTTTCCTCTGCTGGTAGTGGGCAAACTCAATAATGCGCCTGTTTTCTGCCTCCACCTTTTCTCGCTCTAAACGTCTCCAATCCGCTTGCTGCTTTTTAAAGTCTTCAATGTATCTCTGAGTGGCCACCACTTTCTCAAGTCGTAAGTGAAGCTCCCTGTAAATTAAGTTAGTTAGTTTCAACCTATCTTACAACCCTCTTACCAGCTCATCTAAAAGAGCTGATGTTGCCTGCTTTCTTCAGCAACTTCTGAAAACAAAGTAAAAAATATTATGTATACAAAGAACAGACTTACCTCTGATCCTCCTCATAGATCTTCCGCACTATTTCGTCCACCATGAATTTCTCTTTAAGGAACTCCTCATAGGCTTCCTGTCTCTTGCTCTCCTTCTCCTCAAGCTGCCGCTCAAGTTCTTGTTGGTAACGCACCACCTCCTCGTACTTCTTCTGCTCTTGCTTCTCCTTCTCCATCTCTACACGCTCATGCTCATCCTTCATTTTACGAGCAACAGCAGCCTCTTGTCGCTTGAAGATATACATTTACAATAAGCAATACCAAACAATAAGAAACCCAAATATAAGACACATATCTGCAGATCACAGCGTTACCATTGTCTCATATTGCATGGCTTCCTTTTCTGCCATCTGTGCTGCTCGTTCTCTGTTCAGGTAAGCAGACTTGAGTTTTAACTCCAGCTCTCGAAGCTCAATGCTGCCAATAAAACACAAAGCATAATAAATGGTAAAAGCATTGTACAGTGCTATATAGTGCCCTTAAGCTCTCTGGTCTCTTACCTGTTCTCTTTGATGTACTGCCTCATCTTCTCATCACGGAGTTTCTCATTATTAATTCTGGCCAGCTCCTTGGCCATCCTCTCTTCCTGTTCAAGCTGCTTCTCTCTGAACTGTCTGTCCTCTTCTGCCTGATTTTATTTATATTTTCAAATTAATATTGTAATTACACATGACCTGGTTGTTGTATGTTCTTAAACGCATAGTTAAGGTTTCATGCATGTTCTTAAAGGTAACGTTATGTTCATATTTTATATAATTAGCAGTAGGGCAGAACTAATGATGAAAAAAAACGAGACCATGCATCTCTTTTTGAACAGCTGACGATCAGAACAAAACCAACCTTGAGAAGTGATTCCTCGATTTGTTTGCCATACTCTTCATCTTGCATTCGGCGCACAAAGCGCTTTTTCTCGACTCTCTCATCGCACTGGATGTTGGCTTGCAGCTGCCTCTCTTTGGCGATGCGTTTGGTTTGATCTTCAAGCCTTTCCTCCTGTCTGCGGTACTGCAGGATCATCTTCTGATGTTGTTTGTGAGAGACGTTGCGCTGTTGGCTCATGAAAGACTGCAAAGAGACGGTCTCGCGTAAGTTCTACAAAACAACCTCGCATCGTTTGTAGCATCTGTAACGATTACCCAGTTCGTGAAACACTGCTCGTGGTTTTTTGACTATTAATATATGCATCATTCTTACCATTCCTCGGGTGTACTGGAGGTTTTGGATCAGATCCGTCGACACTGCAATATAAACGGTTTTGCTTCTAACTTTACAAAGTGGAAAGCGCCACACTCGTTTGTTTGTGTGTCGTTGTCCTAGAAACGCAGGGCTTTCAGACCTGGGAATAAAGACGCATATTATTGGCCAGCGCAATTCTTGCAGAGCCAATTAGATGCCACAGGTTGCGAGTGCACGTTGTTGTAAGCTAAGCCACTGCGGTTTAAACTCGGTCCTGGAGGGTCGGTGCCCTGCAGAGTTTAGCTCTAGCTTGTCGCAACACACCTGAATGCATATTTCTAACATGCCTAGTAAGAGTTTGATTAGCTGCTTCGGGTGTGTTTAATTAGGGACCTAAACTGTGCAGGACACCAGCCCCAGGTTTGGATAACCCTGAGCTAAACTTTGTTTCAAACTAAGTTTCATCGTGACACTTATTTTGTTTTGTTTTTTTGTTTTGTTTTTTTACACTAAAAGTGTTCTTACGGCTTCGTAAAAATATGGTTGAACCTCTGACGTCACATGTGCTGTGTCCGAAATCGCTTACTTCCCTACTATATAGTATAGTATGCGAGGCGAGTAGTATGTTCCGAATTCATAGCATTCGAAATTCAGTAGGCGAGAAGTATCTAGATGACCTACTACTGTAGTAAGCATATGATGGACCACTGATCTATATAGAGATAGCCCAAACAAGTTAATATAATAGAAGATTATAGTATAGAATATACAAATAGTAAATAAAATGTTTAATGTAATAAAAATTAATCTCTGATAATCCCGGGTTGCTATGGTCACGCAGGTTTGTTTATGCAATAAAAATAAATATAAACATATTTTTTTACGACATAAGGATGTTGTTACCTCGAAAAAACGATCTCGTGGCCACGACATAATATCACGTTCCTACGAGTTAATAAGTCGTCGCCACGACAAAACTAAGTGAACCGAAGAAATAATATAAAACAATAATAACATTTGTTTTAACCTGGGAGTCAGTCAAATCATCTTCTATCCACTGCTGAAAAATGAGTTTTCACTTTTTCACCAACTTGATTTTTCTGAGAGCTTGTTGCATTACCGCATCTCGATCAAAGCTACCTGTGATATCTAAAACTACTGTAGATAAATCCAAGTCTCACTATGTTTTGGAACAGAGATCAGAAGGTATTTATTCCAGAAGTTTTGGTGGCATCCAACAAAAAATGGAAGATGTCTTAGAGCTCAAAATCCTAAATAAAGATAAATGATTTTTGGTATTAAAGTAATCTCTTTCATTAAAGAACAACAGATACTGCTCAGGCTTAACAGATAAGATGGCTTAATCTCTGAGAACTGACAAAGCAGGACATGGCAGAATGGAGAATGGACAAAAATGTCAGCTTTTATTCATAACAAGAAAATCTTTCTCTCATTTTCTCCCTCCTCAGATTGCGTTTACTGAAGAATCTTAAAATATTACTCCTTTTAAAACCTTTGAAATATTAAAATGCATTTTAGCATTTAAAGATGCTTTTTGGGTTTCTCCTAGCATGGATTTATTTTTCTTTTTAGTTGCTTTTGCCATAGTAAATGCTCCTTTTGGCAGACTTTTTAGTTATATTGATGTAAAACACAATCTGATTATTTTTTTAGCTTGTTTAACATACATTTACATATATTAATGGAATGATTATTTAGTACAGTGCACATAAACTGTCAAAAAACTGTTAGAAGCTTCTGAGGCTTAAATCATGAAAAAGCTAAACATAACAGCAGTGTGTATGTGTGTGATGTCAGCAGCTGAAGTCTGCTCTTGTCAGGCGCAGCGCCAGACGTGTGGTATGTGTCTTCATTATGTTCAGAGAGGACAGTTAGTCACGCGTGACTCAGTAACATCCACAAAACAACAGAGTGAGGATCTGTCTGTGTGAATCAAAAACGTTCAAGTGTGCACATTCACAATCTTTTTAATGAATCGGTTCTGACAAATTGTTTTCTGCTGTATTTGCTTTTGGACTGTTTATACATTACTTTTCGGTTACACCTTTCATTTTAGGAAAGAGTAAGGCATGTTGTCTCACTGAGCCTCTTGGCAAGCAAAGACGGGACAAAGACTTCCCTAAATGAAACAATTAAGTCTGTTAATAATAAATCTGAGGAACACGAATCAAGACGACTGGTAAACACACAATGACATTTACATTCAACATGCCATGACCGACAAGGAAAACTCAAAAAGACACGGTTTAAGTACACGGGGAAACAAGAGGGAAACTCGAAACACCTGTGACACACGGCTGGGACAAATCAACTACTAATGACAAGACAGGGACATCAAAACAAGGGAAGACAAGTGATACAGAGAATGAACTCAAAACAAAGGCAAAACAGAATGACAGGACAAGAGACAAGACCTGACACCGTTACACAGGGATAGTCAAAGTTTCTAATTTGGGGCCACTTGCTAATTTTGGGCCACTTGCTAACTGCATTGATCATGGATCAGAGAATAAAGTTATATGGTAAATGCCCTATTTTCATTATTAGTGTCACAAGCCGCACCTCTGTGGCTCCCTCCGGAAGTCAGCAGCGGGAACCTTCGCCCGAATTCTAGTTTCCACCCGGACTGTTTATCACCCACGTACCTTGGTTTCTTCCGGTTCGGACTCCCGCCTTTGGCGGCCTATTTAAGCGGAAGTTGGACACCAAAACATTGCGAAGTTTTGATTTGCCCCGCAGTCAATCCCGAGCGTTTATTCCCGTGTTTGTTTTCTGGTTATTGTTTTGGACTGTTTATTGACTTTGATTCTCCGCTGCCTGCCTTGATCTATTGCCTGTTCCTCCGACTCCGCCTTTTGGATTACCCTGTCTGGTTACGTTTGCCCGTGTATTGACCATTGCCTGTCTGACTACGATCGCTATTAAAAGCCTGCAAATGGATCCCAGTGAGTCATCTGATCTGTCACAGAAAACTTCGCCAACATCGGATCCAGCGGCTTTGTTTCAAATGATGAGCGAGATGGGCCGTCAAGCTTCGATGCTATCCACTCATCAAGCCCAGCTGGAAAAGCTAACGGGGCTCACGGACGAACTCGTTCGCTCTATCCAGGCCTTAACCACCGCGACCGCCGCTCTGACTCAAGCCGCGGCACCCGCGCCTAACCCGGCCGCCGCTCTACCCACGCCCGCGGTTGAAGCGGCCTCCAGCGGGCCCGCTCGGATCTCTCTCCCGGAAAAGTATGATGGCGCAGCAGGCAAATGCGAGGGGTTTTTGCTGCAGTGTGACATCTACATGACCCGTTACCCCCAAAGCTTCACCACGGATGAAAGTAAGGTATCATTAATTTGTTCTTTACTTACGGGGAAAGCTTTAGACTGGGCCACAGCGCTTTGGAAGGGCCGTCATATGTCGTTTCCTCCTTATCGGGCCTTCATCCGGGAGTTTCGGGAGGTGTTTGATCACACTGTGGATGGCCGTGATGCAAAGGACGAGTTAATGTCGCTTAAGCAAGGCACCTCTTCCGCTGCGGACTATACGATGCAGTTTCGCACGCTGGCTGCACAGACAGGATGGGACGCCGATCCCCTATTGACAGTATATCGCCGCGGTCTGCGTGAGGACCTACAGGTGGAGTTGGCGAGCCGCGATCAGGATAAATCTCTATCTGAGTACATGGAGCTGGCTATTAGAACTGACCACATCCTGCGCTCTCGCAAACCACGCCGGCTACCCATCGTTCAAGCTTCACCGCGGCCCATTGTCTCTGCTGTCGAACCAATGCAGATCGGATCTACCCAGATTTCCCGGGAGGAGCGAGACCGCAGACTACAAAACAACCTGTGCTTATACTGTGGTTTGGCAGGACACCTCCGAGCAACCTGTCCCACTCGTCCACCATTGCCACGAGTTTACCGGGTGAGTGCAGTTTCAGTCAACCCTGCCTTAAAAATGAATGTCCTATTGAAACATAAAGACTGTGAAATCGTCACTAAGGCGCTGGTAGACTCCGGCGCCGCTGGAAACTTTATTGATGAGGACTTTGTCGCTAAAAATGCTCTTCCTCTTCTTCCATGTAATCCCTCCATGGCGGTGGCAGCCATCGACGGCCGGCCAGTAGGAACAGGACGCATCACCCATCAAACTGCTACACTCACACTCTGCACCAGCTCTCTCCACACTGAACAGATCAGCCTGCACGTCATTCATTCACCCGAGCACCCGCTCATACTGGGACTTCCCTGGCTACAGCTCCACAACCCCACAGTTTGCTGGCACACTCTTCAGATAACACAATGGTCCGCTTACTGCCAACGTCACTGTCTAAGTCACACCACTCGGGCCGAGAGGATCTCCAACCACACATCCACCCCGGACTCTGACCTCACCGGACTCCCTGCCGTCTACCATGACCTGCACATCGCCTTCAGCCAGGCTCGGGCCTCTCAGCTACCCCCTCACAAGCCCACGGACTGCGCCATTGAACTAATTCCAGGCAGTCAACCCACTCGAGGCCGAGTCTTTCCCCTCTCACAACAGGAGTCGGCTAGCATGGAGCAGTATATTAAGGAGGAACTTGCCAAAGGCTTCATCCGGCCCTCCACCTCACCAGCATCAGCCGGTTTCTTTTTTGTCAAAAAGAAGGATGGGAGTCTCCGGCCCTGTATTGACTACCGATCGTTAAACGACATCACTATCAAATATCGTTACCCCCTGCCTTTAGTCCCAGCGGCCCTTGAACAACTCCGCTCAGCCCGCATATTCACCAAGCTGGACCTCCGAAGCGCCTACAACCTCGTGCGCATTCGTGAGGGTGACGAATGGAAGACGGCCTTCTCAACCACCAACGGGCACTACGAATATTTGGTTATGCCGTTCGGTTTGTCCAACAGTCCGGCCGTGTTCCAAGCACTGGTGAATGAAATCTTTAGAGAGATGCTGAACCGCTACGTCATCGTGTACATAGATGACATCCTCATATACTCTAAGGACTTGGAGAGTCATGTGCAACACGTCCGAGAAGTACTAAGAACTTTAATCAATCACCAGTTATATGCCAAGATCTCTAAATGTCAGTTTCACCAATCTAAAGTGTCTTTCCTCGGGTACATCATCAGCCCAGAAGGTGTGGCCATGGACGATCAGAAAGTCTCCGCAGTGACAGAATGGCCCAGACCACGAACTTTGAAGGAGTTGCAACGATTCCTGGGCTTTGCAAATTTCTATCGTCGGTTCATCAGGGACTTCAGTAAGGTGGCCGCTCCTCTCACCAACTTGACTAAACGTTGCTACCGCCTCCTCCCCTGGACTGCAGACAGCATGCAAGCCTTTGAAGATCTGAAAAGACGTTTTACCACCGCTCCCATTCTAAAACACCCTAACCCCGAGCAACAATTCACCGTTGAAGTCGATGCTTCTAACACCGGGATTGGAGCGGTGCTTTCTCAACGTCATGGGAACCCCACTAAGCTTTACCCCTGCGCCTTCTTCTCCCGCAAGCTAACTGCGGCCGAACGTAACTACGATGTCGGAGATCGTGAATTACTGGCACTCAAGGCCGCTCTCGAAGAATGGCGTCATTGGCTGGAGGGGGCCCAAGAACCATTCCTTGTGCTCACGGACCACCGCAATCTGGAGTACCTCCGCACGGCAAAAAGACTGAACGCTCGCCAAGCCAGATGGTCCCTGTTCTTCGCTCGATTCAGCTTCCAAATAACCTATCGACCGGGCTCGAAGAACTTAAAAGCCGACGCTCTGTCCCGCCAGTTCGACACCCCCCAAACTCCAGCTCCACCAGAAACCATCTTACCCTCATCTATCATTTTGGCACCCGTACACTGGGACATCATGAGAGAGATCCGTGACCTTCAAAACACAGACCCTGTACCCGCAGAATGCCCACCAGGCCGAACCTATGTACCAGAACCCCTACGCAAAAGAATAATCAACATGATCCACGAAAATCCCAGCGCTGGACATCCAGGCATAATAGCCACCATCGAACTAGTATCTAACCGATTCTGGTGGCCTTCCCTCAACGCAGATGTCACGGCCTACATTCAAACCTGTTCTACCTGCCAAGTCTCCAAACCCTCTCGGCAACGACCAGCCGGTCTTCTCTGCCCACTGCCCATACCCCAACGGCCCTGGTCTCATCTGGCCATAGACTTCGTCACAGACATGCCACCTTCCAACCACTTCACTACCATCCTCACAGTCATCGACCGCTTCTCTAAGGGTTGTCGCTTAATTCCACTCACCAAGCTGCCCACCGCCTGGGAAACCGCTCAAGCTCTCCTCGAACATGTCTTCCGCTACTACGGCCTCCCAGAAGACATTGTGTCAGACCGCGGTCCCCAATTCACCTCACGTGTCTGGCGCGCCTTCTGCACTCAGCTGGGAGTTAACGTCAGCCTCACGTCCGGCTACCACCCCGAAGCCAACGGCCAGGCGGAACGTCTCAACCAGGAGCTTATCAGATTTCTACGCTCCTACTGTCACTCTCGACAACAGGACTGGAGTCAATTCCTGATGTGGGCCGAATACGCCCAGAACTCCCTCCGGAAAGCCTCAACTCGTCTGACTCCTTTCCAATGCGTTCTGGGGTATCAGCCGCCCTTATTCCCATGGTCAGGAGAACCCACGGACCTACCCGCCGTAGACGATTGGTTTCGCAAAAGTGAGCAAACCTGGAACACCGCCCACGTCCACCTGAGGAGCGCCATCCGCCGCCTGACCGAACAGGCCAATCGCCATCGCAGGCCTAGCCCGCCATACGAACCAGGACAATGGGTCTGGCTGTCCGCCCGGGATCTCCGACTGCGTCTTCCCTGTCGAAAACTGAGTCCAAGGTACGTGGGTCCATTTCAAATCCTCCGTCAAATTACTCCTGTATCATACCGATTAGATCTTCCACCTGAATATAAAATCTCACCCACTTTCCATGTCTCCTTGCTCAAGCCCGCTGCCGCACCTGAAGGAGTGGAGAACCTAGACGAGGCTGCGGCACCCGACGCTCCCCCCCTGGCTCAAGAGACTGACAACATCT
>JAUCNO010001819.1:9348988-9364106 GCA_032353835.1 Enteromius viviparus
GAGAGAAATGGTAATATTGTGTATCTGGAATGAATTTTAGATCTTTAAGTCCATCTCATGAAAAATCGGAGCAGAAAGAAAGGTGTTGCTTTATATTTTTGTTTAGTGTACATTAATGGTTTTACAGTCATGGCTCAAAATAAATGATATTAAGACAATCAAGATAATCAAATGATGTTTATCTACAATCTGAAACAGAACAAAACTGTGTTGTATAAAGCACTATATAAATAAATGTGATATGACTTGACAGAATCCTGGATATTTTGACATTGCGGCACAGGATGTGTCTGTGTGGCATGTTCCGAATAATAGTGAGCTGGAACACTGGACAATTGCTTCCATCCTGAGATACCACACCGAAAATCACTTCTTAACCCTTCATGGAGGAAACCTTTTCAACTTATTCAAGGTCAAACAAACTTTGATACCATTTTTAAGTTTGAAACATTCACAAACATATATAGCAAAGATATTTTGTCTTTTTTTCCAGAAATTCCCTGTGAGGTTTGGAATCGGGACATGCAACGTAGATAATGGACCTGCTATTCCAATAGTGTATGATACTGGAGATGTGAGATCAACCAAATATCTGTATGGTCCTAATCCAAGAGGTACGGCAATACGTCTTGAAACAATGTTTTTCAAATTTTTTTTAATTAAGTAATTAAATTGATTGACAGTCATAAAATCTTTGTATTCTTCAGTGGTGCTTTTATTTAAGCATTATCACTTTTGTTATCCGATTACTGTGATATGTGGATCATGTACCATGACAGATCATCATCAATGATACATTTTGTGCTTATTTTTTAGGAATATTTGAGCCAGGATTCATCGCATTCAGGGTCTTCAATAACGAAAAGGCAGCTATGGCTATTTGTTCAGGCGTTAAACCAACTGGTTGTGACAATGAACATGTGAGTTTAAAATAATATGCATTATTTGAGCATTAATGAACAGAAATTGTTACATAATAATTCAGATAGACAATATTTCATGGATCAGTGTAGAGTAAGTGCATTTACAGTAATACACCTGTAACAAAAATAAATCTTTACAACCTATAAATCTATAGTTATTTGTGTTGCTATTGATGCACTATCATTGCAGTTCTGTATTGGTGGAGGTGGACACTTTCCTGAGGCTGCCCCAAGACAGTGTGGGGACTTTGTGAGCTTCGACTGGGATGGCTATGGTACTAATGCAGGATGGAGTGCTTCCAAAGAGATAACTGAAGCAGGTGTACTTCTGTTTTATCGCTGACACACTGATCAGTCTAAAATCTTTTTTTGGAATTTAAGATATGTTACATTGAATAACTCCTGAATGTTATATGCACAATTACTTTCACAAATGTATTTCATAACAATATATATCCTTTATTAGTCTTTACTCTAAGAATGCATTTACATAAGGTTTCTGTCACTGAATGAAAACATAACCTGTAAGATAAATCTAACATACTTTAAACATACTTTCAATGTTCATGCTTTTTTCAGTTGTTGAAGAGTGGAAAAAATGTATAATGTTTCAATAAAAGAGTGGACTGCCAATACTTATCAACAAGTTGTAATTTTGTGTATGCATTTAGGAAGATTTGCTCATATAATTTAAGCATTTAAGAGCTATCATTCCTTGTCATTTAAAAACACTCATTCTTTCTCTGTTTAGATTTATTTTATATTCTTGGACAGGTATATTTACACATATATGATAAAGCATTGGAGAATAGGGACCCTTGACTACAATACTTCTGCAAATGATAAGGATGTTTCATAGCATTGTAAACACTCAACATCATTAGATGTTAGGGACCATCTGAACAATATTCTAAATGAAAGAACCATCATCAGTCTGGATGACATACTGTACAGTAAGCATACCCTTTCTCAAAGGCTACTTGTTGAGGTGTGAAGCATATTTGAGGATGTGCTGCTCAATCACAACTGTTTAGTTGGGGTTGATGTCTCACTAGAAATGCACCACAATCCTCATGTAAGCAAACAATTGAAATTTGTGTAACAAAGATAACCTGTATATTTACAAAATTCAAGTTTGTATCTCTACAATATAAAAAGTGCATCAATATTTAAAAAAAAAGAAGAATAGTAAATGTCCACCACTATTGTTATCTGAGACTGAAAAAAAAGCATATAGAAAAACAAAATGCTGAAGTATAATTATTTAGAATATTAGAGGAGAATAATTCTTTACAAAATTGTAGTAAAGTCCAGAACAGTTCATTTTCTATTCAATAAATTATGGCCACTGCAAAAAAACAGAGCTACATACTCCAGTGCCTAATATTACATTACATATAATAACGATGGGCATTACAATAAAATGAGCTAACTTTTGCACTTTTTTCCCACCAAGATGTCACTTTTTTTCCAGATGTCCAAGAAGAAGCACCAGAAAACATGGCTGTTTCATAGAGTTTCAGCCCTTCGAGGTTTCTCTTGTATATTTGCAGAGTCATACATTGGAATTGATCAAACGCGAATGACTGTGTTTCCAAAGACCCTGTGAAAAAAAGCTTTCTTTCTTAATCCATCTTCTGCCATAAGACTGTCCTCAACATGTAATCTGAGGGTTTTGATCTGAAGATGGAGACCCATCTGCAGGGTCGGCTCAGTAAGCAGTGCAGGCATGGCGAGCGTGATTGCAGTGTTTTTCATGGTTGAACAACAGGTCGTCCAGTGCACAGAGCAAATCCCTCTCCTTTGTTCATTGCCTCAAGTCCTGTTTTTCTCTCTTTCTCCCTTTCGCTCTGTTTCAGAGACGTCTAATGTTGCTGTTGGTTTGTCCCTGAGATGTAGGCCTGTCTGAACCCTCTTGAGCAGCCTGCGTTATCGCTCTTCCATCATCTTGCCATTAGCCTCATTCTCAGTCTCCTCACGCCTTTTCTGCCTTTGGAAAAACCCTAACTATCAGAGTAAAGAAAGAAAAAAAAAAATCCAAAGATTAAGATACACTCTGCCCATCCTGTCCATATCCATGCTTAAAAAATATGGACACATTACCTTCCAAAGTGCCAAAATGAGAAGAGAGAGGAGTAACAGGCCTCCAAGTGTGCTGCCTATAATAATCCAGATGGGAACACGATAATCCTCCTCTTTCCTGATCTCTAGGATAATCTGAGAAAAAAAACATATAAAAATATCACATGCTATACTGCTTCATGAGAGATCTTTGTATAACTGCTTGTGGTATGAATGGTGGGTTCCTCTGAGCTTTTTTTTTTATCTTTGTATCTCGGTTTCTGAAACAAGTTGACATTTCATATTTTATCTGCTGCAGCTGAGTTCAGATTTCCTAATGTTAGTATTTCTGCCTATTTTCTGTCCTGCCTACAGATGGCAGCACCTCACAGCAATGCAGAAGAGAAGAGAAGAGAACTAAACTGTGCTGCTGGTCCTTTCGGTCCCCTTGGCTCCAGGTTCTTTTACTGTGGTGAAACGGCACGCACAGTAGGTCACCAGAAGACACACTGAAGTGTAAATGTTAGGCTCTGGCATGAGAAAAGCAGCCCACCTGATTTTATTTTCAGTATGTTCAGTAATGTTAGCGTAAAGATGTTTATGTTACATGCTTGTGTACAATTGTTCTTAAGTCTTTTTGACAGATGAATGAAAACATGCCCTTTGTCAGTGTTTTAGTCTTTAAAATTGCCAAGGATTGAAAAGACAACAGTAACTTCTCATACTAACCACATCTTCACAAATTCCGTCATGGATTTATGTTGTCCAGCAGTGTTTCTGTAACGTGGCTTTCTGTAAATGCTGATGTGTATAGAGGATGACTCACATGTCTGACCGGCTTCTCTTCAGGCAGAAACATAGGGCTGGATGGGTTCAGTTCCACTGAGGCTGTCGTCACCAGCTCGAGGGTTTTGAACTTCAGCTGCCCGTGACAAGAAAAACAGTTTTCAGGTTCTCTGACGGACAAAGTTGTGACAAAGTTCTAACAAAGAGGGAAGCTAGAGAAGTTGTAGAAAAAGTCTTGTAGCACACTTTTTGCTAAATTTGGCCCGTTGTGTCAAACCTCTACACACAAGCCAAGCAGATATAGCACGAGATTAACAACTCACATCTATGCCAGAACGAAACACTGCAATCAAAACTTAACACTCCTTTCTAAAAATGAAATTCTTTCAACAAAACCATACACACAAGCACCATTTGAATTACTTTTTCATATCAGCAGCAACTCTGATGGGCTTTATATAAAACACTGCAGTCTTTGTAGCTATGATTACACTGTGTTTAAGGTAAGATACCAGAAGTTTAGGTATTGAGGCTTTGGTGTAAGCATTCGGTTTTAGTGTGTAAGCAATAGACAAAAACACTGCATGTCTAAAGTGACCTATTGAAATAATGTGCACACCAATATTAACTATGGACATGTTTCAATAGTTTCTCTCCATTTATCCAAATCAGTCAACATGGAGAATCACAACAAAACATGTTTAGTGTTTTGCAAATCACTGTGTGTAATGTTTTGCAAATAGTGTGAAGCTGACAATGTGCTTACGGTTGTGCAAATCTAGCCTTGTGTTTTGTTCCTTGAGTGTTTTTGCTAATTGTGGGAAAAAATAAAATTTTAGTGTGTAAGCAATCGTAAATAACTGTAACATTTGACAACCACAAATGATTAGCGATGTCAAACGATTAATTGCAATCAATCGCATCCACAAAAAAAGTGCTTACATAATATAATATGCTTACATATATATTTAACACATGATATGTTTTCTTAAATATTTGCATGTGTGTGTATTTATATATACATAATACACAGTACAAACACATATTATGTAAACTTTTATTTTCGATGCAATTAATCCTGATTAATCATTTGACAGCACTACAAATTATGCAAATAATATTTCTTACTTCCAAACAATATATCTATTGCCTAAGCAAAACTTATTCTTTTGAAATGTGTTTTTTTTTCCCTTTAAAAATAAATGCCACCTGCTTTGACTTTTTACTGCAGACATTTCGGGTGTGGATTAAGTGTCCAAATTACTTTCTGGTGTCACTGTATAATTCAAAGCCTGTTTTTTGTTTGTTTTTGAGTGAGAGAAAAAAGGAGTGAAAACAATGTAAACAAAACCAGATTATAGTATGTCTGCATGTACTGCATGACTTCTTGTCTCTAATTACTGGTCTGATCATAGTTTTGCATTGGTTTTTGGATATCCTCCTCTAGACCAAAGCTTTCATCTTGTGTGCGAACAATGTGCCCTGATTACAAGGTCTTTCCACATTATACTGCTTCATGGTCATCAGATTGTTATTGCAAAGTCACAGCTACTCACCGCATGCAGTGCATCAGTACGAAGGGATCCACCAATTTTCACGCTGATGTCTCTGTAGGAAGGCAGGTTGACGGTACACTGCACTGGCACCATCAGGGTGTTGGAGTAGTTCTGTGCAAAAGAGCAAGGAACATTTCTCTCACAAACAGACAATCTTTCTGATGAAACCCAGCTGTTTGTGGTGGGAATCTGATGTGCATTAGAGCTGCATTACAAAACTCCCTACCTCAGACATACAAGAATCTTCAAAAACACCATAACATTTCTAGAACTGGTAGAAGATGAACTAGATTTACCAATAATTTATGACACAATTTATTAAACTCAGGTGACTTTATTTGAAAAGAACAAACCCAACTACTTTACAGAGAAGTGCTTTGCTGTTGCACATTAAATCAACATCTTATACCTAAAAAGTCCCTAAATCAGGCAAACTATAAAGCCAGACTTTTAATAAGTGCTAAAGTGCAAGTCTCAAATGTGGCACGCATTTTGTCTGCGATAACAGGCAGACACTTTAAGACTGCACAGAGGGGATCTTACCAGTCGGGATGTTCGTGACAGGTCCTCTGGAGATGCCCGACTGTGTGCCACATGCTGAGGAGGGATACAATGACTTCCACCAACCTGATGGAAAAAAGGCACAAAGCACTATTAATATTATTCCTGGAGCTCAAACAGTACAGCAAGGTGCTAGCAATGCCAGGGTCATGGGTTCTACTCCCAACTAACTGTGAATCAGTTTAAAACTGAATAATATCTGAATATCTGAAAATGTATTTTAAAATCGCACGAAATATAAAACATGTTGCATATTATCCAAATGGATGCAATCATAGTCTGACGCTAAAAACCCAATCTCTCAAATCAAATCTGCAAACTGTCTCTGACTTTCTGCAGCTAGCACTGACTCATCTAGACTGTAAATCAGGCAAACGTTTGGGAATAAGCCATGTAGTGTATTCCAGCCTTTATAAATAGTTTTGGAAATCTAAGGCAATTTGTAATAACAAGTGAAACTGTTATGTTATTCTCACCTGGTCAATTTGGAAATCTCTGATTTGCAGGAGTTGATTGCCATTTTTTGTGACCTCAGGGATTGCAATGTACATTTGCAAATCTTGGACTGGAAAATAACCAAGGTTCTGGATCTGTGATGCATAGAGAAAACATGTTTGGTTTGTTTGAAACATGAAGGGCCTCAACTCTTTAGTTATAAACAGCAAGAAAGGGGACCTCACCTGAAAGGTAAAATTGAACGGAGGGTTGAAATCACTAGGTTCCTCTAGAGAGAGGTCAGGTTTCAGCTCGTATCGGGTAGGGTATAAATCTCTGAGAGAATCAAAGTGTATTGTAACTTTTCCAACTTCAACTATCACAATTATTGATTTAAGCCTTCAAACAAACATATATCTGTCTCACCTTGTGAAGAGCAGATCAGCCTCGTATTTCAGAGTGTAGAAAATGTCATTAACGTTATCGTGTAGGACTACTTCCTCACCTTCACTGCAGAGACATAAGAACAGGCATGAGAAACCTCCCAGGCAGTTATGCTCACCCTGTGATTCACAGCACAGTGACACTTGGCTGCATTTATCAGGAGTTTCACATTCCAGCTCAGGCATCGGTGTCCAGGATCCTTTCCCTCAGAGTTTCATAACATTCCAAACAATCAGCAATGTTCTAGACACTCTAACTGAGACCACATCTAGCAGATTTCAATGTGGCCACTTAGTCATCCAGTGATCAATGTGTTTTTGTTTTGTGCTCCACAGGATAAAACTGTGCTCCAAAAATAAAGCTTTTTTTTTTTTAAAGTAATTCCTGAAATTGGATTTTCTTCTAGATTAGTCTGAATCTAATAATAATGTTTTTTAATTTGTAATATTTACAATAAAAGAAATAAATAAATTCATTTTATCTCTATTCTTAATTGCACTGTACACATATTTTTCATTGATGAATATTTACAAACCATGTCCTACCTGATAACCTCCAACATGATCCGTACGTGATCCATCAGCACAGAATGACTGAATTCGAATTCCAAACGAAATGTTACCTGGGGAGTGAGAAATAGAGTAATGTTTAATCAAAGTGCCCTTGTCCCTCCTTATAATTTCGTGCATGCTACGGTTTAGTTTTTCTTTCATCCATTCTAACTTCACACACATGCTGAAAAATGAGCTCATCCCTAGATTTTGGATTCCTGGCCTACAAAATTCAAATGTATACCCCGATCAAATCCAAAACTTACATTTTTTAAAGATAAACCAATATTTTCCAGGGCAGACAGCCTGTCTGGATATACAAGACTGACACAAACAGGCCAAGACTCTTTACGCTAGTCTGCCTCTAGCCTGTTTCTAAAGACCAATAGCATTCATTTTGTGTGGAAGAAGGGGCTTTATCCACTGCTACTGGCTATTCTCTGAGCAGTCTAACCACCACATGAGGTATTAACTTCCATATCCTGTATATACATCACTTCATAGTGACAAAACACAGATACAGATGATACACAGACTCTCCCAACGAACATCTGCTGCAGTTTGTAGAGCAATGGATCTAGCCACTACTTCAGTGTCTCCATGCAGTTATACTGTAAGTGTGATCCAAAGAAAACGTTCATCTTTGTGTCATTCCAAAATCACTGAACTTTTTTCTAAAAGAAGATAACTTGGAGAATGTTTCAACTGTACCTCAATACAATGAAGATCATCTCAGTGAGGTCTTACTGCCCAAAACAATAAATATTGCCTTTTGCATTTAGCAGGAAAAGAAACATATAGGTTTGAAATGACATAATGACAGAATGTTTATTTTTATGTGAACTATCCCTTTAAAGCACAAGAGCTGGTTTTATTCTTGCTTAGAAAAATGGAAGCATTTGGACACAGCTATGTGGGCAAACTCTTCGTTCCCGCTTGGCGAGATGTGGCACAAAGCAGCACGGAAAATCCTTTTTACGTTCTCTCCTCTGGAGTTCTCCTCCTTTTATTCCACTTTCGCCCCATCACATACTGTTCTGAGCTGAATCAGGCTCCCAAGTGGGCCAATAAAATCTCTCCCTGTAGCCACAAGTGAAGCTCCAATGACCCCCAAACCTCAAGAAAATGAATCAGGACTCTGTGAGAAGCTGCTGACCCGTTTCCTATCAAAGCAGTGCCCTAGCACAGGACAGACTTCTGTGGTGCAAGCCGTGTGATTGATGGGCTTTTCTCTGTTTGGACGTAGTAACCGTATGGTAACGGTATTCTTGCATTACATTCTTGCCCCGTGTTTTTTTTTTCTTTTGGAGATGCCTGAATGCAAGCTTAAGGGTCAGCAGAAAAAAGGACACTAAGTGAATCATTCTGTAACTTTAGTGCGCTGGTGACCTTGTGAGTTTATGCCCTGTGGAACATTCCAGACGTAAAGACAGATAGATCCTGACAGTTCTGAGGATGAGTAATATGAGTACATCTATATGGTTTTTGACTGTGTGGTCCAATATATTTGTGTAAGCAAGGCTTTCTAGAGCATAGACAGCTACATAAATCGCTCATTCATTGATTCATTCACGGCTAGTGCTGTCCCTGGAGTAACCTCTAAATGTGCATTGTTGCAGAATATGCCAATAACACATCTTTTAGTATTAAACAATACACAAGTCTGCAGTGCAGTATGCTAAACGCATTAACTGCTAAATTACACGGGACCAACCATTTATTTTAGACACATGAAATGCTAATTCTTTACATACTTTTAAAAAGCTTTTAATCTGCAAGGATGCATTAAATAAATCTAAAAGAATTGATAAAAAACACAACATTTCTATTTCAAATAAATACGTTTTTTTTAAACTTTGGATTCATCAAAGAATCCTGAAAAAGTGTCATTGTTTCCACAAAAATATTAAGCAGCACAACTGTTTTCCACATGTGCCATTCATCATGCTGCTGAAAATTAAGCTTTGCATTAGGAATTTTAACATCACTTTAAGAATTATAATAGAAATGTTTTAAATTGTAATAATATTCAATACATTTTATAATATTTAATGGTGTTTTACAGTATTTTTATATAAAAAAATGCAGTCTTTGTAAGCATTAAATACTTTTGATCAGTTGTGTAGTTATAGTAACATCACCGGAGAACTTATTTGGCACGAAAAGCTTGATTAAAATGTCGATATTGCTTTAAGAGGGAATATACAGCTGTATTTTAGCTTGAGATTTCTGATATGGTTTATTGTAAATGCATAAATGTGGCAATAAAACTCACCTGTGACTTTGCTCTCATAAAGGGTTCACTGATATTGCAAGACCTCTCATATTTTCGTTTGTTCTCACTGCGGCAATCTATATGTATTTCAGAGTTGTCCTGTAAATAGAGACAGAGAGAACAGCCTGATTTAAATTCACATTTGTTTTGTTTTCTACAAAGTTCATTAGTATCAATCAAGACCTGACTGAAGCAAACAATCAGTCCTTATCAGGTATCAAACAACCAAACATAAGCCATCAGAGTGATGTTGTACCTTCACTATAAGGCTGGAGAAGCGTAGATTTGGAGTGTTAGTGATGTTAAGCTGAGCTCCATATGCATTTTCCCCTCTGTTTTCCAGACGTACATCTACCACCATCCTCTTCCTGGATCCCTCTATAATGCGTTCAGAAGGTTCTGCTGGCATCTGACTCCGACATAATAGACTGCCTGCTCGAAACGCCTGGGCACAGAACTGCCTGTGGAAGAAGTGAGGGGCATGAGCATGTGTGCAAGTGAGTGTTTTAGCATATGTGTGTGAGCTTTCACTTACTTGCGATTCATTAGATCAGTCTGAGCTTGTAACACCAAGTCTGGAACACAGTGGTCATCTTCGTCACACCCGTTCCAGAAGGGAAGCTGGAGAGAATTATTTAGATGTAATTATTGCTATTACTTGTATGTTTCGACATACTTCATAATGAATTCATAGTCCGTGTTAATGTTAACAAACGATATACAGCGTAACAACAAGGTTTCTCTTGACCTACAGACACTCACCTGTGTTTTTACTGTAGTGGGCCAGCTATCATCCAGAGCTGGGCCTTGATCCAAATCCAATAGTTCAGTTTCTACAGTGAATATAATGGGCCTGGCATAGTCTGTAGTCTCCTGTATCAACATTACAACATCATAAATCACTCAAAATAAATAAACTGAAATATAAATAAAGAATGAACTGGAAGAATATAATCTGCTGTTGTAATACTAGAAAGTCAACTTAATAAAATAGGAATGCTGCTTTTGCAGCGGAAAATCTGAACGAACTGAAAAGAAAGGTATATACAGTAACATAACTAATGATTTGTCATTGCATTATTTTAAATGCAACACGAATGTCATGTTATGACACTTTGGTGACCTAAGAGGTGAGAGCTAACCATGACGTGGAAGTAGATGTGGTCACAAGTCTCTTCTCCAGGAAGCAGTGTGAGATTCTGTGGCTGCTGGCGATCCGGGTCATCAAACACGGCTCGAGGGTTGAAGCGCTTCTCCTCAAAGAAAGCATTATAGCTAATAGCTAGAAGAAGTGAAAGGAATATAGTGAACATACTCTAGAGTGACATATTTGTCATTAGAAGTGATGAATTGTTCAACATACACTAATCCCTCAGTCTCTCAGGACAGGGCTTGTTAGTGTTGGACACATGTAGTTTCAATTAAGGACTTGGTAACCATCATAGGTTTGTTGATAAATTTATAAATGTAACATTTATCACACTTATATAAATATTGATCAATTTTGAAAATATCTTTTACACTCACCAAGGCTTCTTTCAAAAATACAGTAATGTAGTGAAATATGATTACTGTTCAAAATAACATTTATAATTCATTTTAAAATGAAATTTCAGGATTCATTGCTAAATATAATGTTTAAAAAAGAAAATCTATATCTTTATGAACATTATAAATCTCTTTACAGTCACTGTTTAATCTATGTGATCCATCCTTTCTTCTTAATAGAATTTTAATGAATGGATGATTCATCCATTCCTTTCTTAAAAAAAACAAAAAAACAATCTCACTGACCCCCCCAAACTTTTGAATGGTAGTATGCTCATTTATTAATATATACATGGTTTGCATTATTGTTAAATGGAAGGCATTAGTTATATAACGAAAGAAGCACAGCATTAACTTTATGGCTATTTATTTATGGACACAACGGTGCTCTACCATGTGTGGACTACAGACAGATTTAAGAGACTCAGAGGTGAAATTGATGATACTCAGGAGATCTGAGAGCAATCTAGATGTTTTGAGGCCTTAAAATACAAATCAAATCTTATGGAAAACCCTTTTAAGAGACCTGAATGACATGAAGAATGTTAATTTTTCCATCAAGGTTTAAAAGACAATTTGAACCTTGTTCATGGGCTGAGAAAAGCCTATAAACTTAGTTATCCTACTTTTTAAAATCTCATAAATTTCAAAAAATGTGCACCAATAAACCACACACTTCAAAGCTTAACATATTCATAACCCTCAACATGCTAGGAGAATTACATCAAAATAAAATATATGCCTTCATTTAAAATTTTCCCAGAAGTCCGATTCCCCTGGATGAACCTAAAGACAAAGACATGCCATCTCTCTGAGACCATTACATTGGTTTCACACCCATGAAATACATGATGGAGATGCTCTGGGGTCGTGAAGGTTAACTGAAAACAGTGCTGCTCTGTGGTCCCACGCGTTACACAGGAACCTGACCTTCCAGCACATGTATTTCAAAACAAACCTGTGATGGTCACCAAGGCCTTAATTCAAACTGCATGTGTCAAACACTAACTAGCCCTGTCCTGAGAGACTGAGGCATTTTAATGCAGTCTGCATCACTTTGTGTTTCTACTTAGCGTTCTTGCACAGCAACGACTTAATGCATAAGGCATAAAACACAAGTCTGTTATCTATAATATCTGTTGCCATTAAGGCCATTGATCTTGTCTGCTGTTTTAGAGACTTTAGCTTCCAGACACAGTATTACACAAGCTAAAAAGACTTTAATACTCATTTATTTTGTATTTTTCTGCCAGAGTTATCATACAATGTGTCTACTTTACTTTCAAATTTATAGATCTTGCTAAGTAGCTTTTCTATTCCGCTCCCAAGGTAAATCTTAAAGCAACAAAGCAACAAAGCAAAGATCAAGAGATTAGTGTATGTTGAACAATTCATCACTACTGATGATATCTTTTTCATGCTAATACGTGGCATGCTTAGCAGGGGAACCTTAAATGAACTACACTGGATATGCAGCTGGTCAGTGGTATGTAAACGTCACCAGCTGTCAACTGTTTAATAAAGCTGTAATAATACTGTAACCAAGAGATACTCAAAGTGAGCTATATGATGAGAGGAAACGGCTGCTTTCAAAGCACTTCCATTACTTCCTGTCATCCAAAAGGATTTTCAGTATAGAGTGTTTATGGGTAAAAGCTAAGCTTTTCACCCTTTGGACAAAGAACTGTTGCAATCCAGAAGTACAACTGAAGAAGTCGATTCACAAAGATTTATAAGTTCATAAATGAGCAACAATCTATAGAGATTAAACTACCTTTCTTCATTTAGACTCTGAAGACAAAAAAGTTCAGTGTTTTTATTATTTACAGTAGTACTGTTATTGAAATATTTGTGATAAAAATATAAAAACTGACCTAGTTCCTGCGAGGCTCTGATAGGAGTCCGAGCTGTGATATTCAGACATACAATAGCTGACATGCAGGTCACGTCTTTCCCTCCTCTCCGACAGTCTTTATTGAATATGTTGATCTTGCTGGGCTCAAATCGAACAATAGCATGGATTTGGACAACACTTCGAGTCCTGCAGCACAGCGAAAATTTTACTTTTGATATTTAAGGGCATGGTTCACCCAAAAATTACAATTAAATAATTTACTCACCCTCATGTCGTTCAAAACCTGCATTTTCTTTCTTATGTTGAACATAAAAGAATGCCGGAAATCAAATAGTCAATGGTCCCTATTGACCTTCACAGTATTTATTTAAGTTAATGGGGAAAACAAGTGTTTGGTTTTTCAAAAAAACTTTAAAATATTTTATTTATTTGTTCAACGTAAGACAGAAACTGATACAGGGTTGGAATGACATGAGGGTAAATTAATTACGACAAAATAAAAAAAAATGAGTGAACTATTGCTTTAAGGAAAGTGTAAATAACCCTGTGTTAGAAACCCACCATAGAAGTACTGCAGCACCAAGGGAGCCCACAGCTAGATCCACCAGGTCATCTCCATTCATATCCATCATCCCATGGATACTACGACCAAAGTACTGCAGACCTGGGGCCAACTGAATAGCACCAATCCTCTGACAAAAAGAAGAGATGAATGTATAGTCTTGCCATAATACATGCGGATTAATCAACACGCAAGAGAGAGTAGCTGGACATGTATGCATTACCTGTTTATATTTCCTCAGTATTCTGTTGCGTTGGCCATGGTAGATGTAAATGGCTCCTTTGTGGTCATCCTCTAACGGAGCTCCTATTACCACATCATTAAATGAATCCCCGTTAAGATCAGGCACGGGGGCCAGAGCAGAGCCGAAACGGGCATTCTGACCTTGATCTAAAATCTCCAGCGAGCCCTCCAGTATGAAACGAGGCTGATGGGAAAACAAGCAAAAAATGCTGCCATGAGGGAAGACATTTAATTACAGCATGAAAACAAAAACAGCCTTGGTGCTCCATTAAAGTTGAAAGCTTGTACACCAAAATAAGCAGAGGTGGGGGGCAAACTAATAGGTTCGCAATGTACAGATATTTCTTTAATGAAGTCAGCTCACCTCACAATGAACTGAAAATGCACTGGACTGTACTCTATTTCTAACCCATACTTCTTGCTTAAAACTAAAATATAGAAGTCTTAATTGAAAAAACACATTTGGAATACAGTATGTATAAATATTATGGTTTAAAAGACATATAAAGAAACCTATTTACATGAAAGTTTATATTGCTGTTGGGCAAACATTTTCAGTGAAACTTTCAATGCGAAATAAGAGCATTTTTTAATTTTTATATCACAATCCAATCATAAATAAATGTAGAAACTTTCAAAAGAGGATGTTTATGAGGGAAATATCCACTTAGATCATGGATAAGAGCTAAACATTTCTGTAACCAGAGACAATCTTTTGAGGAATTTGTTATCCAGATCCAGAAACCACGACGACAACCCACCAAGAGTTTATGTAAGAAATTTAAGCGACATTGCTGACTTTATCCAACAAATTGAAAAAAGCCTCTGCTTCATAGAGACTGCATTAAATGAAGTCTCACAGCCAGTATATTTAAGAAATGCAAATATTTTTCACAAGACTGAAATAAATAGTTTTAAGCACAAACATTTACTATTACGGTCCAGACCAGACTCCCAAGGTCAAATGACATAAAATGCATTATCACTTAAGTTGAGGTCATTTAGCAGGTATTTGAGCTTCTGAAAACAATTAGTTTCAAATGGGTGGAAAGTCTGAGGGAAAGGTGCAGTTTCTCAAAGCAAAGACTGTTCACGTCAGCCAAGTATTTGGGAGAGTAATTAGCCATGCACATCACCCTCCTCCTAAATTCCTAAATCTCTCTCTCTGAAAATATATGGCTATAGACGATAGACATGTGAAATCAGTTGTTTTCTCAGCCTTCCTATAATAGCATCAGATTACAGGACAGGACAGGACAGGACAGGACAGGACAGGACAGGACAGGACAGGACAGGACAGGACAGGACAGGACAGGAC
>JAUCNO010001819.1:9376272-9386942 GCA_032353835.1 Enteromius viviparus
CAGGCCAAGTGATTAGCACACCTGATTCTGATCATTTGAATGGGTGAGCGAAAACTTTTGGTAATATAGTGTATGTTTTTTTTATTTATCTTCAAAAAACAAAAACATAACTAAGACAAAAAGCATGAAAAATAAACTCTTCATCATACCAAGATTGAGTTTGGTGCAGCTGGGTCCCCCAGATCTTCTGCTTAAGGGACATTTGTACACATCTCCTGTCTGATGCTGTCCATTTGTTTCCAGTGGGGCTCCTACCAGTAACCTAGAAACATCCAGAATCAAAACATATAAATATTACCTCTGACACAGAACAATATTCATCTAACAAAAACGTCAGAAGAAACCCACTAGCAGGTGTCTGATCCACTTCCCTGTAAATAATACAGCCAGAAGCCTGCTGATTTAAGCTCCCTCTGAAAACAGTGACGTTTAAAGGAGGTTAGAGGAAGTGAATCAATGAGAGATGACAGGTAAGTGGAATCTACTGGAAAAGGAATGTTTAAACAGGTTTAAGTTAAATGTTGACGTCTGAGGTAATGTATCGATGGAAGCACGCAGGGCGGTTAGGTATGTGAGACTCTGCTGAGATATGTTTGTGTGTGTGTTGAAATATGTATCCTACAACCCAGACTGACTAAACACATCGCTCCATTAACGATGGCATGCTTTACACGTAATACTTCTCCTGCGGAGAGCAATCAGGGACATACACATCACTCAAACCCAGTAACAGTAGCACTGTAGGGAGCAGAACGTACTTCTCACTGCTCTCAGAAGCATGCAGCTTTAATAAACAAAGGCTGTTACTTTCACTAAGCAGCCGTAGAGGACTCATTTAACTAGTCACAGATCACTGGAAGACGAGGCATCCTTAAACACAGCAACTGTTGATGTAAGAGACGCAGAATTCTTTCATGCTGATAGTGGTCTCAAGGGAGATGGAAAACTGGCTTGACTTCGAAATGTATGTGTCTGTGCCAGGTCAGGATGGGCTCTTAAATGTCATTTAGAACTTCATAATTGGTTTATGGTGAGATAGTACTATTAAATAGCCTGTTAGACATAAAGGCAGTATCTTTGTATCAGGGTCAAAGAGTGACAGTAAAATACACTAACCATAGGAAACAAAAAAGCTATTTTGAAAAGAGTAATCTGCAAAAGAGCTATTTTATGATTCTTGGGTTATTTATCTGCCTTTTAAAGAGCAGCACTCACGTACATGTTAAAAGCAGCATATTAGCACTTACTGAGTGCGGTCTGTTCACAGCTCACAGTAGTGCTTATTAATCTTAATATTAATAAGCTGGACTTAATTAATTATCTGGACTAAGGACACATTTGAAATCTTAATCTTGTGATATCTAGTTCAAGGTTATTTTGTACAAAACTAAACAAAACAAAACAAAACAAAAACCAAAACCAAAACTAAAAAGGCAACTATTGTTACCGACCCCTGCTCTCGTTTAGATTATCACCTTGCCTCACCCCTCGTACTCTGTTTACTCACGCTACGTTTGATGACCCTTCTCTTCTGTCTATGCCTCCGATAACCCTGTTTTGCTGAAGATCAACCCTGCCTGTCTCACTTTGTCCTTTATTAAACAGTCTGCACTTGAATCCGCTGGCCTTCTCGTCTCCTTTGTGACAGGTAGAGGACCTTTTTAAACCAAACAAACAAGACTAAAGGCAGCAAAGAAATGGTAGAAGGACCAAACCAAACCATACCAAAACAAGCTTAAAGAAAAAAATACCAAAAAAGAGAAAATATAATTTTATTTAATTTAATAATACAAAATAAATAAATGATAATAATAATAAAAAAATAAAATATACATATATATATATATATATACAAGTATATACACATTTATTAATATTAATTATTATAGATCTTGCGTACTGTAGTTTTCAGTTTTTGTGCTATTTGTTGTCTTTCTGTACCCTTGCATTACGTGTCGATATATGAGTAAATACAAAGTGTATGTTTTAAGCATATTTAACATATTTTATAGTTAGATTACTTCTTCAGTAGGTTAGCTACTGTGTGTATATTTTTATATACTGTATATATGCTTGAATATGTGCAGTAGCACCATGGTCTGTGAAGCACATTTTGTTCCACATATAGCAGAATGACACAAAGCTTACTTGACTTGACGCCACATTAATGATTTTATCGGAAAATATTTAGCTGCTTTTGTATTTTAGAAAGGACATCATCACATCTGATGATTGTTGGCACAGCTGGAAAACAAATTCATTGTATCACACATGAAAGATTCAAATCACAAAGGCACCATCACATCCTGTTACACACTTGAAACAATGCATCTCACACACGTCCAATAATCAGCACATCTAAAACTCATTCTGACAGGTGGTAAAGGTTAATGCTCTAAACAGGAGCAATACCCACTCAGGGACAGAGTGATTCAGAGAACGATATCTGACACTAGTTTACTGCAGATTCAGACCTCCATGAGTGTTCTGCCATAGGCCAGGGGTCAACATCATGGGCCCCTCGAGAAAATATTTCTCTGTTTGGCAAGCTTCAGCAGTAAAGCATTCCAGCAAAATCTGGATCCAGCTTCTCAAACAACTGGATTTTACCCATTACAGATAAAATATAATTATAAGTCACCCACAGGCTATTTACAGTGGAATTAAGCACTGCACATGTCTCACTGCTCAGCATGACTTCAGTAATTCAGTCAATGCAGTCAAATACACAAAATCAACGGACAGGGACAGTTTATCACTGTTTCATGTAAAGATTAAGTTTCTGTGATATACCGATTTTTAGATAAACAAACTTTAAGTTTGACACTAGTTTGAAATTAGCATGAAATAAGGACAGACAGACAGACAGAAGAAAAAACAACAGAAGTCTCCAGTTAAAAGTTCATCTAAACATTTTGAAACATCTCTGGAAACGATTTTTCACAGAAGGAGCTCAGACTGTGTGCATATTTTCACTGCTTTTAATATTGTGAAAATGACTGGTGTTATAACTGCCTTTGGCTCTATACCTTACACTTGAGATCAACTCAGGACACACTTACTTACTTAAAAAAGGAGAGAAGGAAGTATGAAAGAGAAATAGAGAGATGAGCATGAGAAAGAGAACCTTTGTTACAGTGATTTAATGGTCTAGTCAGGCTTCCAGGGTAATGACACAGTGAACTGTTAAAACAATCAGGCTCAGACTCATTAAGCTCTCAAGTTTTTTCTCTGCGGCAGGGCTACAAAAGGCTAATAGCGCTGAATGAAACAGCCTCGCTAATACACAACCTTTACATATTCAATCTGCCACAAAAATCTGTACTGGCAGCTCAGATGGTTTGGAAAAATCTAAAAGGAAAGGGTTTGCCATTAATAGTTAAATGTTTTTCACATTTGGAGAGCGAGAAAAGACTTTGCTCTTGGTACCATGGTGCTGAGCTCTATGAAGTGCCAGTGAGTGAACTGATATTGCGTTTCATTACTTTCATTCAGGATGGGACAGAAAAGGAGAGATGAACCACGGATGCTTTATGCTTTTCATGGCCTGTGTGTTATTGATTTAAAAGGACACATACAAAAAAAAGAAAAAGAAATCTGGACTGATTACCATGAAACTCAACACTCCTGTGCTGTCATTCCTTCCTAGTAAAAGCAGAAAAGCTAGTTGGGTAGTAACAGCAGCTCACCCCACTTCCTTAAACCCATAAACTATTATAGTGCATGTTAATTTCATTACTGCCAGTTAATCCTTACTGCTTTGTTAACCAAGACTTTCACATGCAGATGAATTCTCCTAGACCTGTGTAAAATGTTTGTGAGCTGAGCAGTATATCAGCTAGGTTCGAGAGTAGAGGTGAAGAACACTTCATCCCTCCTGCTGCGTGAAGAATTCAGGGGTCGCAGGCCAGACAAAAGTCAAAACTCAGCAAGGAATTCTAACTGCAATCCTTCAAAAATAAACAAGCTGTGCATATGTGTCCACATTTGTCTGTATGTCCATCCCAAGGGATCCATCAGGCCAATTCTGTGGATGAGCATGTGTCAGTGGCCACCCAGGAAAAAAATCCTACTGGCAGCCAGAGAGACGTCAGGAAAAGTATTCATGCATTTTCAGTAAAAAAAAAGTTTTCTCTCCATCTGTAAGCTGTGATCTGTTTCTATTCAAACTACTACTCTATGTGAGAGATAATGATGGCTACAGGTAGTTTAATGTAGCTCTTAAGACCTTTGATATTTGACCTCTGACATTTAGGAAGATTACACTTCAAAGGTTGGGGGTCATTGTACTTTTATTACATTTTTATTTGAAATAAAATTATTTCTATTCATCAAAGAACCTTGTAAATGTATAGGTTCTAGGAACTAGTAGTTTTAGGAATTAGCCAGCATTCACGAACATCAAAAACCACTGATTTGAAAATGCCATGATTGGAGCCGTTTTTGTAGCGTGAAGTCGATTTCATTATAACAGAGATGTAATGTAAATGCACAATTTATGTAATTGCATGAAAATATATGACTAAATCTAATAACTTATAGTGTTTTCTTTGTGTATTTATGCTTTGATTTGAATGAAACATTATATAATAAGAAATGTTACTTGAAATCTAAATCAGCATATCATGTGACACTAAAGAGTCGAGTAATGTTTTTTGTAATGTTGCCATCACAGCAACAAAATATATCTTAAAATAAAAAAGGGCCCAAAACATTTGACTGTAGTGTATAGAAGAAGGATGTCCATTTAAAACAACGGAAAACAGAATGGAAAATACAAATACGTGTAAAAAACACGCTTTTTAAAACGAAACAGTCAAAAACACATTACTCATACTACAAACCACAGCAGTCCTGTACCTCAAGACAACAGATTCCTGAAATAGTTCAAATATTCATTATCCATGAAAATTTCCTGTGCCCCAAAACTCCCACATGCTCCGTATGAGATGTGCAATGAATGTTGTATACGGCCGGATCTGCTTTTGTCATCATCACAGAGCTAAAGAGTTCAAATTTCTCCATGCCATCCAAGTTAGCGTGTTCGGCTCACTCTCTGTGACATATGCAAATGTTAAAAGAAAAAGTATATATTTCTGATTTAAAATAAAATTCAGCATGCTTGTTTAGTGGTTTGTGGCCCTTTGAACATTTCAAAGTTTCTAGCCTGTAATTATGTATCTGCTACATGGCAGCAACTTTTGAGATCGTTCCAATACACAGCATGCATGGCAATGCCTGTGTTTTGGAGCATGCTTTGTGAATGTGTTCCAAACAATCCTGGTGTACTGACCTGAAATAAAATGCATATGTTAACATAATGTTAAGACCCAAAGAGAAAAATATGAGAGAACAACGGCTACATACTCCCTTCCACAGCCTTCCACTGCAGTAACCACAGCTGATGTGTGTGTTGCCAGCCCCTTTCCCCCATTTTCCTACACCACTAAACCCCTTCAGTACCTCTGAAACTGGGATAAGACCTCTTGCCACTGCATGCTGCTGTGATAGGACCCTCACTGCACCCAATTGAAGGATAAAGAGAAAGAGAAAACAAGAAAGAAAAAGAAAGTAGAGTTTGGAATATCATACCATTTTAATATGTTGACTCATCATTTTTATTGTTATATTTACTGTTATATACAACTATTTTTATACAGTATACTAGTTTGAACAATCGTACGTAGTATAAATATATCTTATAAATATATCAATGTTCACTTGTTATACCAAGTTTGAGCAAATGCGATAACATTAACCAGCATGTTTGGGAAAAAGAAACTCACCTACAAAAAAATCAGAGGGTTAATTATATATATATATATATATATATATACTGTATATATATATATATATATATATATATATATAGTAGTCAACATTGGAAGTGGATCTAAACCTTTCATCAAAGGTGTCCTAAAATCAAAAACAATACCTATTCTTGTCGTAGGACAAATTTGATCAAAGGTTGTGATCCACTTCCAATGTTGACTACTATATATATATATATATATATAGCCCAAAGAAAGAGTATGTTATACAGGAAGGAGAAACTTCATGCTTCCCATCAGAAACAAGTCTCAACAGACCCTCGTTCAAGTACAATGTCAAAACATTTAAGGGGAAAGGGACTATGACTCAAGTCTCTATGGACCCCTGTCAAAACAGTCAATTCACTGAATATACTAGCGTAGGTATTCTGCACTGAATCCTGCATGAAAAAGAGTTTGAACTGTCAGAGTGAATGCATTGTGTTATCCATACTGAAAGGCTTCGGGGTTGTGAGAGGGGTGAGACTCAGCTAGACTTCATTCTCCTCTGAGGATCTGACTGTGCTAAATCAAGACATTTCCTGAGTCAAACCCAGCAAAAGCACTAGTACACATACATGTTAGTACATGTACATGTAAATAGCCAGCAGTTTCCAAAATGTTTCCCCTGTTCAAACGCTCCGAGATAGCCTTACCACATAATGGTGATTAGCTACTTTCTTTTGCCAATTCCTGCAAAAACCTTTTCCTCTCCTACTGCCTAGAGCCATGCCATCATAAACACAACAAACTCTCTCTAATGATCTGTCTTTCAATAGACACACATAAACAGATCTCACTTTCAACTGTCTGCAGCATAGTGTTGTTTAAAAAATACAGTGGGGCAAAGAAGTTTTTAGTCAGCCACCAACTTGCTTCCCACTGTACCTGTATTGTGAAATATGACTATGTTACTGTAATTAGGCTTTCAAACAGTATCTCTTGGCTTTGTGTGTAGTTTAGTCTGTTGATGTTTGTTGATGTGCATGTCTCTAAGTAAGTCTGGTTTTGTGAATGTTGTTTAAGTGCGTATTCACAACACATCTGCCTAAAAATACTTGCATATGATGAAATAAAAATGACACACACACACACACATGCCACACTGAAAATCTCCGCTGGCCTGTTAATGGTTTCCAGATGCTGTGTGAATGGGACAGAAAGGGGGTCTGTTTGGCAGCCGCTCACTTGAGAAAGTCTTTGTTGATATCACCCCACATCAGTCCAGCTAAACTGACAACACACTCACAGCTAAACTACAGGCCAAACCATTTAACCATTATCTAGGGAATGTGCGATAGAATATATCATATTTAAGAACGTGGGTACAATGGTTGCTAAAACCTCCTCATTGTGAATAAAAGCAAATGAGCTGGATTCTCTTGCATGCTTATCAAACCAACATGAGTGGTACATTAACACTTCAGGTGAATTGCATTGATAAACAAAGAAAACCTTTTTCTTTGCAGGCACACTTATTATTTTACACACACACATACAAACACAGCGATATAGACCTCTGGGCTGGGTTTCAGGTAAGCTGTGGCCAATCAGACATGCTGGGATGCCAGACTAGAATCAAACTGCCAAAGCAAAGAGAGAAGATGATATCACAGTGATAAACGACAAATGTTAAACTTCTTCCAATTCTCATAACGCCGTGAAAGCATCATTGCTGGATTTTCTTTTACAAGAGATCTAAATTTACTGAGGCAATGAGATTTACTGTTGATTTGGGAAATGCAAATTCTCTATTTTCTTGGACATCTTTCTGAATTACACTTTCTTCAAGACCTAGACACACAGAAACACTTTTTGTTTTGCCAGATAAATGTGAATAAGAATATGATTTCTCACATAACCAAAGTGCTTTTGACATCTTTTTTGACAGAGCAAGATGCTTTGCTTATAGTTTTATAGGTGCAGTATGTAAGGGATAATGGACAGGCAGCCGGTAGTTATGGCACAAATAAGCCCCGACAGTGTGATAAGTACCCGAGGTGAAGCAGAGGGTCTTGTATCACGCTGAAGGGGCTTATTTCGCGATAACTACAGGCTGCCTGAACATTATCCCGCTTATTACACGGCTACTTGCCACATAAGGAAAAAAAACTGGACATAAATATGAATTTGAAACATTATTTATTATTTGAAAAGAACAAACCTTCAAATGTCTCAACTGACCAATCAGAATCAAGCATTCCAGAGAGCCGTGTAATAAGTAAGATTAACAGCCTAGAGGTTGAATTGTATACTGCAAAAATAAAGACATCCTGCCCGTAGTGCAGATTTCAGAGCAGAATTACTGTGGCTAAATCATTATTGTTAAAAGAAATGTATACATAACATGATTCCTTGACAGCAATTTGCTGAGTTTTCTGGCAACTGGAAGTGTGGAGGATCATACAGATTTAAGGTGTAGTACGTAATTTTTACAAACATATTATGGTACTTATTTTGGCTTCAGAAGAGTCAAAAAATGTACATACACCACTTTTAAAATCTTAAAGGGATAGTTCACTGAGAAAAAAACAAAACAAAACGTGCCAATCTTGTAAATAAAAAAATAACTAAAACTTAAAGCCTTTATGTATAAGCCTTGACAGTAATTAAAAGAGTATAATGCATTATAATTGTTCATAATGAACACTGTAATACATTATATCTTGTCGTAGTTAAAGCTGAATTTATTAAGTGGTAATGTATTTACTGTGGTTACAATCACTCATGAGATTGTACAATGCATTATGAGGTTACAAGAAAACATTAATACAATAAAACTACTTTTATAATGGATTAAAGGCACGCATAAAAGGTTTTATGCAAAGCGCTACAAAAAAAAATATTTTATGATATTTTGTGTCAGTTTTTGACCACATTTCTAAAAAATAAAGTCTTCTGTCAGCATTCACTATAGTAAATTGTCTCTTTAGGGGGAGTTGTTTACGCGATGAAGGGGTACAGAAAAAAAAGTGCTTCCTACCACTTCTGTCCTCCAGCCATGTGTTGTTGGACAGTGTAGCCAAACTGTGTCTGCCTGGGGCCCTTAATGATCCTGTGATTTCTGGTGTCAATGTTGAAACAGTCATGGAACCCTGTAAACAGAAACGGACAATGCAAATATGAACCATACACAGCATGCTTGGACAAAACTCTACATTTACTGGCAATAGATTCTACGAGCCAAGGAGCTTCAGCAATGACCCAAAACTAAGCAAAATTTAATTGTGGTTAAACCGAGTTTCTGCCAGAGTCCTAAACAGTAGTTTCCTTTCATGAACTACACTAGATGTAATCCGTATCGTTAAACAACTCCCAGACAAACAGAAAGCAAGCATACACCTGATAATTTATCTACTCAGTACTGGATTATTTGCTGAATTTTGTCTTAGTTTGTAAGTATTTTCTGCAGTGTAGATAATTGAGCAGTAGTGTTAATTGAGCTTTTTGCAGGTCTTTAAAGATGTGGTCCAGCAAAGGAAATGAATCAATCTATGGACATGTTTCTCAGAAAACAGACTTTAATTGTTTTGTCTCCATCGAAGCTCAAAGGTGGCTCTATTTACACATGCCTGTATGGCTTCTGTTTATGTTCTGACAGACTTGCAAAAAACACAAGATCATGGTCACTGGATTAACAAACACATTCATGGAGGTCTTCTGCTGAAAGCCTTTATAATCAGTGTAATGCTCAAAGCAGGATTTTCACCTCTTGACCTGACACTCTCCAACTCTGTCTACAAACTCTGGTGTGGGAGACACCGGGCTATTGGACCTCATTATGGATGAGACTAAACAATGAAGCTGTCAGTGTAACAAAGGTGTTGGAGGAGTTGCGGATCCATATGCAGTTTCTTTATTCAGGGACGACAGGCAGGGTCAAACACAGGCAAACAGAGCAATGGGGACAGGACAGTATCAAGGTTGAGGTATACAGGCAGATTTCGGGGCAAGGAACAAACAGTCAAGATCAAGATAAACAGTTCAAGATAACAACAGGAAAAACAAATATGGGAAAGAACGCTCAGAAATGATAGCCAGGCCAAATCAAGACTTTGCAGTGAGTGGTTGTTTGGTCGTGGCTTTTATGTGCGTGTGTAATCAGTATGTGGGTGTGGTGATGAGGTGCAGGTGTGTGTGTGAATAAGGTGTGGGTGTGATTAGTCCCAGGGATGCTGCATGATGGGTAATGTAGTTCATGAACCGGAGCACAAATCTGGCTGGAGTGCCCTCTGGTGGAAACAATGATATCATAACAGCTGGATAGCGTAACAGTCAGTCATCACATAAAAATTTGACAGTCTGTCAGTCACAGAAAGACAGCAGTAAGGTAGTTACATCTGACTCACAGAGCTTTTACAAGCAGGTCCAAATTTCAGTCACAATTATAAGTCTACTTCGTCTTTTAAGTTGCTTTCTGTCAGCACCATAATTATAGCCTAACATGAAGCAAAGGCTGAGAAAAATAACTATTTAGGCTACAAATTATTTTATTTTATTTTTTTTAATTAAAGGGATAGTTCACCAAAAACTGAAATTCTGTCATCATTTATTCACCTTCATGTTGTTCCAAACCGGTTTGACTTACTTTTTTGAATCACAAGAGAAGATATGCTGAATACGTTTCAATTCTTTATTTTTGTTTCTGTTTTTGTGAAGGTTTAGCTCCGTTTTGGACCCCACGGACTTATTGCATGGATAAAAACAGCATTCTTCAAAATATATTCTTCTGTTTTCTACAGAATAAATGTCATGCATGTTTGGAATGACAAGACAATTTTCATTATCCTTTATTTAACCAGGTAAAAACTCATTGAGATTAAAAATCTCTTTTACAAGAGAGACCTGGCCAAGATGCAG
>JAUCNO010001819.1:9416716-9444083 GCA_032353835.1 Enteromius viviparus
AATCTGAGGGTACAGAAAAATCTAAATGCTGAGAAAATCACCTTTAAAGTTGTTCAAATGAAGATCTTATCAATGCAAATTAGGTTTTAAAATATTTTTAGTAAGAAATTGACTGGAACATGATCTTCACTTACTATCCTAAGGACTTTTGGCAAAAAAGAAAGCCTATCATTTTGAACCATAATATGTATGTATTTTTGGCTTTTGCTACAAACATACCCCAGCGACTTAAGACTGGTTTTGTGATCCAGGGTCACATATAGATTATTTTTACAGACTTACTCAGAAAACAATATGAACTGTAAGTACTGTAAATTTCAAAGATGTGATGCCATTCATTTTTCATTTGGTGAAAAAACGGTGATCAGTTTACAGAAAACACCAATTCTATCACTCTCAGGAAAAGGTTTTATCTTTAGGTTTATCTTCAGCACTATGGATAGCACCCTCAAAAGGACATCTTTATGCTTTATTTACTCCAAAAAATTAATAATAGTACTTTAAGGTAAACTGTGGTACCCCTAAAGATAATTCTTTGGAAACATTTTAAAAGTGTAACCTTTTTCAGGATGAAAATAAACATTAAAATGTACTCCTACTCACAGAAGACGTAGCAAAATCCAATCAAATTAGCGCGATTTTAGTCAGCACTACCATTTTTCTGGGCAAATAGCTTTAGACGGCCATTAAACAAGCTGTGGGCGATCACTGGGTGTGTTGTGAAGACTAATGCTTTAATCCATGCATGCACAAACACCCTTGCATCCCCTACATGAAGTAAAGTCCTCAAAATGAACATATGAACTTTTCTTGAGGCTAAACATCAGTACCAGTACACCATAACATTTTCAGCCCTTGTTTTTCTTTTTTGACAGTAGAAAAACGCTCACAGCTGAACAGACATTATCTAAGTGTACTGTCAGAAATATTCTCTGGACAGTATTTTCATCAATGTCTGCAACAGAACAGACTACCAAATACTTGCGTATGACAGACACATGGTGAACAGAGAGCAGAGCTAAGGGAAGGCCAAGCAGAGAGTACTGTCTCACTAAAGTCAAATAAATCTTGTTTGTCTGCATACATGTTGTCAAGAGCCAGCCAAATATCCCATTTAATCATTCAACATAATTAGAGAGAGAGACATTTGTTTTAACATAGGCCTGAGAACACTCCAGACATGTCCAATTCATATTAACATTCTTGTGTTTAGTTCTAAAAATATCCAGAGCCTAATTATAATATATTAATTATATCTGAGAAGTTGTAAATCGACCGACCACAGAAAAACAAACCAGCCTCTGATATATTCCATAGGGTCAATGTAGGACAATCTACCTACATATATATATATATATATATATATATGTCACTAGTTGGTTAAACATGGTGAACATGAATTCACAATCAATGTTTAATGAATTTATGAGTTTTCTCAGAACTACCGAAACAATAAAATGAACATATCGAACTGTGTAGCAATGGAACAATAAGGTTACATCATCAAGCAACTGGCAATTAAATAAAGGAAATGCACTACTGTCAAGAAGTATCTTTTTCAAGAAATTACATTTTAATTCAATAAGAATATTAAATGGTGTTTTTTTTTTACTTTCTACTCACTAAAAAAAAAATTATCAATCACGGTTTTCAGAAAAATACCACACAGCCCAAATGTTTTAAACATTGATGATAATAGGCAATGTTACTTCCGTATTTCTGGAAATAATTCTATTTCTAAAGGAATTTTCTGCTTTACTATTCCAGGAAGAAATTTGAAAATTGATCCAAATAGTAAACAGTTTTTAAAACTGAAATAATATTTCATAACATAACTGTTTTACTGTTTTTTGATCAAATAAATGCCACCTTGGTCAACATGAGAGACTTTTAAAAACAATATCTACTCTTTTCAACCCAAAGCTTGAACTGTAGTTTAAACATACAAATACAAAGTGACTTGAGTGTCATTTACTGATACTGACCTTGAGGCACATATCTGATGCAGTTTCAGAATACTGATACTAATCATGTCATGTATATGCAACTGTAAGACTACATATCTCAAATATAGCACATAAATACTCACTATTTTATCTAAAAGGACTGGACAGTGAATAGAGTTTAAAAAAGAACAAAAACAGGACCATAGACGGGGAGAGAGCTCAGAAACAAGAAGGTAACCTTGTTTTATGTTTTTAAGACCATAGCTATAGTGGAAGAACATACAGCAGCAATCATCCTCCAGTGGAAACAAGTACACTTCCCCCAGACATAAGTAGACAGAGTGCAGCTGCGTCATACATATTATATAACTTTACATTGTCTTTTAGTTTAGATCAATATGTTTTATAAACTGCAGTCTGTGTGCTCAGTCAGTGCCAGTAATAAACAGAAACACAGGGATACAGCAAAGAGAGGATGGAGCAACAACTTGTGCCTGTGAGGAAGATAATATATATATTTGTATATATGTGTATATTTCAGAAATAGAGTTACTATGTGTGTGTGTGTTGCATACAGAAAGAGATATATTCAACCTCTAGCAATTACAGTAGGTGATGTGGGGCTGGGCCTGGGAAGAGGGAGGGATGAAAGGAGGCTGTGGGAGGAGAACGCTTGGAGGAAAAAGGAAAAGAGAGAAACAGATGCAAGTAACTCAGGCCGGGAAACTAGATGCATGCAGGACGCCGAAGAAGATACAGGCTCTTTTTGTAGATGACTGCAGAAATCAGAGGGTGCTGAGCTCAAAACCAGAAGAAACGGTAGGAAATTAGCTTGAATAATTCAGAGTCAGACATTGAGGTGAAACTAAATTATTATATATTGAATAAGAAAACATATTTTGTGGATTCATATACAGAAATACTGTAATACAGATGAACAGTAGGTCAGCTGGTCTTTAAGAGAAGTGAGAAAGTGTCTATGTACGTGCAGCATTGAATTAATGTTCTTGTATGCATATCTCAAAGGCACTCTATAGCTGAAGGCCTCTCTCTGGTTGATTCACTTATGGCTAAAAAGACAGGACAACATGCACAAACTGCTGAATGCTTTCGGACTGCTGTAAACATTCACACAGTAGGAGAGCTGAAAATTACACATGTAGAATAAAAAAGTGATGAGGACAGAAAGATCCCAGATAGAAGTAATTTCAAGCCTCACTGCTAACAGAAACATAACTAGCCAAACGTTTTACAAACACAGCTCCCAAGTAGTCATCATGGGATTTTTACTAAATACAGAGGGTTGTACATGTTCTCATATAAAAGCAGAGGGACATTTACAATGCAGTCTTTTGTCATGAGTGATGTCCATCTCTCATAAAGATTCAGATCAGACACTGGTGATTTAACACTTCCTGTTCTCCTCGTGGCTACTATCTGTTCAAATAGCAGCTCACTTTAGTTTGAATGGCAGCGTCTCATTCATTAGAGCCTAAATTGTTGCTTGTGCATTCCTCTAGGCTAAACTACAAACGGCGGTTTGAGTTGTGAGTGAATTTTACAAGCATCCAGCAACCGCTTCCTGTTTTAGTGGCAGAGTCTTCTAAATAGTTTTATAATGGAAAATGGAGCCAAATCAGCTTTAATGTCTGTATTTCACTTATTATTTCATGGTGTTGCTGTACATTTGAACTGTTTCATAGTTATTGATGTAGTCTGTATCTGAGTTTGCTTAAAGGCCCAAGACCCCAAGGGACGTTGGGCTATGAAAAAAACTAGTTGGGATCTGTGTGTTAGTTTGTGTTTAGACTTGTTTACTTTGTTTTTGTGTTTTTTTTTTTTGTTTGTTTGTTTATTTGCTGGTCGCTTACAAAAACAGCTTCAAGATTACAACTAGTATCATACCAAAAGACTTACCTTTTAAGTTTAAAGAACTGCACATCTTAAATAACAGGCTATCTGCTATGTATTTTTTAAGTTGCCTGTTTCGTGTAGATTAAAAAATTATTCTTGAAATGTTTTTGTCAACAGTTGGTTCTCATGTTCTTGCATAATCTTTCAGTACAGGTACTAAACTAAAAACATAGCTTGATATGGACAATTCCCTCTGGCCACGTCACAATACAAAAAAAAAAAAAAAATACCCTGCCCTCCAAAGATTGGAAACACCCCTGGCAAAGTGTGGTTTTGGACAATAACAGTATACATCATTATAATTTGGTGTGCAAGTAGTGCACATTAAAGTAACTTGACATTATCATTGAAGACCAGTAAAACAAATTTTCATTTTGATTACAAAATCATGGCAGTATATGCATGCCAAAGTTGAGCTAACGTTACTATGGGAGGAACTGGACCGTTATGTCCATAAGAAGTGTCCAACAAGTGTGAATCATCTTTGGGCAATCCTTCAGCAGGCTTGTGGTAATATAGCCTATCAGTCAATGTTTGAATAAACTGACAGCTCGAATGCCCAGATTAAATAAAGCTGTAGTATGGTGGATATTTTGATGAATCGAAAATCTAAGTATTTTCTATAAACTGTTTATGTAATAAAATATGTTCTCGTAGTTTGTGTTGTCCCTTATCAGTGCAAAATTATCATAAATTAATGCCAATATTCTTTAAAACCCCACGTTTCTAGGGCGTTTCCTACCAACTTTTGGATGGCAGTGTCTATAATAATAATAAAAGTAAAAGCAAACTGATGTCACGTTATTAATCTCGATTGTTGTCTTTGCATGTGTTTTGCAGATGTCATGGCGGCCGACCTACCGGAGCTCCAAGTTTCGAAACGTCTATGGCAAAGTGGCCAACCGAGAGCACTGCTTCGAGGGCATCCCGATCACAAAAAACGTCCATGACAACCACTTCTGCGCGGTCAACGCCAAGTTCCTAGCCATAGTAACGGAGAGCGCTGGAGGAGGATCTTTCGTCGTTATCCCGGTCGCTCAGGTAACGTTAACCACGACGACGACGCAGCACGCGCGCGTAGTAGTATCTTTTAGACAGAGTTGTTTTATGGCTTACACTAAATTCAGGACCTTCACAATGTAGGGCGTCAAACTAGCACAAACATCGGCATGAATGATGTAAACCTTGGAGAATGGAGATCTTGTTGTCAGTTTTATCTCTAAGGGACAAATTTGCCCCAAAGCACGACTAACTACAGTTTCAGTGCATGTTTAATTCATATATATGAATTAGAATTCGTGTTCTAAAAGAACCTTTTTCAACCATGTTAAATAAAAAACATGTGTATACATAATAATAATGCTACAATCCAGTGCTCTTTGTGCTTGACTTTTGTAGCAGATATGGGAATAGTATTAAATCAAAGCACAAAAAAGACATTGAAAAAAAAAAAATCAGAGAGCACACCTCTATATACAATATGATATATATATATATCCTATTAAAAAAAAGACAAGCAACCACCCTGCACATTGTAGAAAATGTGCATCTAAGGTGAACTGTAAATGTGCACACTTAAGCATTGATGCATGAACCAGGGTCTATGGCCTTTGATTGCAAGACCAAACACACAAGCATTTTGGTTATTTTGACTGCAAATATGTGTCAAATCTGTCTAAAACAAAGAAGTATACGGAGAAGTGTTAATGGATCCCTTGCACAAAATCACATTTACATTAATTGGTAGAGAGAACATGAGCAGTGGTTACTGAACAGTGGAAAAACATGGATGAGTCATCCCTCACCCTGTTCTTATAAATGCACTTGTGGTGCACACTTGAAGAAACCCACAGGCCTCTGTCTCTCCCTTTCTCTTTCTGTTGAACACTTTAGTTGGCTTTGTTGTAGAGTTATTCATTTTATTTGCAAGTATGAGATTTCCTTTTTCGCCAATACACATTATTTCATGATCATCCACAACAAAAATGACTCTTTTCAGCAAATCTAAGTCTAATTAATGAGCAAAATGTTGTGGTATCACCATTGACCTGTTGACAATTGTCTGGTATTGTAATTCTGAGAAGTACAGTTGTCTGTTTTTGCAGCTAGCAAGTTGCAATCTCCATCACCCTCTGAATCTGAACCATGAAGTCCCTCATCCAGTGGCTTAACATGCTCCAAATTCAATCTTTCTGTTACCTTTTTTACAGGCCGAGCAAAAGCCTGACTAGTGAGCAGAGAACAGATACTTTTCCTTTGATCTCTGGCTCTGCTGTAAAATAGACAAGCACTGGAAGCTGTAAATTCCAGGTTACTGATACTGATATAACAGTAGTGTGCACTAATCAATGTGGACATTAGTGTGCTCTGGCTGGAACAGAACAGCTTTATATGTCTGGTTCATAAGGAAAGATGTTAAAGGTGGTTAATATTCTGTCATTTACCCTCCCTCACATCATCAGGCTGCTTTAAACATCTGCAGCGTTCTTTCTTCTTGAAAAGAAAAACAAAAAAAGAAAAAAGAAAGTCACAATAACAACTCATAATAGCAAAAATTCCTTTTTGTAACAATGTTACTGACTACTAAAGATACAAACTGCAAAGTTAATGAATCTCTATGTGACTCCACATTACACCTCCACAGCAAGTGGCCAGACTTCATGAAAAGCACAGACAAAAAAAATGACTCACACACCGTTTATCATTGACATGAAAATAAGATTTTGGCATACAGCCTCTGATGTCCCATTCTTCTCTTCATTCATCTCCGCTTTTTATTCTGTTCCTCCTCTTGAGCACATCCGGTCATGCTACACTGCCCATTGGGCCTGCAGACCCTCAGTCATGGTCTCAGCCAACTTGGATAAAGTATCAATAGCACTTTTGTGATGAACATTTAGGGTCGCCCAGTCAATGTGTGATTTAGAAGGCCAGCTTTGTGCCCTTAATATGCTCATTCCACAGTGTTTGTGACTCCAACTGGGCTCCCAGGCCTTGGAAAAGAGCTCAAACCCTCTGACTTCTTTGGACAACACGCGGGGCTGTTTTTTTCCCAGCTTCTTCATCCTTTTTCTCCCTTGTGTCTCTGTCTTTCTCTGTCTAGCACTGACAGCTCCCTGTGAAGTTTGCATACTTACTGTACTACTGAGAAATTCTCTGTCACATCACTAAACTCTGCCATAGAAATCACTGCAAAGCTTTTCAATAATTGACAATAGTTGCATTATATACATAACCAATATAGAAACTTAGAGTTTTTTGCTTTTATAGCCAATCTTTGTAGAAAAATATATGAAGTTTGGCAGTGTAATTCAAATTTCTATTTGTTGTCATTTGTGTATGTAGCTTATTAAATCTCTCTAATGTGTTTATTTAGTTCAAGACATTAGTCTGGATTACAGGGACAACTGTCTGATTAAGAATAGCAAATTCTCATAATAAAATCCAGACACATGGGAGCAATATAGTGGCAGAACATTGGCTTTTCAAATGGAATTCCTCATATGACAAAGGAGCTTCAGTTGTGGAATGGAAACTGCATTCAGAAACCATGATGAGATGGCCCAGGGAAAGAGGGGAAAAAAGAGCATGAATAGAAGGCTGTGGTATTCGCGATGATGTCATCATTAACTGTTTAACAATTTGGAAATGAAACCGTTCCTTTCCTTGACCTGCAAAGCGGCTGTTGACAGAACCTTCTGTGAATGATAATGTGTGAGGTGGTGCTGTAGTGGTTTGGGATGATATCATAATTCTTAAAATAATGCAGGCTCAAGCAGTCGGACGTTCAGTTACACAGACGCTCATACACACACACATATTGTATATAAAAGGGAGTAGGGCCATCTGGCAACACTGATAGGAAACTGCCAACCAGTTCAGACTACTTTAACATGCCCAAAAGCACTTTTTACTAGACCCACACCCATTTTTATAATGCCCCAGTTAGCATACAGTAAGCTCAGAAAGCTGAAATGCCCTTTTTTTATTTATTTTGTTCCAAAACTCTGGAAAATGTTGAACTTAGAAGATCACAGGAACATTTTGAACAGGCTTTCATGTTCTGATGATGTGGTAGTGTAAAGCTCCTTTACTTCTACTGCTGTCGCTGAACATCTACAGTATAATAATTATTGGGCTCTACCAATCAAGTTTGTTGCAAAACATTTATTAAGAGGTGGTTCACCCAAAACCATTAACCATTAAAGTAAAGTTAACTAATGACAGTCCTGCACAGTGAGGGATCTTACAGTACATAAAATCAGATTTTCTCCTGTAATTGTTAAAAAACAAGCTAACAAAATTGATAGTGTTTGTGAAGCGGTCAGGGGGATCCTTCTGCCTCCAATTTGATGCTCTACACAGAAAATAGAACAACAGAAATAGGGTCTATACAGAATGTGCACGCAAACTACATTATGTTTCTCTGTGACATATTAAAGTAAATCTTTTATTTATACTCTTACATGCGAGGAAACAAAATTTGCAGCATTCAACATTTAAGCTCTAGTACAGGTCCAGTGAGTCATCGCTCATTCGCATTGTGTTTAGCAGTTATTTAGAAAGTAAAATGATAACCTCTAGCCCAAAAATGTGCATTCAGAAATGTTTTTACTGTGAGGACATAATGGCATCATAATCGAATCTGAACTCCTATAAACCTGTATACAACAGACAATGCTACAGCATACTTTATGGGCTTTCCAATAATAGTGTTATATTTTGTATAGATGTAGATATTCATGTGATCAATTGAAGTGTGACTCAGCAGTGGCTAAACTATAGAACTTCTCTACTAAGGAGGGAAATTTGTCCTCTAAGAAAACAGTATTTTTTTCAGAGTGATGCCAGTCTAGACTATACACATCCACTGACATCATAATTAGTGTAATCACATGGCTGTTCCTTGTGCTGTTCACAATAGAGGGTGTGGCTAAATAAATTATCTCCTTTTGTCTCGGACTGTAAGATCTCAGACAGTGACTACTCAGCCTGATTTGCAGCCAACACATCTGTGTCAACAAGCACCCGCTGCCAACACACTCCTACACACAAATCCGTAACTACTTTGCGCAAAGAATAACAATAAACAAGAATACAAAATGAAGTGATTAGAGAGAAAGGAAAGAGAGGAAGCCGAGAATCAAAGAAAAAACTAGGCGTAAAAAGCAAAAGAACCTCCTTTCAACACTTTGCCCTGTGCATATGAAAATGTCCCTCAGAGAAAATCATAATAATGGTTGAACATTAGATGTCATGATGTTTTATGCAATTAAATTAAAATATAATTGAAGCTCTCATATTATTCAATCATTAGTCCAACTTATAATAGTCAACTTCTGTTAACTAATAATATTAGTAGTTTTAGTAGTGTCATACTTTAAAGTTTTTAGTTATTTATTTTTATTTTAAAATATTAATAAAAAAAAATTAGGCTGCTGTGCCTTTAATAATGCATTGTTTGTACAAGTTGTTTTGGTTCTAATAGTTTATAATAAATTTGCTTTTTGATTTGAATTGATTGTGCTAATAAGCACAGTATCAATCAGAGAGCTATATAGAGTTTTGAAAACAACTAACAACAAATCAGAAATCCTCACATTTATGCAAATATTTAGTGTAGCTTAGAGCTTTGGCCACAGTAAAAGCATAGTACGTATAATTGGTCTTATTTTCTGTGTTCGTTTGAGTTTTGATCTCCTGTGGGAAATCAAGGACAGATTCCATTAAATGAATACCCCTCGAGCAATTGCAGTGCTAATTTAATGCAATAATCTAACACAAGGCAAATCAGACATGATTTCCATCATATGAATCTAGGAGAATAGCAGACATGGGAACAGAACATGTTTGGTTTTTTTTTTACAGATTTTAGCATCTATAATTTCTTCAACAATGACTTCTCTGATATTAGAGTCAACAGTACTATCTCTCTGCATTGTGCTGAAGGCCTGACCTATAGATGAAGAGTCTTTTATAAGCAGCCCACTCAGGAAGCACTCATGCATGACCTGAACTACAAATCCCACAGGACCTCAGAAGGAGGTCAATGGACTAAAGTGACATCAAAGATTCATGACATCATGACTAATGTTCTGGCTACTACTCACTGTATAATTGTAGTTATGTAGCGCCACGCAGTGGATATTTATGTGTATTACAATGGCACTGTATTTTTGCACATGTGATATTGGTAAATTGTATAAAAATGTATAAGATGGATCATAAAAATGAGAATGTTTTCAACGCTCCATATTTTAATCTTGTTATGTTTGTCCATGCATTCTTTTGTTTGTATTTTTACAACATTTGAAAAACGTCGAATCAATAACCTGTACTTCCCTCCTGCAGTTTGGCCGTATCGACCCTCACTATCCAAAGGTCTGCGGTCACCAAGGCAATGTGCTGGACATCAAGTGGAATCCTTTCCATGACAATATAATCGCTTCTTGCTCAGAGGACTCTTCTGTGAGTAAACCTAAAGTTCAAAATCACCACCATAGCCAAATTAGTCTGCATTTTTAAAACTTTTTGTTTTCAGAAATGGAAAACCGGCATTTACTTTTACATTCACAGCATTTACATTTTACAAATATCACTTAAATAGAAACTTTATTTATTAAACCTAAGGGATATAGGCCTATAATATGTATAAGGAAACACATAAACATTAAAATGTATTTTTTACGTGTGTACCTTTGTCTTAAATAAATCTTATTAAACAACTCTGCAAAAATAAAAACATTTGTAAAAAAAATAAAAAATAAAATAATTTAAATAAAAAATAAAGGAAAATTAAAAGAAAAAAATCACACACACACAATAGGCATAAAGGAGGTGAAAACATGGGGATATGCTGGTTTTACTTTATCACTGAAATGCCACAGTATGTTATACGTGACTCTGGACCACAAATTGTTTTAAAACTGAGACATTAATGTATGGCTTCGTAAACTTTAAAAATATCTTGTCAACATACAACTATTTAAAAATCTGAGGGTGCAATCAAAAAATCTAAATATTGAGAAAATTGCCTTTAAAGTTTAACCAAATAAAGCCTTTAGCGAAGCATATTACTAATAAAAAGGAAGTTTTGATATGTTTACAGCAAAATATATTCATGGAACATCATCGATACTTTTAAATTTTAACCTATACACTGTATTGTTGGCTATTGCTACAAATATGATACTTATGACAGGTTTTGTGGTCCAGGGTCACTTATGTTGTATTTATCTTTTAAGAGGAATTAAACCATTTATGAAGTTATAGAGTGATAACAAACCTGACACTAGAGTTTAAAACTTTATATTTGATTGACTCAAATGTAATATTTGTGTGTGTTCTGCATGTGTATGTGAATGTGTCAGGTGCGAATTTGGGAGATTCCTGATGGTGGACTGAGGAGGAATTTGACCGAGCCTGTATTAGAGCTGTATGGCCACAGCAGGCGTGTGGGGCTCATAGAGTGGCACCCAATCACCAGTGGGATTCTCTTCAGTGCTGGCTATGACTACAAGGTAATGAAATCTTCTGTTCCACAATCTGGCATTTTAAAGTTTAGTAACATAAGCTGTACAAAACATCTATACAATATTTAGTCATTGAATATAACAGTGTGGACAGTCAGCAGTAAAGATTGTATTCTGATACAATAATATGATAATGAGAGTGCCACTCACAAAAAATAAAGTTTGACTATTGGGTTTTGCTCTTTCTGTAGATTCTCATTTGGAATCTTGAGATTGGAGAGCCAGTGAAAATGATTGACTGTCACACAGATGTGATCCTCTGCATGTCATTTAATACAGAGGGCAGCCTGCTGGCCACCAGCTGCAAGGACAAGAAGCTCCGTGTCATCGAGCCCCGCTCTGGCAAAGTGCTACAGGTGTTGATTGTGTACAGTAGTCCTAGAGCACATGCACTTGATGTTGAAACACTCATAACAGATTCAATCATGTTCCTTCTTAAAATTTAAACTGACACTCTGCAATACCTTTTGGCTTTAAAAATTGATCAAAAGTAATAGTAAATATATTAATAATGTTTATATTTATAAATTTTTTTTATAAATGTTACATTTCAAACTTTTTTTTATCAATGAAACCTAAAACCAATCAACATGTTAAATTATTTCTGTAATAATTACTGCTGAAAAACCAGCATTACCCTTAACTGGATAGATAAAAATTTTAAATGTATATTACAGTAGAAAACTTAAAAAAGTTCTTGAATATTTCACAATAGTACTGTTTTGCTTTTACTGTTGTTTAGTATTTAAGTAAATTAATGCAACCTTGGTGAGCATAAAAAAAAATTCGACCCAAAAATGGTATTGCATTTTTTTAATTTAAAAAAATATTTTATTACACCAAATTAAACCATTCATAAAAATAAAACACTCTTTCATTTATACAATAGTTAGATTTTTTAATGCATGATTTTGTTACATTTTAACTTATTTTGGTTTTATGTTGTCAAACAGGAGGCGAATGTTAAAAACCACAAAGTGAACCGTGTTGTGTTCCTAGGCAACATAAAACGACTCCTAACGACAGGTGTGTCTCGCTGGAACACGCGCCAGATTGCTCTCTGGGACCAGGTGAGAAGGACCTGTGTATATGTTTAGGTCAGCTTTTGACCTGATCAAATATCCCCACAAGGGTAGTTAAAGCTGAAATCACCTACTTTCTGCAACCAGTCAGTGGTCCCTGTAAGGAAAACGAATGAATAAACACAAAATATTGTCCTAATTAAAATAGAAATGCTAAAATCTGTCTGTGATGGTCAGGGCTATTTTGTGTTGTTTTAGGGGTTACAATATATCATCAGTTCAATATAAAGACAAATGAAGTCAATGGAAAGACTTCACCATGACAGCTAAACAAATGTGTGTTTTTGTGTGATTAATTCCCAAAACTCATCCAGAAATACATGCAGTCCCTGATGTCTGCATCACCCTAAAGATTACCATGCTGAAAGTCATTATGTTTTCTTCTCAGCATCTTCCCTGTAATTATTGTGTGATAATCACATTCATTGTTCTTTGTAAGTGTAGCTAAACAGCTACACTCAACTGCAGTAAGGAGAGAATGCGGGTAAAGAAGCTGGTTGCGTTGCTCTTATTACATTGTCAGGTTCTCAGAAAGCCTCCTGTATCAAAAAAATGTTTTGTAAAATGGAAAAAAATGTTGTCAGCAAGTCTGGGTTCAAAGTTTTTTGCTCTAATACCAAACTGTCTCTCTTGACAGGAGGATTTGTCCATGCCAATCATCGAGGAGGAGATTGACGGCCTATCTGGGCTGCTTTTCCCTTTCTATGATGCAGACACTCATATGCTGTACTTAGCAGGCAAGGTACATACTTTTAAGCTTGTAAAGCTTGTACTGTTACCCTGGCATAATATATATATATATATTAGGGGTGGGACTTTATCGGCGTTAACGTGCTGCGTTAATAAAAATAAATATCGCCGTTAATCTATTTACAAAGTTGTGGTGGGAACTGGGTCTTTACAATGCAAGCTATGATGACTTTCGCCGGTTTCACACTGCATGCGTAAGCAGCGCATATTTTTTTCGGCGCCCATGTTAACGGATGAGAGCTTTCACACAGCGCGCATAGCAGGAGCAGAGCAGCAGTATATAGAATCATGCAGACAGTCGCATAACAAAGCATGCTGGCAATGACATAAATTAAAGCACGGTGTTTCGGAGAAGAATGCTGAAAAATACGACAGAAATAAGATGCTTGTATATAGCCTCCTGCAGTACAAGCGGAAGTTCAGCTGTGCGTGACAAACACTGCCAGTATGAAAGCACAATCAGCGCGCGCTGCTCCTCTTCTGCATACGCGCTGCTTAAGCGTGCAGTGTGAAACCAGCATTACACCTTGACAGTTTAGCGCCGATGTATAACTAGCTGAATTGCACTGTAGCCTTATTCGGACAGGACTAGTTTTCTAAACTACTGTACGTGTGAGCTTCGATTATTATCATCTGTTGTCCGTGATCTTCATGTACCATTTCAGACGGGTCTAACACCTCCATGTTTATTGCAGAGGTGAGATGGTCTGTTTTGTACATCTGGGCATCACAGTCATTCAGATTGATTACAATTAGTATAATCATAAGTACCATGGTGAAGCTAAATGGCTAGTATCGCAAAACCATGTTAATATGTGGTTACTTTAGTTCAACTATTATGATATTTATTTGTAGTAAACCCATGTTTAATTTTGCTTTACTTTTAGTCATTGTTTAGGTAGCACATATATTCTGAATGCCTTTGGTAGAATTCATATGAGCCATTTTAATCTAGATTACCTAGATTAATTTCAAAATTAATCTATGCCTACCCCTAATATATATATAATGCCAAAAACCATTAGGATATTAAGTAAAGATTATGTTGCGTGAAGATATTTTGCAAATGTCCTACTGTACATACAGTATATCAACTTCATTTTTTATTAATAATATGCATAATCAAGTAATGGCTACTGAATTTTATTTTTTCCCAACTTTTAAAAATATATTCAAACAGTGTTTTATCATGATTGTAATAATATTGCTCTGAAGTACTTTAGATCATATTTTAAGTCTATATTAAGCATAAGAGACTTTGTTCAATAGCATTCAAACATTTAAAAAATCCAAATCCCAAACTGTTGAGTGCTATATTTAGAAATGTATTAGATATATCAATATTTTGTTTCGATTATGTACTAAAAAGACATTTTTATGCACCAGTAGAGTATTAAACATAGATATAGCAGTTACTTGAACTGCTATCACAAATGATCACCTATTGTTTTTGAACTGACTAAGACGGTGTAATTGCAGGGTGATGGGAACATCCGGTACTATGAGATCACCCTGGAGAAACCCTACCTGCAGTATCTCATGGAGTTCAGGTCCCCTGCACCTCAGAAAGGGCTTGGTAAAGCTGAATCCAGTCTTCAATGAACACACTACACCAGCAATGTCTGTAAAATGGTGTAGGAAACTTTCCAAATTAACCCTAGAATGCAAAAAAACTCAGATTGATATTGGATTCAGTGGTTCTCTTCATAGAAAGCATTCTTTTGATAGCCTAATGTTCACTTGTTCACTTTCACTCAGCATTCAATATCTTATTTCTAAATCTATGATCAAAATATGTAAATGATAATATTCCTATGAGGAATATAAGGAATCACAGAATCCTTTTTTTAATTAACAAAAGTAATTTGACTTTCTTTATGCAGTCTGGGGTTAAAGCTGGAAATTGTATGTATAACCTTAGCACTTTAATTTTCTCAGTAGCTTCTCTCTCTTAATAAACCAACTATGTGTTGTGTTGTGTTATCTTCAATATCAAGACAAAACCAACAATAAGCATGCCAATTACCAACGGCAACTTTTCACACGTTCCTCCCTCATGTGTGTATTCTGATAGGAGTGATGCCAAAGCATGGGCTGGATGTAGGAGCATGTGAAGTCTTCAGGTTTTACAAATTGGTGACTCTAAAGGGCCTGATTGAGCCAATCTCTATGATTGTACCTAGAAGGGTGAGCATAAGCACCACAACGCTATTAGTTCACAGTCCACGTTTCCCGCTTAAATGAATCACTGAGAGTTGCACTGAAGAATGAAAGAGGTCTGTGGTAGACATATCCCTTATGTGAGGTCTATAGTTGAGTATCCTGCCAAAATGTTTCTTTTTTTAAGCAAGCTGTCTGACTGGGTGGAGGAATCCATCGCCTCTCTCTCTGTTGCTGGTGTAACTGCCACCTCTGTGAGATGAGAGTGGTGAGCCATGTAATAACCTCCCCTCCGTGTGAGACTAAGCATGTCCGTTTGTGCTCTGTACAGAATGGACAGGGGCAGGTCGGCCCATTATTGGAGGCACAGCCTCTTATCAACACCACAATAAATCCAGTGGCAGTTCTGTTTCATTGCAAACAGTCTTGATACTTACCAATCCATATCTATCATTCATGAAAGAGGGCAAATCAGCCAACATTTTAACCAAATCAGGATGCAACAAGAGGGTGTTATCCAATTTTGGGAGATTTTTATTTATTTATAATTGTATTTAACAGTATTAATATTGTTATTGCATATTATGTTCAATAATTGTTTTTGTTTTGTAGTATTTTGTTTAGTTTTTTTACCACTGCTTTTAACTTGCCATTTTTACAGAACTGTAAAGCTAATATTTGGTAGGAAAAAATCAACAGTGAATATGTCATGTTTGTAATAGCTGAATATTAATTAAACATGTTTTGTTTTTTTATTTTAGTAAATAAATGTTGTTTTATTTTATTTATCACATAATACATATACTTTATACTTTTAACAACCTTTATAATTTAGGAAGGGGATAGTGGAAGGTTACAGGCATTCAATATTTTGAATACCTCTATTTTTACTCCTACCCAAAATATTAGTGATTTGGCTTCATTTATAGCAGAAGACTTGGAATTCATCAAATCCACATGAACCTGTAAGAATAAATGCCGGAATCCCTGGATTCATTGAAGAGTTCATTTACAAACAACAACAAAAAAAACAGAGGACTTTTTTTTATTATAGTTGATTTCAGAAATCAGGTTTTTTTTTTTGGTTTGTTTTTTTGCACATAATATAAATCGAACTGCAATTTGGTTGTTTTAATTAAGTGATAATAACTTAAATACAGGCAATTTACTAAATGAAATTTACTTGAAAGTTTTATGCATTTTTATTATTTAATTATTATTTTATTTTATTATTTATTTATTATTGTAAATATTAAAAAAAAAATGTATAGCAAAACCGGAGAACTCCCCACACCCCCCGTTTTTGGTAAAAGCATGTTAACTCCATATTTTATGTTTTAAACTCTTGTTTAATCTTTGTAATCTCAATGACAACGTAGATGCCTGATAAAGGTTGTTTAGTTGTGATCATAGACTGTATAATTGTGATAAAAAAAACATTACGTCCCTTGTAATATTTTCATCCCTTGTAATGTTAAAGTGCCACTTTGGCAAGGTTCTGTGAAAACGTTTATGCTTTTATTTTCATTTAACACCCTGAAGAAGATACCACAGGTTTATCAAGTTTGTCGCAATTATGTCAGCTTCCACGGAATTCCTCTCAGCTAGCACGTCTTTTCAAAGTGAAAGTAGCCTTGTCACCTGACCTAAATACTTTGTGCTGATTGGTTAAAATTATTTTTGGCTTCTGTTTAGAAACAAGAAGAGGTTTTTTTAGCTTCTGCAGTAAAACATGAACTTGCAATGCCTTAAAAATGGACAATACCACCTTTTTTGACAAAAGGTTAAGATAGTGCTGCATGTGGAGAATAATAGACAGCAATCAGCTCAATATGTTTTACGTCTATCGGGTTTTGCAAATGAACCCTTCTTTTTCATTCAAATTCTTAGCTCCTTTTCATCCAGAGTTTCTCACAGTACATTAATTACACATCCTGGAGCTCTGCACAATAAACTCCGAGTCAGTGAAAACAGTGCTCTTTCTGTGAGCCTCTGGATTCCACATATATTGAATGAACATTTACCTGCCCAGAGCCACACATTAACTAAATATAATGTAAAACTAACTGTTATCTAACTGTACAAATAACAGTAAATTGAAAACCCTCTATTTTTGCAGTCAGAGACATATCAGGAGGACATATATCCCATGACTCCTGGGACAGAACCTGCTCTGTCTGCGGATGAGTGGCTCAGTGGAATCGACCGAGGTAAAGAGCTGCAGTTATTTATCAGAATAAAAATATTTGAAAAAAAGACACAGACTACAATTAATCAAATTCCTGTCTATATGTACACATCTAGGTCCGGTGCTCATGTCCTTAAAAGAGGGCTACAACAGACCAAACAAGCTGGTGTTCAAGGCTCCTGTGAAGGAAAAGAAAGGTGGAGTGGTCAATGGGATTGACCTGCTAGAAAACGTGCCTCCCCGTACAGAGAATGAGGTGTCACCGTAGTTCTGTTTGGATTTATTATGGTTGTTGAAAGGATGATTTAGCCAGTACAGTTTCTAGCTTAGAGGTGTGTGTGTGTGTGTAACCCTGTACGTTTTGCTCTGCAGCTCTTGCGGATGTTCTTCAGGCAGCAGGAAGAGTTGCGGCGACTGAAGGACGAACTTACGCAGAAGGACATTAAGATTCGACAGCTTGAGCTGGAGCTCAATAACACAAGGAACAGCCCAAATATCAACAACAATAACAACAGCAGCAACGGTAGCAGCATTTGACATTGGATCTGTGCTGTGTCTATTGATTTCCTAAAGTGACACACTATAAGCCCAGAGCGCTGCTGAAACACACAGGCTTCCTTTCGCCTAAAACTCCAATAGCCCTCCTCTAAGACAGCAGGAGAGCAAGCGCTTGTCTTTATAAAGCAGTGTTTTGCTCTGACCCCCAGTGTTGACCCCACAGCTGCTGTGTGCTAAGTCGACTTTATTGGAGTGATGATTCACTAACCCTGTGAAAACTGTCCCATCACGTGACCTTCAGTCACACTGTCGCTCTACCTGCAGTGGATTGATTCTCTTTATGGATTGGTTCTGGTACAAGCTATTCATTGCATTATCATCTCATAATTGCAGACTAAATGTAATTTATTTCTCATTTTTTCCCCTCTTTGTGCTACTTAGCCTCGTTCTAAACAGCTTGATAAACTCCATATAGAGAAGAAACGCGTTTTAATAAGGTCAAACAGACGTGCTTCACCCATCAAGCTGTTATCTCATGTAAACACTAGGTCTATTGCATCATTTTAATGACCCACAGTGCTGTTTTAAAGTACCAACTCAAACACAACAGTGCAGTAATCTTACACGACAGCTGACATGCTCCTCAATCTAGAAGTACTGGCTTTGTATTAATATAAGTTGGGGAATGTGTAGCTTCACATAGCCTAATTTAGATCCTTCTCACACTGTGTAATGTGAAATATGTTCAAATCAGTTCGTGGAGGCAATTCAAATGGGTTTTCAAGGTAGACTCAAGTATACATAGAAGAAAAACCACAACCTTCAAAAAGGCCACAAATAGCAAAATCCAATTATGAAGTGAATTAGTAATAGAGGTAGTTTTAGAGACCTACTCTGTAGTTCCATAGGAAAGTAAAGTTTAAAGAGGACAGGATTAAAAGAATGTTCAACAGATTAAAGAACAGAAATTGTTACTTGTTTGATTCAGTAAGTTGAATGAATAGTATAGCTACTTCATTTTAAGGACTGACTGTGATTTATAGAGCATAATGAGGTTGTAACCTTTTTTAAATTAACGTTTAAATCAAACCTATTTATTGATTTCCGTTTCCACCATGTTTCAGGTTTTCAGGTTTGTAGCTTGTAACAATGAATTTACTGTAACTTTAAAATTATTGACCCTTTTAAACAAATTACTGGGTCACCTCTTATAAAGTGCGATGTATTTAGCTTTTTTTAATATTTCAATGTAAACCCTCTCAAATGGTTTATTGCAAAACTGACCAATTCCTTGTGGGCAAATATATTTTGCACCACCGCCACAAACACCCCAGCTGCTCTCTAAAGGTTACTCTTTTAATTACGATTCAAAACATTATTTTTTGAGGGACAAACTGGACCAGCTCATTTTTTAAAGTAAAATGGCACATTTACTCGACCTATAAGCTGATGTGCACAAGTGTTATCCCTTCTGAAAGTATATAGCCTATTCAGGTCTCTAAATGAACAAGTGGTTGTAAATAACCTCGCTCGACCAGCACGAATAAGAAAGTGTGACTTTAGCAAGTGAGTGTTTGACATTTTCTTGCTGTCGCTATTTAATGAGAACAATATGAGCCTCAAGCTTTGTAAATATTTTGCTTCATAAAACAATAACACAACTCCAACATGTCTTGCTTCGTTATTGCATAGTAATATCGCGTTTTGAGGAGAAGGTGCATTTGAGGTAATCTGACATTAGGGGGCGGTAAAGCCATAGTCTTGCTCATCTCAACACATACGCCTTCACTTGCCATAAAAGAGACTTCACAGCATGCTCAACATGTTAAAGAGCAGTTCACACACACACACACACACACAGAGAGAGAGAGAGAGAGAGAAAACATAAGCATACACCGGGTAATAACTGGACCTAGCTAAATGGGCTAAACAGTGAAGAACGGGTCGTTTATGTAGCTAGTAGCTACATTACAAATCATGTGCCTTATAAGTATGCATCATTGGTTATAAATGTGCCAGAATATTTATATCGTACTCAGGCCCCTTTCATTTGGCCTGAAAAACTATGAGGCAAGACATTAGGCTAACCTTTGTCTTTGATTAAAATGAAACATTAATTGGTAATCACTACTGACTACTAACTTAGGCATGTTGCACTAAAGGTAATTGCATGCAAGGTAAAAATCTCCCTCTAAGGAAGAACACTGTAACGTGCTGAGCTGAGTTTACTTAAATGGTACGTAAAATCTGTCTAGACTGAGACTAGCTTAACTGACCTTCGATCTCTCTCTCTCTTTCTCACACACACACACACACAAGACAATCTGTTCCCACAGATCATTAGACACCTTGGTTACTCTGTATGCAATGTTTTCATGCTCATTTTAACAAAGCACATGCTTATACAGTAAATATTCATTTGAACAAAAATGCTGACTTCTATTCGTGTGAAATCTTAAGTCTTCTTTTAATAAAAAGTTCAATCAGTATGATCTGACAACTGGATACAGCTCAGTTAAAATGGCGTTTGCTTTCTATTTAAATTAGCATGATGCTTCTGAATATTTACACAATATTCAGTCAGGTATCATCAAAAATATACAAGCTATTTTCCCTGAGCTTCACAATGCAATTGCACGTCATATATTCAGTTAACCCGCAATATGAGTAGCGAGATGATACACACTCGTCATCTCTGCACAAGACTTCAAATACATAATCTATTGATCAAGTATGTAATTACATCTAATTACAATAAGTGGATTTTCTGTGGCTGTCAGAACAGAGAACTTCAAATTACCATAGAGCCTCTTGCGTTTTTATTCATTTTATTACAGTTAATGGTTACAACTGAGATTATTTGTGAAAATGTCTGCCATTATCAAAGGGAATCAGAAAAAAAATATATTTGGTCATTATTTACAAAGAACACAAAACCTCTGAACTATCCACACAAAAGGGAGAAGGGGTTTAGGGCTCATTTGACAAGGGCAGACACTCGGCTCTGAACATTAAAAAATAAAATAAAATAAAAATCACATTGAGAGGTTGAACTGTGCATGTCCAAGCAGACATCATGATGTATTCTTCATGCCTAAACAGCACGTCACACGGTGGTGGTGGTGGTGGTGATGATGATAATAAAAACACCAAAGAAACAAATACACAAATAAAAGATGCAATAAAAAAGTGGGTTAGAAAATGTTCTTCCTTGAAATCCAGTAGTCAACTTTAAAATAGAGTCAGCCATGCACTTCTAAAAGGTTTTTGGTTGTTTTTTTTTCTTTTTTAATACATAAGTCATCACCAGCATTTAGGCATCAACAGTAAAGACAGGGAAAAATTACAAGAGCATACTGGTCTTTTTTTCCAACAATAATAAATTTCCACACTGTGTTGTTAGCCATTTGAAGAGCTTTTGGAGAAAATGAAGGGAATCAAACTGAAAGTACAAACCAAACCAAAAGAAAACAACAACAACATCAACAACAAAAAGGCTAAAAACAAATATTTAAACTGTGTCCTCGTTTATATACTAACCCACCCCCTACCATTTGAATACCTCCCCAAACCATCGCAGAGTGACAATAGGACAGATATACAGGGGTTAAACGGTCAGATCACAATGGGGGGAGTGCATGTTCAGTCATCATCTTCCTCCCCTTCCTCATCCTCTCTTTTCCTCTTCTGACCCCGATCCTCCTCTGTAAACACAACACAGGAGCACCAGAAGTTTCGTTTACTCTTGCTCTCACTCTGCTTACCAGCATTCAATTCAAACTTTACAAACACTTCACTTACCATAGTCTTCCTCATCATCTACCTCGCCGTCATTTAACTCTTCTTCCTCCTCTTCCTAGAAGCGTGCGAAAAATGCAGAATTGTACAACTTGTACATGTATCTATAAATAAAAGTAACAATTTTTTTCTGACATTAACCTCTCCGCTGATGTCCTCTTCTTCCTCCTCTTCACCCTCTTCCTCATCATCCTCCTCTCCCTCCTCTTCATCTTCATCTCCTGGAGCTGCATCTTCATCGTACTCCTCCTCTTCTCCCTCTGCAGAAAAAATTAGGTCATGACAAATGAATTCCTTAATCTCAATTTAAAAAACCGATACATCTTAAAGCATGAAGTCTCTTCAGAAACATACCATCTTCATCATCCTCGTCGTCGTCTAGGCCTTCAACGTAAGCTTCGGCGTCAGAGTCTGGTGCTTCTTTATCCTCTTTGTCATAGCCGTCGAGATATGTCAACTGAGGGAGCAGCTTGAAAACATTTTCTCTGTAGTCATTCAGGTTTGTCACCTCACAGTTGAACAAGTCTAAACTTTTGAGGCTTTCCAATTTTTTCTGTTGGGAAAAGGAAAGGAGAAATTAATAATAAATTGGGGGTTGTTTTTATCATTTCAAGCCATTTGAAATTAAAGTCTTTTTTTGTGACAGCACCAAAATTATTTAGATGTGTTGTTCACGAATGCTAATAATAGCATTTCTTTAAAGTCTCAAAACAGCGTAATCGGTGTGTCTATTATATAAAATAAATTAATTAAAAACATTTAATCAGTAAGTTTGTAAAGTAACATCACTTGTTTACCACTCCCAAGATACTAAAAATCGCATCTTACCAGGGGTTCGATGGTGCTGAGGTCTTTAATTTTGTTGCCGCTGAGGTTGAGATGGGTAAGGTTGGGACACTTCTCTGCCAGTACCTCCAGACCCCCTGAGATTCTGTTATCGCTAAGCTCGAGCTGTGAATAACACGATTCAGAGCCAAATTAATAAAACTGGCAAAGACTTCACACCATCCCAAAAAAACATTTGTGATACTTCTGAAGTAGTGGGGAAGAATGCACCTATTACCTTTTTGAGTTTGTTTAGCTTCGGCAAATTGGCGACTGATGTTAAGCCTACATTGATTGTGCTTAAAAATTCCAGTTCTTCAAACTCATCAGTGAGGCCCTCAATTTTGCCCTCATTTGACCGACAGTTGTCGAGCACAAGCTCTTTCACCTGTTAAAGGGCACATGAGATGAAACGTTATGATTAATGAATACAGCATTTGTTAAAAGTCTCCACCTGAAAGGATTCAATTCAATCACAGCAGAGCTGTTTCTAACTTTTGCAGCATGCAAAGAGCACCATGTTATTACTTTTATTATGTAGACATACCAAAACAGCCTAAACGTCACAATTAGGGAAAATATAATTTTGATTTTTTTTTTTATGTTATCAGCAAATTAAAAAAGGAAAATAAAAACAGCTTTTATTTTTTAAAATATGAATACGTTCATCAGGTTAGAACGAGGGGGGAAAGGTAGCAGATAAACACGTCGCCACGACCGAGTCGGGCGCCATTCAGTTGTAAAGTTTACTTCAGCATGCGGTCTACAGTACCACATAGGGCATGTTTCGATGCTTTGACAAAATCTCACATTTGACTCCCTATCCAACAAAATGGCTGACTCCGCAACAAGCGGCGTACATTGTTTTCCTGTGGGTAGAGCATTTTTACTATAGTGCGTGCGTGCTCGAGCAGCAAAGTAAAGACGCGTAAACGATAGCCTGGGTGTTATACAAATGCATTACATTGTCTTGGAAGAGCAAAGACACGAGGACGGACCCAAGAATTCACGAGTAGGAGGGGCAGAGAGGCGCATGATAATGCAACGGAGTGACTCTTTAAGCGAAAGGTATTGACTTTCACGGAATAAAAATGAAATTTCAGGCTTCGTACGCGCTCGACTCTCTATATTCAACGGTTCTGGTCGGTTCTACGCATAGAGACGGCGGCTACGATTCTCTGCTCGATTAAATATCGCACGTCTTTGTTGCTGGTTAAAATGGCGGCTTGTCCTAGATCTTGCAACTAGAGCAGCGCAGCTTCAAGTTGCGTAGCGCTCACATAAGCGCCCAGTCTGTGTCAATAACAAGCAGAGCCACACGGCTGAAAACCTCTTTATCCTGCCGGTGGAGACGCACAGAAGTGCTCAGAATACGGTTATGACATTTTAATTACGACTTCTATTACAGCGTATTTAGGTATGCGTAAAGGGGCAATAACAGGGACCTTAGTAACGTTGCACTGAATTGAACAAGAGACGGTAGTTACACTTGTGGGAATCGATATATAGTAAGAAAAACACAGATGACATTTAAGAAAGAGAGTGTCGGTTTGGTCTTTGCATTCTGGCAACGTCGTCGACATATAATGCAGTTTTAAATAGGTTTGGGCACCTTTACGCAACTAGATATGCTGAGACACGATTCCTTTCTATATCGCGATTGAACAACAAATGCGCTCGTTTTCCCATCCAAATCAAATAGGCGACTATTAGTAACGTGCTAGAAGCCCTCGAAAAGATCCCGCCTAAGTATTTACACAACTTTTCTTTGATTGAGAAACGCAAATGCTTCCGAACTAGACTCAAATACCTCAATAAAAGCCTTTTGCTGGAGAGATGCCGCGAAATTAATTTGACCGATCGGGTTATCGCAAGCTATCTGTCAAACCGCCTGCACAGCAATTCACAAAAATGCGTCCCACAACAAGTTAGCGAACTGGCCAACGACCACTGTGACTGGCAAGTATGAATGTTCAATTGAAAATGGATGTGCGAAAGTGTGAGAGAGGCATGAACTGACGGCAGGAGACTTTTGCAGCACTGAGGATGCAAAGGAAAAGGGCGCGTTCAGGGGCTACAAAGTTACAAATATGGCTTCTCACGCCGCTTCCCTTGTTTATACACTGAATGCATGGAGCTCTTGCAGTTTCCGAGCACAGCATCACCAAAAGGTCTCGCGAAAGTTGGAGAAAAATAACCAGTAAAACCGCTGAACTTGTGGTCTGTGTAGAGGGACACTGCGATAACAATATCCAAGGCTCTAGGCTTGTAACAAAGTCGCCGCAAACTTTTCATTCAAGACATCAACTTGACGCGTGCACATCTAGCGTTGTCCATCCACGCAGAACTACTCTAACCAACAGTTTTATTAAAATCATATCACTCAGCAATTAATAAAGATGCTTACGTCTGACGGCGTCCGGTTCCGCAACTCCAGGTGAATTCTCTTTTTCATATCCATCTTACTGAAGTCTAAATGAGTGATTTAAACCAAAGAGCGCAGTTAGACTTGGAGTCTTTGCTGCACATTCAGCTATAGCCTCTTAACAAACTAGCTATTGCGAGTCTCACAAACATGATGCCTCAGTGGGTGGGAGTTGGGTGTGGGATTGTCGTCACCGGCGACCAATTAGAAACGCGGAATGGAATGTGAAAATACTCACAACTACCCTGACAGCCAATCAGCGCTCGATCACAAACTGGGTGGGGTTACAGGAACAGTTAGGTTGATCCAGCGAATCTGTTTTAGGGTGACATCTATGCGATAAAATCAACCGAACTGGCGAAGGCGCATAGACTAAACAAGGGGTATGCTAGTTTCTTTAGTTTTAAGTGCGTTTATCCACACTTACACCAGTGTATATTAGTTACGGGAATACGAAGATGTATAGAAATATGCACGTTGTTGGTTGAAATACAATGCTCGTAGACGTAGGGCTTTGCACGTATTATATATTTTGTCAAACTACTGCTTTCTGTCTCCAAGCACATAGTTCCCTGGCAGGTAAGTACAGTCACTTTGGACTGATGGATGGTAGACCGTCAGGAAAACACGACCCCTCCCCCTTTTGGAGGGAATGCACGGCGGCGACCACCGACACTATCTGCGCTAAAATCTTTATTACTTTTCTAGGGTAAGCAATGAACGCTGGGGATTTTTCCCACTGCTCGTCACAAAGGGAATTTCACACATTGTTGGTTTGAAAGGAGTTAGGCCTTTTTATATAAACGCTGATATGTTAAGTAGAAGCCTATAATGGTTTGGACAGATGAAGCATAATATTTCAACGCGAACCAAGGAACGGTTGCATAACAAGACGCACTAGATAAGACATAACCCATCTACAAAGCGAAGAGTGGCGAAAAGACATACATCGACGTAACACTACTTTAATTACTACAAACGAGCCCCGCTACGGCAGAACCCATAAGTTACCAGATGCCACTGGTCTTATTAAAAACAAGTTTGTCACATGCACTTGACTGCCACATCGCACACTCCAACCACGGGCCCACGCTTTTTCCTACAGTTCAAACCAGCCAATCGTACTTCAGGGGGAGCATTCACTTCCGCTTCTTGCTTTGACTATTGTTGGTATTGAGGGGAAAAAAACAAGGTCACCTGACTGTGCCCGGCGCCATCTTGACTCGCAAAATACAACACATTCAAATAATTATAATACCATTTATTGACTCTTAAAACGAACAAAAAGCAATAGACTTTACCTATATTTGATGTCATGTCTGTGTGTCGCTCCGCTACCCCTTAGAAAAAACGGTAGAGCAACTGCTTGGCGCATGATTGTTTTCACAAGTGCACCGGCTGGGTTGTTTGTTGAGAGAGCGCATTTCACTGGCGACTCTGTCGTTTTACAACGTTATTTCGAAATCACTTCATACCAGGACATTTTGCCCTTGAAGAAAACAGGAAAAAAATCTTCTTCTCTCGATCTGGCCACTGACTCCAACCCGCGCAAGCGGGCTATTCTCAAGCCCTTTTGATTGTACTTGCGCATTAGTTGAGACCATTTTTCCTCTGGGTGTGTCTCACTCGTTGTCTGAACGCCCTTGCTAGCAGTACTGCATCAACTGTGTGTGTGGATTGCATTGCAGAGTGCGTGCACGATGTGCGCAGAGCCAAATCGTATTCGCACGCTTTGTGGCACACACACGCACACAGTCGCTCCTTTTCACACCACCGACGGCTAACTTTTGTGCGTGAAAGGCGAGAAACGTCATCAGGACAAAACGTAGAAAATGAGCGAACGTGCACCAACATGTTTGCTCGTACCAGTCAGAAATCACATTCAGGAAACTATTTCTTGCGCGGAAGACTTTATCGTTTTCAAAGTGACAATAAAGACAGCGAGCATCATGTGACTCGCCACCGAGAAGGGTCGGATATTTGATTAAAAGGCATTTGGAAAAAAAACGCGGGGTTATTTTAAGAGAACAGATGGATTGATGAGCATTTGCACCATCTGCTATTATGCTAAAAGAGTGATGCAGGGATAAGCTCGTGACGTGTTTAATCATCAACCTGGACAGTGTTGCTTTAAAACAATGCTTTTCTTGTTTTATTGCTATATTCGTTACATATGGAAGCAGATTAGTCTCATTAATAATTCACGCAAAAGACACGATGCACACATGTGTAACCAAATTCGCATGCAT
>JAUCNO010001819.1:9477824-9491871 GCA_032353835.1 Enteromius viviparus
TGTGTAGTATATACGGCTCAATGTGAAATCACGCACCTGATGGCATTTAGCGCTTATTACAGGACCGGCTTTACTGAAAAAACGCGCAAACATATCGGCCGATCGTGATCGGAGCATCTCTAAAGATAATAAATTGAAATAAACGTAGTAAAAGATCATTCTTTCCTTTTGGTGATGTTAATCCAAGTAATATCCATCAGTTGTTACTTGGGTGGAAGCAGATCAGCTGAATACGAGCTTGCAGTTAATTGTAAGAATGGATTTAAAGTGAATAAATCACTGGAGTCCAGCATGTGTCAGCAGAGAGAAGTCTGGTAAACATGCACAGATTAATTTTTTACAGTGAAGTGCATTTAGAAAAGAGGTACATTTTAAATGAATGCTGATTTTGATCTACAGAAAGTGTGAAAAGTTTGCTTTCGGAAAGTTTATTTTCTAAAAGTCCTCTGGGCCAGGACTGCTCATAGTCAAAGAAACCTCTATAACAAGCATGTAAAAAAATATTGTTGATATGTGAAGAGCTGTCAATGATTCACATTTGCTTTTGGTGTGAGTATACTTTTAAGCTTCCTTAGAGCCATGTCTGCTCTTAAGCACTCCAAGAGAGCTTTTTTCAAGGCTGTTATTTGGATGGACTTGTATGCACGGCAAAAGATTTCAGGAGAATGCCTCGGGTCTTCAGTTCACAGTACTGCTGTTGAAAAGGTCTCTTGTAATATAGCTTCTGCTTCGAATTGATTTGTACTTCAGCTGAACTTGGTTGTGTGACGTTGGTGCAAGATATCAAGAAATGAAAGGGAAAATACATTTCGATTGCTTTCTATGCCACACTTTTTCTCACTTGAAGCTTCCTAATTTACCATTCCTAACTCTCACAGGGCTCTGAGATTAGATGATGAGAGGAAAGAGAGATCACCATTATGAAAAACTAAGTTATAGCATCTATCATAAAGCCTTGCAGAAAGAGAGCAATGAATGAATAAGAGAGAGGGGGAGGTTGTAGGAAAGAGAGCTGCTGGAAATCAAGAGATATCTTTAGGTAGAGACACTCGGCAGGGAAGCATTTATGAAGCAGCTGCTAAGGAGTCTCAGGTCTTCGATTCAGAGTGAGGATCTTTCGTCTCTGTTCATATGGAGATAACGAGAGTGAGTAAAGCCAAGATCCAAATTTAACACTTGCCAAGTGCCAAATGTGAGTATGAATTGACTTAATTGAGTTAAGTAATGTTATTAAAAACTGCTACATTACGTTGTTTAAGAGAGATGAACTGAGGCCAGCCAGTGTTGCAGTATTTTAGGCCAGTTAAGAGAACAGTACTCGCTCTTTCAGACCAGTGCTACACTGCCATCGAAAATAGTTTTTTTTTAATGCTTTTTGAACTTCTGTGTGATTTATGTATCCTCCGTTGTTCCGTTGTTGCCAATTATCCTGGTTGATAATGTTAGCTAGTGAACATCATTTAATTTAGTTGAAAATGACAAAAGTAATCTAGCTGTATATGCAGTACAGGTAAAAGATTTGGGGATCAGTAAGATTTTTTTTTTAAATATGTTCGAAGCATTTTATGTTTTATGTGTGCATTTATTTGATTAAAGAAATATAGTAAAATATATATGTTCATATACGTGTATATGTGTGTAAAAGTATTTTAAAATACTTTTACAATTTAAAGTAATGTTCTTGTTTTAGGTTTTCTGAATTAATACATTTCTGTAATTTTATGTTAGTGTAATTTGTTTTGGTGGCAAAAGCTGAATTTTCAGCCGTCATTTCTCTAGTCTTTACAGTCACATGATCCTTTAGAAATAATTCATATTACTTCATAATCTTCATATAACTATCATCATTGACAACTGGTTACAAACTGGTTAAAAATACAAATATTGTATTCTTTAAAGAATACAATATTTAAAAAGCATTTTAATAACATTATAAATGTCGTCTCATTCGTATCACTTTAACTACAACATTGCCCAAACCAATTCCACACCACAGACTGCTATATGGAAGGCGGACAGGCTCTTAAGTCTTTAAAAGGAAATTTGACTGTGTAAACGCACAATTTGTGCGTGTCTATACATATAAACGAAACGCGTTCAAAATATTTTGAATATCACACGTTCTGTTTAAAGTACGCTTTCTGTTTGAGCCCGTCCACACTGCTGCACAGTCTTCTTCCATTGTTGACGTGAATGTGTATTGCATGGTTACGTAACGTGCAACGTCACATGATCTTAATCACGGTTAAGACGGTAGACCAAAATCTCTATCGGTTGACAAATTTCTACCGGTTAATCGTGTCTACCGGTATATAACCCACCCCTAATTTGATGTATTCTTGCTGAGTGCAAAGTATTAATTTTGTTTCAAAAGAATTCTACTGACTCAAAAGTTTTGAATGATGTTGTTAGGTAAAACAATGCAAAATACAGTTTCATGGATGGTAAGACGCATTTCATAGCCGGTTACCCACTTTAGCATGTGTGGCAAAAAGTTAATTTTGCACCCCAAAAAAGACTATGAGACGAGACTGAGAATCCCAGGAGGCAGTGTAGAGATATGGGGAGAATGTATGCAAAGCCTCTTCAAGGGCCATAGGAATTTTACAGATGAGCAGCATGTCCCTGAGAGACTATGACAGGCCTCACACATCTCCCCTACTGCGACACTCAAACTCCCTGCTTGTCTTTGTTCCCATAATCCACTGTGACGGTGAGGGTCGCATTTCCACTGCAAAGGCCTGACTGGAGGAGGGGCTGCAGGATCACACGGACCATTTAAAGGGCCACAAAAAATGCTGGGGCCCTGGTTATGTGTCCACAGGGTCAAACAAAGAGGTCTTTCTCCTTTTTGAGACACTTGATGTTGCTTTTGTTGCTGTTGTTTTGGCTCTCTCCGTATGAAATAAAGCAAGTCTTCAAAGAGGGTTCAGCTTCTAACTGTTTTCGACAGCATTTGTTCAGTTTTTCAGACAAGCCTGAGTGCTTCCAGAATCCACCGAATATGATATTAAGATGTTCTTGTCCAATCCATCCTCACAGGTACTGAATCTGCCAGCCCCGCAGTAAGTTAAGAGCGGGGGGCTTTCAAGTGCATGACTGATAACTGGCCATATTTTATCCACCGCTCTGTCGGCTTCTTTCTGCCGCTCTCCCATCTTCCTGCTTTCATTCTTTCTATCATACGAAGCTGAAACCTCCATTACTCTCGAACGCAGAGCCGGGGAGATGAAGTGTGAGATGATTTCCTGTGAATGTGGCCATGTGCTGACTCTCGTTACTCTCGCTCTTAATGGATTCCACACTTGTGCACATTGTGAGCGTACCCGACAAGGACTCCTGGATATGTCCTTGTTCTCAAGAACATTACAGTTACTTTTGTAGAGTAGACGTATGTGGCTGTTGTTTTTATATTCAATGTATTTCTCCCTCTCTATGTCTGATGAGGGTGTGAAAAACATTGATTGGAGTCTGTAATATTATGTTTGGGAAATTACCTTCATATTGCAGCATGAAGTGTGTTGGTGTTAGTTTATTCTGTCTCTACAAAAGGAAAATTGAAAAAGCTTCACTTTTGTGTTTTGTTGGGAATGAACTCTTCAACCTCAAAATTCTTTTTTCACCCCGCCCCACCATCTCCTCCTCTCCCCTTAGTCTTTGAAACTTTCTTCTTTTGAGATTTGTTTCAGACTAATTCGATTAGCTTTTTAATTGCCTCTATTCATGAGAGTGTGTATGTGTGTGGATGCAGACGTGTGATGGAGGACGGGTTTAGAAGGACCTCGTTTCATACACGCATTCCAGTCTGAGAAGAGACCTGAAGGAGCTGCCACGTTAACAAGAGGAGTGTCTCTCTCTCTCTCTCTCTCTCAGGCATATGGCTTGTGCTCTGAACATGAACTAACCCTCTAGGGCTTTTTAAGTTAAAGTACGTCCTTATTTTGTTATGGAGAACATTAGATGCAGTACATGGGCACAGTGGATAACCAGTACTTAAATTCATCATTCACTTTGACTGTGTTTTTTGTTTTGTTATTTAAAATAATTAAATTTTATTATTTAAATCCATATCTTGGGAAACACAAATGCTATACACGTTTGTGTATACTGTAGACTGTGTTAGAGTTGTGCAAGACCCCTTAAAGCAGTAGTTAAACCCGAAAATGAGTATAAATTTATGAACATCGGCGAATGTATACATAGAGCTCATCAAATATGGTAAACGTGGAAGATTATTATTATATTTACTTGACGCGTGTATCAAACAAAAATGTTTGATCTTCTCTACCATATTTGAACTCTATGTATGTGCCTTGATTCCTGAACACTGTTTATATATGAATGCATTTTCTTATTATCTTACAAAGTCATTTCATGGTTTTTGAAAATTGGCTAAAAAAGTTATTTACTGAAAACTGTGGCATTTGCACTAGCCTCTCTTTGGCGCGTTAACAAGAGAAGAATTTAGTTGTTTGTGAACTCGCCTAGTTTTTAGACTGATTTTATGAACTTGTTCTATATAAAGATCAGGCTTAAAAGGCTGATCGGTTCGCTTATTGGACATTGCGTCAGTAGCTTGAGAAAAAGTGAACCAGCACAATGAGCTTTGCTCAAGTTCACATTGATACTGGATGGTCACTGGGTTGATTTTAAATGACTCTTTAATGCCATGCTGCTTTTGTCTGCGGCCCTCCTTTCTTTTTTAGAACATGTGAGGAGAGTATGACCTGAAGGGATTACTAAATTGCTGGGATTTCATCTTTGAGCTTCTGCGATTTGGGTGAGAAGCAGGCATAAAAGACGAGGCTTTTAATAGTAACTGCCGACAATGCCCCGTAGACAGCCACACGTAAATGAGGTGTTAACTAGCACTGACACGCTGAGATTGTGCTGCTGTGACTCTCAGGCAGGCATCCTGAAGATCAGCCACCGTGACTTTTTATAAGGTCGACGTGCAATGAAAGGCATTAAATAAATTTTACAGAAACGGATTAATGAAAAATTGTGTTGCTTATGTTGGCTTTTAAGGCTCTTCTTGGCTGAATCATCATTAGTTATCTATGTATCTGTCAAAACATTCCTATTCCTTTTATGCAGCGTAACATTGTGACGAATGGGAGCTTTGTCAATGAGGCTTGTATACGGACAGAATCTTATAAACCAGCAAATACCTGATTTAAGTGCTTCGTCAATATTTCCATTTTATAAAAAAGATCAATACCCTCTTTACGGTGTGATTTACTGCAGTTTTTAATTTAACAAGCCTTTCCTCGGGTGCTGGAAGACCGTTATGGTGGAGATTAATTGTGGGGTGAAGAGTTGCAGTCACTCTCCACACACTGCGGCTGATGGATCGTCACTACATTAACGACCGGGCTGTCGACAAGCCTGTAAATTCATCATGAATGCAATTACTAATATGTATTTGTTTCTTCTCCATCATTTATGGTCTATTTAAAGCCTGTAAGTCAGTGTTCCTTGACGTGGAAGTGTACTTAACGCCTAGGCCAAATGTGCTGTGCCAGTTTCATTTGCACTCACGACAGATTTCATTTATGGATAACTGCCTAATTAGCTTAGAGTTGATCTAATCTTAACATCCTAAAACAATACTGCCTTAGCTTTGCCTTCGACTCCTGACAACCGCCAACACCATCGGATGATATTTGATGGTACATTTAATCTGTGGTTTGAATAACTCCTCCTGTGGAAGTCTTTAAAGCTGTTTTCGATTAGATGTTTGTCAGCAAGGGAATATGCCATCAATGATGCAAACGGGCAACCAGTAAACAGGCTTAGCTGGTGTTAATAGATGATATCTGAAATTGGGCCACCACCTCAGAAGAGATAAGCACAGAGTGATGACTTAGTCCTCGGGCTGAAGGAAATATTTTTTTAGTGAGCTCCTTTTTAAGGAGTAGTTTATACGTTTTCTAAATGTAAGGAAATATTATTCTTAGTTTCTTTTAGTGTGTGAAATAGTTTCAGTGTGATTTTTATGTTTGCACTGCTCTGCTGAAGGCACTTATCGCTGTTTCTGTTTTCTCTGTTTCAGGCATGACTTCGTGAAAAAGGTCTCTAAATGAACCGGAGCAGAGGTCTGAAACTGTGGCTTAAAGCACAATGACGACACAGTCAGACGTTTACTGGTGATCGGGGCTGGGTAAGAAACAAGCTCCAATGCTGTTAATTACTAACCTGTTGGCATCCAGCAACTGCAAGTCTTCTATATTTGGTTTTGTTGAATATGTATTCTTAAAAATGTTTTTGCCCATCTATTACAGTAATTGTGAGAAATATCATTACAGGTTAAAATAATATATACATTTTTTCTTTTTATCGTAATATGTTTTTAAAATTGTATTTATTTCTGTCATAGCAAAGCCTAATTCAAGCCATTAGTCTGGTCTTCAGTGTCACATGATCCTTCTGAAATCGTTCTACTTTGTTGATTTTGGAAATCAGTGCTGAAAACTGCTGACAGGATTCTTTAAATAGAAAGTTCAAAAGAACAGGATTTATTTGAAATGGAAAACTGTTACTTTTAAGTTGCTTTTGATCAATTTTATGCGTCCTTGCTGAATAGGAATTTATTATTTTATTTTTTTTAAGCTTAATTTTCATATTAGAGATCTAAGCTACATAACAAGGCACTTTGTATAAATGAAGTACAGGTAGATTTAGTGATGAGTTAGTAAAGAAAATGACTTTTATACCTCCTCATTAGTCAGTCAGTACTATGGGTATACTACTAGGTGTGTTTAAACGGGACAGTGTGGTCTGATTTAAGTTTAAGCCTCGTATCTCGTCAAATCATCCATGCAAGACTCTTACGAATGTCATTCTGTCTTGTTTTACACGCTCCATCTGACTCTAGCTTGATCTGATGATCAGCCTCTTTCCACCCATAAAGCCCCGTTCACACTGACGGAGATTAAATCACTGGAGGTCGCAGTCTCTGTGCTGATGGATGCAAGCTAGCTGTATCCAGCCTATATCCAGTCTTCATTCCCATTGGTAGTCGCCACATTGCGTTGCATCACATTTGGTTAGGATAAGTGCAAGGGTTACTGCAGTATGTTTGCTAGTGCTGTTTATATGCATGTACTGTGGCGATGGGGGGGTTATAATGGCCCTGTCAGATGGTTTGCTTCTCCTGTCTTCATTTTACGAGAAGTGTTTAATCCACCCGTTGGTCGTAAGATCGTAAGCTTTTTGGTAATATAACAGCTCTAATCCCCTGACTGCTGATGAATTGGATGAGAGGCATTACCTTCAGAGCAATTTCTCTGCTCAGCCACTGCAGGAAGAGATATGACTATAAACTAGGGTTTATCACACAGGCTATAGTTTAAATAGACCACTGGCCAGTCTTTTTTTAATTTTTGATTTCTATATTTTATATTTTTAATAGATACCAAATTATGTTATAATATGTGCAATGGAGTCATTCTGGGAGCATGTATTATTTGAATATTAAGTTAGTTTTCACATTTCTGGCGACCCCAATATTGAAAGACTTCTAGTCTGTGTATTAAGAGTAAACATAGAGAATAATAATTTAAAGCCGCCTTAGTGATTTTCTTTTTCTCTTATTGGACAGGTGTCTTCATGGATTATACACCGCTCTTTCCAGCTGTCTTTAGTGCTAACCCTAACTTCTGGATATGCTGTGGTTAATTGCATTCATGTAAAAGCCAAAGTTGTTTTTCCTAGGGCCTTTACGGTGCTGTTGATGGAACAGGTGTGTTGATTAGATCATAAATCACAGCCAGAAGGGGTGTCTTTGCAACATCTGCTCTTTGATCATCTTGCTTTTCCAGCTTTAAACTGGATTTGCATCTTAGTGGGAGAGTAAGCACTGTACCTCAGTCTAATATCAGATCAAACCTGCAAAGTGGTTCAGTTCTAGCGCATCTGGGTTTGCGCCTTACTCTCCTCATATTTCCCATATCCAAAGGCTAATTTTCAGTATTGACAACAGTTACTTTCTGTGAGTTCATTCATGTGTGCGTGTGTCCTCTGTAACTGTTGTTTTGTTGATACGGGAGTTCTCTCCTACTCTCTTTCTAATGAGAATTAGACTAAATTACATCCAGTGCATTATTATTAGCCTGTCAACTGTGCTTATTATGGGCTGCATCTGTTACACGGGGGAATCCCTCTGGCAATATCTTTTTCTCTAATGAGCCTAATAATGTGGCTGTTTCACACCGGAACAGAGGGAATTGGTGTGTTTTTGTTTCACTGGTTTACTTCTTTCATTTATCCGCACCCATCCTTTAGCTTCCAGGTCTGGCATCAGTAATAAGCTCCTTTTGAAGCTGCTGATTGCCTTTGATTCATCTCCAGGCCGATCAGCAGTTCAGAGGAGTGGAAATGTTCAGAGTTCAGTTAGATCTGACACACCTGAGCTTGAACACACGACTCACTTCTCAGTGCTGCCCAGAGGGCAACACTTCTCCTTGGCATAGGGCTTGTACTATTTCTGCTGTTGTTGGCAGGTCAGACTATGCCTTCGACTAGAAGGAGCATGCACCACCTGATCCTGACCATTGCATCATGAAGCAACTTTAGCAGTTGTACATATAATGTAATAATATGAATAGTAGTGTAATATTTCAAATTTTTCAGTGTAAGCACACTTAAATGTCTAAAATGACATCATTTGATCATTCTTATAGACCTACTAAATATTATTGTACCTTATTCATGAGGGTACTACATTATTCTGAAATGGTTCTGCACCTCTGATTCAACTTTTGGAAAGTTTGCTGCAAACCATAACCCCGTGAATGGGGAAAAATAAAATTTAGGGGATAGTCTGCTGCAGCTTTAGTTGATATTGAAAACCATCAATTTTTTTTCTGTTTCTTAGTCAAACTAAGATACTTCTGTCAGCCGCTGAATGCTAAGTTAGGTCACGGTGATCTCGGGTAGGGTTCTGACCACAAATTTAGCCAGTGATTTCTGTTACGCCAACAATTTTGTGCAGCTGTTTGCATGCAGTTGGTTCCAGCCAGCCAATGAGTGATACAAGATATCAACATAAGCGTAACTGCCCTTCTGAGTCTTGCTCTTCTTTACCAGAAGCCACATTGTATATGATCGAAATCTTGCCTCAAGAGACTTCTTTCCTTCCTGTGTTTAGCTTGAGATGTACTAGCCAGCACGAAGGCTCATATTTGAGGTATCCCGTGATTAATATGTAGTGTGATAGAGCAGGAAATCCTTTTCCCTCTGGCATTTCAAAATGTGGTTGGATACCATTTAACCATTATTAGGTTTCCTTAAATAGGTCTCAGATTCTCAATCGGTTTCCTTCACTGCCAAAACCTTGTCACAAAACATTTTAGGTTTGGCGGAAGTTTCCAAGTGGATTAAACATGCTTATTAGTAAATACCCTGTGGTTAGATTTGTCACTTTGTTTGGCAAGATTTTTTTAATTCTAAAGGCAATATTTAAGCTTTTATTTTCTTTAATTGTGTAGAATTAATTGTGATTACTGTAGCTCAGACAATATAAGCTGTCCCATATAAAAAAAAATCATCAATGGGCCTCCAGCGGTTCCTCTTAGCATTGTCTGGTGTTGCATGAAGAGCCCGTGGCAGGTCTGAGTGGGGAGGAAAGGTGTGCAGTTTCGGGAGCAGGTCTGTGTAGGTTGTGGTGACAAATGAGCTGAAAGCTCTGTATTCATTGCACCCAGCTCTCCTGTGCCAGCCCTGTCTTCCCGTCAACTGACAGCCTTTCATGTGTCAACAATACCTCCCACTGTTCCCTAAGCTCAAGGTGCCAGCAGAGGACAGCAGCCTGCGAAGGTGTGGCCTAGGGCTGGGCGGGAAGACTTTATATATTGTGTGACCATAGACGCATCATGCAGTAGAGATTCCACTGTTTCTTTTAAGCCCAGGTAGATCTATGGGTTGGACTGCTTGATGTTTACACACAATGCAGAATCAAGGTAAGAATCAAGGACGTCTGCCAAAGAGGTCAAGAGAAACAAGGGTTTTGTATTACAGAAAGGGGTATTCATGGTTGAAAATACCCAAACATGCATACGCTAGCTGGGCATCCAATTAATGTTTTTATAACAGCTTGACGGATAGAAAAACTTTCACACCTCAGTTGATCTGAATGGTCTTGGACTGAATGGATTTTTGACTGGAATTGAAAGAGGTGTAGACCTGCCTATTTGCAATGCCTGTTATAGCTCAAGCCATAAGCCATGCTCCTAAATACCTTATTCTTCTAAAATATTTTTTCTTTTGTAGTGAATAGGCTAATTGGCCTTATAGACCTGCACTATAAGCCTTAGACTTTTTTTTGTTCTTATTACAATTTATCTGATTGCACTTTGTAGATGCAGTAACCGTTCTATTTGCTGTTTTATTTGCAGTGCACTGAGCACAACTGCTATAGTGTAACACACATTATGTGAATAGTATACTGTTTCTGTATTCTAAATAAAAAGCAAATTATTATTATTTTTTTTATTTATGATTTATTTGAAACTTAAAAGATATCATGTAAAAATATCTATTATTGAATTGGATCGAATCGAATCGAATCGCATCGTATCACAGGGAATTCTGAAGTATCGAAAATAATCGAATCGTTGGCTTAAGAAATCTGTATCGTATCGAATCATCTTGAAGGCTCCGATTTACACCCCTAATATATATATATATATATATATATATATATAAAATATATGCAAGACAGAAGGTTTGTAATGACATGAGTAAATGAGCTGACTCTTTGATACAGAATCATGCATCAATGCTGTATGATACTTCATACTTTCTTCCAAATAGTTAGTTACTCAATCTCTTTTTCGTTTTGCCAAAATGTAAGCGTGAGCATGGTGCAGCACGCTAGGCTAACCCGGCGCAATTCTGTGTTATAGGATCATGGAGGAGTAATAGAGTTTAAAAGGCTAATAAATAAAAAAGCAGACACCGAATCTGTGTAGCTGCGGTAGCTGAATTCCAATCCTCTTCAGAGGTCTTTCTCATCTTTCTTTTAGGATTGGGCGTCACGCTCACACAACTCAGGAAAGGGGAACCGTTTTAATGGCCGTGGTGAGGTTTATCAGGCATGTAAGTGTACTCAGCGCCAGAGCGTCTGCGCGTGTGTTACAGTATGTGTGCGAAGGTTTGGATTTGAGTGTGTGTTCTGATGTGTGTCACTGGACTGTGCGTATGATGCCTACTGGGACCACAAGGACCCCCATTTGCTCATTAGCAACTCCAGCACTAATGGAGGCCCTGAACAACCACACATCCACATACCCTTTCGCTCCCTTTCTCTTATGGTGCGCACACACTTTTCGCACATTGTTTACCGCGAGCGCTTTTCCAGCACGCCCACCCTCGCAGCTCCTGCGGTCAGCACAGTGAGGACAGGAAACATCATTATTCCCCAAACTCAAAATGTCACAGCGGAGTCCGTCACATGTGGATTAATTGCATCTAGAATATGAATGTGTTTACAGAGCATTGCTTTGCCTCTCATAATGAGAAAGTCACATTTCACATCCTGGCTCAATGATACTGCCGTTAATTAGCGGAAATAGAAAAACACAAATGCTAAGTTTAGAATGTGCTTTTGGTTGCTGTGTTTCAGTAATGTGCAAACAAAATGCTTAAAGAGACACAAAAGAGCTTACGGTTCATTTCGGGGTCATTTATGAGATGCGTAACATGGAAGCAACTGTATATATTTTATGCGATAGCTGTATGAAATCAAAGCGATATGCAAGCTGAACACCATAAAACATGCATATTTCCTTATATTCTGTCACTATAAATTGTAAACCGCTTTGGATTTGCTCATAAAGTCTGTCAAATCATGTTTCAACCTTAGTTGCAGTTTAACAGCTGCACTATTACGCCGAGAATGAGTTGGGCAGACTAATAGTAGCTGAAAATGAGATAGAAAAAAGTAGCTTGATAGAGTGGATGTGTTGAAAAGGGTTCGATACAGTATCATACTGAGCAATGTTCCAGCCGGGAATATGAGGTGAATAATTCTCTCCAAATGGCAGCAGAGGTTGACACAGATGTGTGAAGCAGGCAGGGAGCCAGCCGGAAAAAAGGTGAAAAACAGACCTAAATGTCACTCATTTCCTGGCACTTTTAAAGTCCCATATGCTCACCGTACAAGATAGACCATCGGTGGTAGAAAATTATCAGCTAGTTTTGGTGCAAAACACCTGTTTTATGCCCCTGACTGAAACAACTGTGGGACTAGCTGGGTTGTGGTGTTATCTAGCGTCTTTATGCTAGGCGAAACACAAATATATGTATTTTCATGTTCATATTTTCAATATTTCATATTATCATGGTGGATGATAAGGTAAATTAGAATACGGATCGGGTTTTTGGAAATACTTTTTTAAATCAGTGGTCTTAACAAATTGATAATTCAGATTGTTCTGACTTTAAACTGTAAAATTCTTGATTCTGATTGGGTGATTTACCCCTAAAACGGCTAGGAAGTGGTTTATGGTTGGAAACTGTTTCCCCCTCAGAGTACAAATAGAAGTTTAAAATAAGAAACAGTCACAAACACAAGAAATCAAGTCTTAATTATAAGACATACATTCACAATTGTAAATATAGCCACATTCAGAGGTACGTATTAAAGCCCTACTGTAAGATATAAAGTCTTGCTGGGAAATATAATGTCGTGCTGTGAGATATAAAGTCACACTGCAATATACAAAGTCACATAATAACGAATAATTTCACACTGAAAAATATGAAGTCATGTTGTGACATAAGTTTGTGTTGGGAAATAGGCTTTTTCCATTTTATGAGATATGAAATCACATTTGTGAGATACTGTATGAGATATAATGTCAGATTGGAAACTACAAAGTCATATTGAGAGATATAAAGCCATATACTCAAAACAGGAAGTATAAAGCCACACTGCAAGATATGAAATTACAATCATGAAAAAAAGGCTTATAAGTGCAAGATATAAAGTAACAATTCCGAGAAATACAGTTTTTTCTTCTATTTAGGGTTCCGTAGGCATAGCCATTTTACAGCTTGATATCAATTTGCCACCTTTAAAGGGTTATACAGTCTAAATGTATCAGAAAAGGGCCAGCAAACCGCATGACAAACAATTAAATTCTTTCTTTTAAAAAAGAAATCACAGCAATTTCAGCAACTGGGCAAATGTCCAGACGATAACACTGTAATTATATGCAATAATGTGAGGTGTATGAAAGCTGGGACAGACATCAGGAATCACTCACATATTGCCCACACACAATGTGTTCTGCTACTTACAGTAGAACTACTTAGAAACAACCATTTAAGTAAGTAGTTCTGAACACAAGAGCAATTTAGAGCAAAATCTGACCAAACACCCTGACACAATGTACTAATGTGACAACCTCGGTTATAAGCTGAATAACTGACTTCTGGAATTCTAAATTATTGAAAATTAATACACACACAAGATGTAATGGCCACATTCAAAAAACATTTAATTTGCTGAAAGTGGTTTATGCTGATGCCTTGGTCTGGAGGGGGTGCCTGCTTTGGCCCTATTCATTTATTTACCAAGCTTTCAGCACCCATTATCACAGGTGCATGCTGGGTTGCTCATGGGTGTGTGGGGACCAAACACTGCCAAGAAATGTTCAACTTCCCCATTAGCCTCCCTAATCCATGGCACCAGTGCTGTACATTGCAGAAAATGTTTCCCAGTGTGTGTGCGAACGTTCACAAACGATTTTGAGTAAATGGGAAAAAGCGGGCAAGAAATGCTCTTGCAATTAACCTCTTAGCACAATTACAGACAAATGAAGCTAATATTATTTAAGCAAATGGATTTGAAGGTGTGAACATACAGGATTAAGTCTTTGTTGATATAATGTGTTTCTTTCCTTTTCTCTCTCTCTCTCTCGTTCTAATTCTCATTTCATTCTTACACAGATTCCATGAAGAACCATCTAGGCCCCTTTAGCAGTTCCATTCATAATGAACATTGGTTAAAAGAAGTTGATTTTGCTGAGATCGGAAGAGC
>JAUCNO010001819.1:9495733-9514105 GCA_032353835.1 Enteromius viviparus
GTACACATTTTTAAAAAATCGGAATCGAAATCGTGAATCGGCCAAACTTTATGAAGAAACCTAGATTTTTTTTTTTTTTGCCATATCGCCCAGCCCTAGTGTAGATGTAGCCTAAATTCCAGATAGTTTGTTTGTTTGTTTGTCTATCAAAACTATTATAGTCATTGTGAAATAAAATGTAACTAAAACTACATACATTTTACATACATTAAATTTTAATGGAATAAAAACAACAAAAACAAAATTAAAATAATAAAAGCTAAATAAAAATACTTTGAAAACAAAAAACAAAAGCACAGCTAAATTACTAAAACCTTAACTAAAATTAAAATCCAAACTAAATGTATTTAAAATAAATTCTAATTCAAAATAAATGCTATAATAGCTTAAATAATGTGAACATGAAATATGTAACATGCAAAAATAAATGTTTCTGTTGTAGTAAATCCAAAAACAGCCTCGATGGTGTTTGTTTTTTGGTGCCACGTTAATGCCACGTTATATGATAAATATGTAGTGCCGCTATGATTTTTAGAAACAATATGCAAAACACTGTAAGCAGTCACCCAGACAGATATTGAATTTCTCTAATGCTGCTCTGATTATTCATGCAGAGAAAAAAAATATTGATTAGACCTTTTAAACCCTGATTAATTCCATGTAGGTATGCATAAAATTTCCTCTGACTGGATTACTGATTACTCAACAGCTTAAATCTGAAATGTCACTTGTGTATTGTGGAGAGTATGAATATGTAATTGCATGTTTGTCTGTTATTTAAGGTCAGCCAATGTGTCTTTCATAGGATGCGTTTAATGTGCGTTTTCGTATTTGTGTTATAGGTAAGCAGTGATGATGCGTTGTCTGGCAGCCCGTGTTCACTACAAGACCCTGATAGTGATCTGCGCTCTCCTCTCTCTGCTCACGGTTGTTCTGTGGAACAAATGTACGAGCGAGAAAGCATTGCGCTTCCTGCCCCGGCACCCCCAGCCCCCTCCCAGCCCAAAAATAGACAGCCATCCGCAGCAGCCCCAGCCTCCCGAACCTCCACCTGTGGTCGGCGGAGTGCGCTATGAAGAGATCGACTGCCTGATCAATGACGATGTCACCATTAAGGGTCGCAGAGAAGGCAGTGAGGTATACCTGCCCTTCAGCTGGATGGAGAAGTACTTTGAGGTGTATGGCAAGGTGGTACAATATGATGGCTACGATCGTTTCGAGTTTTCTCACAGTTACTCCAAAGTATACGCCCAGAGAGAGCTGTACCACCCCAGCGGAGTCTTCATGTCATTTGAGGGGTATAACGTGGAGGTGCGTGACAGAGTCAAGTGCATCAGTGGAGTGGAAGGTGAGTTCTGTGGTAATGGTTATACCTCTTCACTTATGATCGATCTTCTCTATAATTGTTGAAGCTATATAGACATCAAATACATGTAAATGCAGTTTACACCTGCCATCTTAAGACATGCATCAAAAGCAACCAATTTTAGTTACTGAACCTTTATTTACTTTATATTATTAATAGCTGGTGTTCAATAGATGAGACTGCCTGGGGTTGTATGGACTGTAATTTGGTCCACACTGTCATTAGTATGTATTCAGCTACCAATAAAAATGTAGTAGTCCTTGCTCTGTTGGCCATTTAACATTGTTTAAATCCATTCAGCTGGTTTTCCCCTCATAATTAGAGCGGAAAATGTGAGAAAAATCAGCAGATTCTGCCTGGGACTACTCATAACTGGCTCTCCTAATGTGTCTCACATAGTTACTTTCTCCCTCATCATCAAGATTCACCTAAATACATGTCACATTAAAGTAGCACTTAATTGTGGCACACTGGGAAAAGTAAGAGGCAAAGCGACCTGCCTCGTTTCTAACACAACTTGTTAGTGGCCATTAATAGTCATTTAGAGAAGTCCAAGAGGAGTTTCCTGGAAGCCAGACTCGAATGATCTACGTCTGGTTCTTGGTGAGTAATGCACCCTCAATGGACTATACATTAAGCAAATGAAAGTGGGATTGATTCAGCCAAGAAGTGAATCACAAGAGCTTATTTGATGACCTTAAACGTAATGGAGAATAATTTTGCACTCAGACTCCCATGCGTCTTCTGGTGAATGTCAAATGAGGAAAAGCAAAACCAAATGAAAGCAAAATCATTTCATTTTTTTTTAAGGAAACTAAGTGACAAGCATCTTAAAAGGAACTCAGAGAAGACACTTCATGATAAAAAAAAGCTGATTATGGTAGTCTCGGTTTTGTCCTTCAGAGGCGTTTTACTGTCCAGAAACTCAATTTTTCTCTCCACTGTGTCAGTGATCCATCACTGTTTCACTGCCCTGACAGATTACTTTCAACCATTTCCTGCTGGCTCACTCTTCTCTCCACCTCTCTGTCTCTTTGCAAGGACCGTCCTTCAGCAGACGGGGTTAAGTGCCCTGTTCTAGCCATCACACTGACAGAGCAGAAGTCCAATCCAGGTCTTGGATCACATCAGACTAAAACCACCATATAAAAGCTATTAACACAAAGTTTGTGATGCTCTCTATAAAGAGAATAGAGGGTCGCTCAGTGCCATATACTCTTCTATATTCTTTTATAATGAGACTGGGTAATGAAGTAATCACTTCTTAAGCAAGTATTGAAAATGAGGTCAGTCTGATCAATACTTGAGTATGAAGAATGCCTTCTTAATAACTTTATTATTGAAGACGGTGCAGCGTTTCACAGTGCTTTACAGGAAACTAATGCCTAACAAAGTGGAAGCATTTTAAAATTCTTAATTGGTTTTTATATTTATTTAAATTTTTAAAATTAATATAAATCTAATTCCGATTAGGCAGAATCTGTAAGTGTGTTGGCGTAACCTGCGAGAAGCGTGTAAACCAGGGGTCACCAAGTAAGGGCTTGATTAGAGCTGGTTCAGGTTTGTTTGAGTAGGGTTGGAGCTCAACTCTGCAGGACCAAGTCTGGTGAACAACCATTGCTCACTTCACATGCCCAAAGAAATGCAGTGCATTTTAGAGTGCTCTGTTTAAAATGCTGAAATTCAGCACATTCAGACATGCTGGTCTGAAAAGCTTTCACTCTTTGCAAAGTCATTGATCAGCATTCAGGATTAAGCCACTTTCGACTCTTTTCTGGTGAAAGCTTTTAAAACACGCAGACCTTGTTTAGTGTGTGCATTCAAAGGACCCACTTTTTTTGTAGCACCGCAAAGAGGCACATTCATACCATAATCTTTGGTGGCAGGTGGAAAAATTGTCTGTGAGTTGAGATGAAATTCTCAATGTCTGAGGGAGCAAAAAAGCAAAGGAGTTCGTAGACGTCCCTTGCTTTTGTTTCTTTTTCTAGCCTCTTCTTCTCCATAATCAAGAGCCAGTCTATTACTCTGAGTCTGTTTACATGGAGCCGCTCTGTGTTCTGCACGCTACAAAGAAGCTCTGTAGCAGTAATGACCGTGTAGGAATGAAGGAGCCTGTAGGGAATCATCTGAGGTTTGAAGCATTGCCTCCTCCAGTAACCATGGAAAATTAAAGCATGCACTGCCTCCAAGCACAAGTGTAACATTTAAGAACAGGCTTGAGTCCAGTGTTTAAGGAATGTAATGTTGATGGTGTGCCCTTCTGGTGTCCGTCAGTGTTCTGAGGTAATCATTTAGCATGTATTTTTAACTGTCCAAATGATTATGCCAACAGAAAACAGCTTTGATCGCCTCAGAAGGTTAAATTCGGCATAGTACGAAATTATGGCCATTTTTTTAAGGTTTTGCACATGCAAACACCCAAAACATAGCTTAATTAGAGGTTCTGTTACCTCGTTTTCATCCCAAGCATCAGAGGAACAAAAACAGTGTGTTGAGCTCAGAGGTAATAACCCACATGAGCCTGCGGCAGTGTGTTCGAGCAGAGAGCCTATTATCAGAGACAGCGGACAGACTCATCAGTCTCCGCTGAAGGGAAGAGAGAGGGAGAGAGAATAAAAAGGAATGAAAAGGAGATGAGTACGGAGGGTGACAGTGAAAGAGAGCTCCTTTTTCCTCCTCCTTCAGTATGAGGGATGGCGTCTCCTCCAGCAGAGGATCAGAGTGCTCTGAATAGTATCTAGGCCAGGGAGCGCCTCCTCAGCCCCCATCTGCCTCCTGATGCAGGTCCCACTTAGAGCCGGCATGTGTATGTGTGTGTCCTGGAAAAGCGGGAGGCAGTCTCATTGCTGTGTTTGTCATCTATATTGCCTTGTTATGTCTGTGTTTAACCCTGCATGTGGTTTTTTATGTGTATGTTTGTGAATAGATCCTTTTAAGTCCGCTATAAACCAGCAGCGTGGTTGCAGTGTTTTGCCTGTGGCTTGATTATTGTCATTCCAGGCTGTAGAGGAGATAATCTGTGGCTAAAGAAAAAGATAGAAAGAGGGTGAATGAAAGCTTGGTCAACCGTATCTCTCAGTATTTATGTCAGTGCCGAAAGCATGACTTTATGCTACAGGCCAAGGCTATTTGCTTAGGGACATCGGTGGATTTATCCTCGCAGTGTTTGCTGTGTTTATATTGAGCTAATTGAATGTTTATATGTTTTCATTTGTCTCTGTGTACTGTGTATCTGATTTAAACTGTGTAAAATTCATTAAACCAGAAACAAGATTATGTATAATGTGTGAAGATGGCATCGGTGCAGAAAACAGTTCTTCAGATGATCACACTTGAGTTAAAAACAAAAAAGACTCCAGATTAAAAACGATCAAATATTCAAAATCTGTATCAGTATAAAACTGGCTACATGCTGAAAGAACAAGGTAAAGAAATTTGTGATTTTTGAGTTTTATGTCAATGTGGTAAGTTGCTATGTTGCTTGGCAACCAAAAAGAAACTGGTTGGAGTCTAAAAGCCAATAACCTGCATTACTCAGGAGTAATTATTGAGCTTTCAATTTCAACTGTTATTGAACATTTAATGGTTATAGTGTTGTTTTCTTTTCTTTTTTTTAAAGCATTTTAAGGGGTATTTTAGGGACTAGGTTTCATATTCAGATATGCATCACATTTTATTTTTGGGTCAAGGCACTTCCAAGATGCTGTTTGATTCTAGTATCAATGTGAGTACCAACACAAGAACTATTGGCAAATGTGTAACATTTTACCTGCTCACAATGAGAAAATGCCAGCTTTGTTTTATCGTGTTATTCAAGTGTTCAGTTTGCCACCAAAACTTTACACAGACACACATCATGCAATATACACTGCCATTGAAAAGTTTGGGGTCATTAAAGGAAAGGAAAGGACATGATATGTGGCCAGGTATGGTTTCCCATACTAGGAATTTGTGCTCTGTGTTTAACCTGTCGTAGTGCACACACACAGCTGCGAGAAGTGAACAACCACACACACACCATGAACACACTTAAGGAACACACTTAAAGCCTACCAAAATGACATGTATCTAAGAAAAATTATAATATTAAAAATAGTAATGTTCTAAAATATTATTACAATCAAAAATTGTCATATATTTTGTATTTCAATATATTTTTAAACATTATTTATTTCTCTGATGGAAAAGCTGAATTTCCGTATACGTTATTCTTCTTATTATAAGTGATGATACAGATGTGCTGATTAACATTTTCATGGAAACTGTGATACTATTTATTTTATTTTTATTTATTTATTTGTTTATTTTTTATAAAAAATTTAAAATGAAGAATAGAAAGTTTTAAAATAAAAATGCAACATGACTGATTAAAAAAAATTATAAATCATGCTGACCCCACACTTCTGATTGGAAGTGTACATATACATTTGTTGCTCTTCTCTTCAGATTTAACAGTCTCTATCTCTTTACCTGGTTCCTTCCTACAGGAGTACCTTTGTCCACCCAGTGGGGCCCTCAAGGGTATTTCTATGCTATCCAGATAGCTCAGTATGGCCTGAGTCATTACAGTAAGAACCTGACAGAGCGGGCTCCACACATGGAGGTGTATGACACAGCGGAGGATAGAGACAGCAGGTCCAGCACGTGGACTGTCCCTAAAGGCTGTGCTCTCACCAGATTCTATGACAAGACCAGAACAACATCAGTACGACAGTTCAGTGCTCCAGGTACAGAAGCAGATATTGAACTACATGCTTTCAGTTTATTTTGTCGAGTTTCATTTGTCTGGTGTTCTTTTGTTCTTTATAAACTCTGTTTTTTGTTCTGTTCTGTTTAATTTTAATATTAATTTTTTTTAATTAATATTATTATTATTATTTTATGCCCTCCAGATTCACACTTAATATGTATACCATTCATAATCAGTTTGACAAAAACAGTAATTTATCTTTTTAAAACGCCATTTAACCCCTTTAATCTGACGAAATCAGGTTTTCGTCATCCCTAACTGTTTTCTTATCTCTTCTGTGTTTTTCTCTCAGTGTATTTGCATGGCACCTTGTAGTTCTGCTTCATTGGGCATGCACATAAACCCCCTCAAAACGTCAAAACACTAAAACACTCTACTAACAGTGCCCCATACACTACCATTGAAAGATTTGCAGTCGGTTTTATTTTTAAAAGAAAATAAGAAAGGACTTATTAAAATTAAAATAAAAGCAATCACAGATATTACAGATTTTGGTGATACTTTATGGTGTCCTTGCTTCAATATTATTATACATTTAAAAACTAAATAATACTAAATAACTACATGCATTTACTATAGGGTAAGAATTAGGCTTAATATGCATAATTAATTGTCATTATATTAGTAAATACATTTAACATGTCTTACATGTCCATAATTATGGATTTTTGAAAATGACCTTTCATGCAGTGTATAACACAGCTCTAAGTGAATAAAGACATCCTGCAAAGTTATATACAAGTGCACCATGTGTAAAGTTCCTGTCTCTCAGAAGAAAGAGTCGACTCATTAAATCACTAAAATATTTAACCGAGTAGTTTTTAAAAGAGACCCAAGCTGTTCCATGGTGACATCAAAGTGAAACATTAGCATTTTGGAGACCCAATTGCTGGCGTGCAGACCTGGGAAAAGTGATTTTAAAATACTCATTCGTTCTTTGCCACTTTGTGGCACTTTTGAAGCTCACAAACACTACTTTAATTGTTAAATTGCTGATTAGCATCATGCAAAGAATGAAAACGAATCATTAAACAAATCATTTGGGAGTTGTTGAATAAATAAGGTAAAAAAACCTAAAAAAAATTTAAAGTGTTTTTTTTTACCTTGCATGCATGTTAACCTGTTGTTGGGACTCCCAAACCCGAAATATGAACCTTTCATAACCCATACTTGGGGGAATTTGAATAAATGCTATTTTTGAATTTTCTATTCACGAGAATATCCTGAAAAACCACCAAATCAGCATATAAAATGATTTTTGAAGGGACATGTGACACTGAAAAATAACTTTTTAAAATATATTCAAGCACCACTGTCAGTTTTTATAGATAACAAAGAGGCTCTTTAACAGCTGCAGTGCTTATTTCTCTGTAAAAATAGAATTATGAAAAAAATAAGAAAGCATTTTCATTTTTTCAGTCACCAAATTGCACACATGGGATTATGGGGTATCACGGATAGTGGCAGAAACATCTATGCAGCCTTCAGAAATCAAACAGATGGAGGCATCACAGTAGACAGTACATTCTGTTCCTTCCTCAGAATGCTGCATAAGGCAGCATTTTTGGAGTTTCGGACACACCATGCTTAGCATTGAGCTAATCAATAGCCATTAGAATTAGCAGGGCTGTCGCGCTGGCAGACAGTAATCGGTGTCATCACCCGGGGCATTGATTAGAGTGGGGCCAACTAGGACACACTGGGTCCAAGGCTCCAGCAGGGCACTGCCTCCCTCTTGCTCTCTCCGGCCTCCACATCCCTGCTATTGATAGGAGGGTAATCAGAGCAGGACAGTACAAATCCACTTAGTCTCTGCATTGCCTTAAGTAATGGATTTATGAGTGCATTAAATAGTGGTAGGGGCTGTTTGAGCCAAAATGTCCTTTGCTGTGTCTTTTTTCCTTTGATTTGCCTTTGTCCTTTATCTCTCTCCTGTTCTATTTTCTGTGTTGCTTTAATGTTGTCAATATTATTCTGTCTTGCATGCATTTTCTTGCTCAAGTCCTCAGCCTCATTCTTGTTCTTCATGCTTTCTTTTCTCCTCTCAGTAGAGAGTATGAGTTGGTTTCCTTTTGGTTCGGCATAACCTTGTCAGAAGGCAGCACAGATAGAGGCGGTGAGAGGGATTCGAGTCTTAACAGTGAGAGATGACTTTAGGATAAAGTGTTGAATGTGCATTTCTGGAAAAAGAGAGATAAAGTGCTTTGATTGAGAGTTTGTGATCTGCTCACTTTGCAGCGAATGGCACTGCAGCGGTCAGCTTTAGTATAGAGGAGACAAGAGTTTTAGCTCTGTCCAATGTAAAATAGACTGCTTAAAATTTGTTCATGGTTTAAGCTTCTCAGCCTCTCAGACGCTAACTTGTTTGTTTAATTAACCCCTGGAGAAAGTATCTAATGAAACCCATCTGCTAGTTCTATCCCATTAGCGTGCGTGAGAGTCTGTGTTTGTATGGGGGCTTGTGTACTTGTTTGTGTATACAAATGATACTGTAAAGGAAACAAAAGAATGTCGACGATGTGTTATACTGCTAATATCACAGTGTTTGCCAAAAATATCTCTGTATTTAAAAGATTTTGTTACCTGACAACAGTTTGTCATCTTATTTGGTGTGATGTGCAGCAATAATCGGAAGTACAAGTGTGGAATTCATCAGTAGACAAAACTAAAGTGATGAATAAAGCAGCAGCAGTCTGCAAACAATGCCACATTTCATGCCAATCTGCCACACAAGCTGACATTCAACAAATTCACACACTTCTCTAATAATATTAGATTTTTTTTCAGCTGAGCTGCATTAAGCTTCATTTTATTTTGAAGGAATGACCTATTTCGTCTAACATAAACAATTCTGTACTCAATTATTCACTTGCAATGGTTTACACTGCTCTGTTGTTAAAGTCTGTTTTATTAGTCACATTTTAATAGTGTCTGCCCCATGACCTTGTTAATGTACCAAAGCTACAATTTCTGTTCCTGCTGAACTTATTTTTTTTTTCTATTCCTTGTCTCTAGAAAATTCAGAAGGCGTCTCGCTTCCTCTCGGCAACACTAAAGATTTCATCATCTCTTTTGACCTGAAGTTTACATCAAATGGTAGCATCTCCGTCATCTTGGAGACCACAGAGAAAGGTCCTCCATTTGTCATCCACTACGTCACCACCACCCACCTTATTTCTTTCAAGGACCATGACATCACCTACGGAATTGGCCCTCGGACAGCATGGACCACAGTCACCCGTGACCTTCTCACTGACCTCCGCAAAGGCATTGGCCTCTCCAACACCAAAGCGGTAAAAGCTACCAAAACCATGCCAAGACGTGTCGTAAAGTTAGTGGTGCATGGCCACGGGTCGATAGACAACATTACAATCTCCACCACTTCGCACATGGCGGCTTTTTTTGCTGCTAGCGACTGGTTGGTGCGCAACCAGGATGAGCACGGCGGTTGGCCAATCATGGTGACTCGTAAACTTGGGGAGGGTTTCCGTGCGCTGGAGCCGGGTTGGTATTCGGCCATGGCACAGGGCCAGGGCATGTCCACTTTAGTGCGTGCCTATCTAATGACAAAAGATGACACGTACCTAAAAGCTGCTCTGCGTGCCACTGGACCTTTCAAACTGCCTTCAGAGCAGCACGGCGTCAAAGCTGTGTTCATGAACAAGTATGACTGGTACGAGGAGTACCCCACAATCCCTAGCTCCTTCGTTCTGAATGGGTTTATCTATTCCCTCTTAGGCCTGTATGACCTGGCGCAAACGGCGGGCGAGAAGCTCGGGCGGGACGCAGGTCAGCTGTACAGCAAGGGAATGGAGTCCTTGAAAGTTATGCTGCCCCTGTACGACACAGGGTCAGGCACCATCTATGACCTGCGCCACTTTATATTGGGCACAGCGCCCAATCTGGCTCGTTGGGACTACCATACGACGCACATCAACCAGCTCCAGCTGCTGGGTACTATCGACAACTCGCCCATTTTCAGGGACTTCGTCAAGCGCTGGAAAAGCTACCTGAAAGGAGGGAGGGCCAAGCACAACTAAAGCGGAGCACACCTCTACGATCTCTTCAGGCCTTCACTTCCTCTTCCTGACTGCCACCACAAAGGCCACTGTGTCTAACAAGGAGAAAGAACGGCTGAACACTTTAGATTTTTCTGTTTGAGACCGTAATTGCAGTGCTTCTGTGTCTGTGCTGAGGTTTTAATTAGGTACAAACGCAGCTGCTTGCAGCATGTGTCTGGATAAGGTAGAGGGGGGGCTTTTAAAATTCAAAGCTCCAGATCTGCAGGTATGGGTAAGAAACGTGTCTGCTGAGATTTGCCACATTTGGGCTCACTTCAGTCGAGATGAGGAATAGCAAAGCAGCTTTCAGAGCCTTCTTCCAAAGCAAAGCTCAGAAGATAATTAGTCATTAATTGCTGAGAAATAAATCGTAGATAACAAACTTTAGCTGCAATAGTTATTTAAGTTCATGGCCTGTGAGTGGAACGTTATTGCATATAAGCTATGGATAAAAATGCTGAAAATGTCCTTAAGTGTAGCATTACTTTTTGTCACAGAGCACTGAAGGTTCACTCGCCTTTTGTTCAGCCCAATGTCCAGCGTTCGGTCTGCATTTCATGATCCCACAATCCGATTGAGTCACTAATGCGGCCCAGTCCTGCCCATAATGCACTTAAAGCTTTTGAGAGGTGGTTGCAGGTCACTTGCTTCATGTTTACAACAGATTTCAGGAAACATAGCTGTAGTTTAAGACACCACTGTCCAGGAATAACAGACGCAGAGGCTGATTTTTTTTTTTTGAGACGTTAAATCTCAGTTCAGTCGTGCTACATGTAGACTGGTCATGCACTTTACTTGTGTGGCATGCTTGGGTGTGGTGAAGATGCGTTTGTACAACCATGTGATGAATTCTGACTGAATTTTTGAAATCAGTAGGTTTTTTTTTTCTCTCTCATGTCTTAATGGCAGTGAATAATTTATGAGGTAATTTTTAACATCCGTTTGCTGATTGCAAGTTTATTGTAGCTGTACCCATTTCCTTAAACTGACACTTTGGGGGGGGTTTATCAGGTGATTATTTTGTACAATTTATTTTTGGATACCTGTATTATTTCTCTTGACATTATTTTATTTTTTTTGAAGTAACATTAATTGCAGTAATATGGGGGGAAAAAATGAAAATGTTTTTCACATTTAGTTGAATGACATGCATCTCAGCCAAGCAAAAAAGATGCTGTTTCATGTGTTAGAAAGATACTAATGATCATTAAAATGGAGAAATGATTTGCATGTAAGCATCTGTTTTTTTTTTGTTTTTGTTTTTTTTTTTTTATCCCAAAGCATCTCCTCATGTCTCCTAAATCCTTTCTGAATAGTGCAGTCAGGACTGTAGATGGAATTAAAAAGAGTTTTGGCCATCACTTCTCTGTTTTTCAGAGCGGTCAGCAGCTTGACCTCAGCAGTAAAAGCTCCACCTGGCTGAATCTTGTCGATCTAAATCTTACCTAACCACAGCTGCTAAGATGCTGAGATTTTATCCCATTATCTGGCATCCTGCTGTTCTGAACCATTTCAAACAGATGTTCACATTCCAGCGTGAGCTTTCAGCTTCAGATTTTTTTTTATTATTAGAAAATAAATGTCAAAGAAGAAAAATGTGGCATTTCTGAATGTTTGATATGAAAGCTTCTGATTTGTTTGGCAGATATAGGGTTTAGAAAGTATGGGTGCTTTAGACCTGAGGCATAGCTTTTGTGTTGACCTTTTTGTTTTAAAAACCCTGTTTTCCCGTGAAAATCAGGTTGCTTGTAGTCTCGCCGACACAGATCTCACATATAATACTATGCACATTTCATACTTGCCGCTAGTGGACAGACAGAAGTATATTTAAAGAGGAAACAATGTTAGCATGAGTGAAGCAGAGAGCTACGTTTCATTTATACTGTACCAAAGTCTTTAAAGTTTGGGTTATTTTTATCTGAAACTTTAGTTTTTGTATTGTGTATTGAATTTGTCTAGTTTTAATTTTTATTTAATTTTTTTTTCATTTGGAAAGATGATGTGACTGAAGGAATGCTTTGAGGCGGTATTTTCATGCCACCTTCTTCCGAAGAAATGCCTTTTGATAATTGAGTGGGTATAGAAGGGACCTGGGAATACTATTAATCACTGCTATCATGGGGATGTGTGCAAATCTTGATGTTGAGTTGGCATTCAGTGCTACATATTTCAAAAGGGAAAAGAGACTTGGAACACTATGTCTGTTCTTGAAAGCCTTGTTTCAAAGCAGCCTCCTTTTCGAGTTTAGTTTACCAAACGTTGTTTGCATTTGAGAACTGCTTAGAGTAAAGCAATGTTAAAGCACAACTATAGTTTCTTTAATTAACTTATTTATTCTCATCTCTTCCTCTCTCTCTCTCTTTTTTGTTTTTAAACAATGTTTCCAGTCTGGCGTATGAGCAAAGCCTTCCTCTGCAAGCTGCTGCAGTTAGAAATGTAAAACAGTAGAAAAGAGTAGAACAGGTTGATCATTCTTGAGTTGTACATTGACATGCGAGCTGTATTTCACGTGTATGCAATAAATGGTTTAACTGGATCACAACAGCTGCACACCCAGAGGTTGTACAGACTTTGCAAAGGAAGCACAATGTGCGATCGTTTTTATGCAGGACAAATGTTTATTAAAGTCTTTGTGCTTTAAATTGCTTTTTTAAAATTGTATAAATAAAGGTATTTCGTTTTATACATGCATTTGTCCGGTGTGTTTCTTTTTCCTGTGTACGGCACATCAGACTTTATCTCGTTTTGATTTTGATTCATTTGTTCAGTCACATATACTTCCTCACCAGAGCCGAAATGACCAGTGTCGAACACTGCCTGAGGTGTCTCCTAGCATTTATCTCCAATGTCCCTGTTCACTATAATCCCCACGACATTCTCTCTATCTCAGTCACACATATGGACAGTGCGGTTTAATTACTAGCTGCAGCCCGGGGTCTGATCCGGTACATTAAACTTTCTCCTCATTCTTCTGTCCTGTCTCTGCCTCTCTCAATAGTCTGCATGTTATTTTAGCCAGCATTAGCTCAGCTCATAGCACTGGTAGACAGTGGGTAAAGGCGCCCCATAGAGCTCATCTTTTAATGACTGTCTGATCAGATTATCTCTGTTTTTACCCAGACTCAGCCAGCTGACGTCTGTGGTCTGTCTGTAGGCAGTGAGGAGTTTATTTCTTTTAGGCTGAATAAATAAATGTATGTAAGAGTCATTTGCTTACGAATTAGCCTAGTTTATGTTTTCGTTGTATGTTTTTGACTCAAGTTAGAGTCATTTGGTTGTGATCATGCTGCAGTGATAACACCGTGTAAACTGGCTGTTTTTACTTTATCAAAAACAAGTGTAGTCTCATACATGAACAAATACCTCTGATGAGCTGATCCTTTTCTCAGATCAATAGACAATCATAAAATGATCAAGTAAGATCCTAAGACGGGCCAATCTTTGCTAATCCGTGTTTGACTCATGCTTGTGATTAAGCAGAAAAATTATAATTAAAAAGTCTCTTTGACTTCACTGGTCACACTGTTTTTGCTCATAAGAGCAACTCAATATATAGTCTTGCTTTAATTTTGGTATAAATGTAGTTTAAGAAACTTTTTAGGAACAGCAAATTATTATTATTATTATTATTATTTACAAATCAAAATTCTTTTAAAAGGAAATATCTTGAGTAAGGAGTAGATCAATATTCTTTCTCAGTCAGTTTATTTTTTTAAAAGCGAGACATTACAGAAAAAAACATTGATTCTATTTTTTTATTTATTTTTTGCCCACTTCAATATCACTTAAACCAATGCTTTCTTTCAGTTTCTTTCTGATCTATTTCCAGAGAGATTTGATGATGAATATTTTGCCTCATTTATTTAATGTGATTAACATGATGTTTTCATGACTGTTGACTATTTATTTAAACTGCATGATAGAAAGAGATCCAAAATCTCCTTTAAATAAATAAAAAATAAAATAGTTTTAAACATTAACAGATTTCTGTTCTTTAATTGTATGCAAATATGTGCATATTTAATCAGATAAGGCTGCATTTGCATATTTAAACAACATTTTGTAATCCAGTCTTCGTGTTCTGTGGGTGATCAACTGGGGAAGCTCGGGGATATCTATTAGTTACCTCCCCATTCACCCGTGGTATCTTGCCTTGCAATGTCTTTCACTTGTTCAGAGATTGCCTCGCTCACACATACCTGCAGTGCACAGCAAAACAATTCCCAGACTAACACCGAACTGTCAAATATCAGTTTATTCTTGAGTGTTTCATTACATTCAACTCATGTCTGCCTCCCTGATGTCTGCAGCAGGCGTTTCAGTTGTCTGCTTGGTTTGGCATTGTAACAGGACACAGTGAGTGATGTGGCTTTTGTGTCTGAAAGGTACACGCACACACTTGTGTCAATTCCCATTTATGACCTAATACCTCAGCTATGCAGAGTTCAGACTCCTCTCATCCCGCACACCCTGAGATGTTCTGATATATTCTACCCATGGCTCCATCACTGTGACCGAAGCGACAAAGATATCAGTGCTGCAGATAGAAACAGACAGATGTGGAGGCAGGAGTTGACGCTAGCATATTGTAGCAGTCTGGGGGGGGTCATGTGGGCCATGCCCTCCGCAGCACTGTTTGATTCTGTCTGTCTGCATCTGCCCTCCACACCACTGCTGCTGATGCTTAATTATGCAGTAAGCAAGGTCGCACATACACACAGAGCCTTGAATACTCCCACAAACATCCTCTCATGTTTGCCCTCCAGACGATGCACACACAAACACACACTTAATGAAGCAGATGAAGAGTGTTTGAGCTGAATAGAGAGCGAGAGGTAATGAGAGAGTTGCTGCAGTGATAAAACAAACGTCCTTCTCTGCTAATCTAAGAAGACTGGACAAGTGCCAGTGTTATGGTGGATATGTTTCTTAAATAGCCTTTTAGATCATAACGTATATGCAACCCATGGAACCCAAACTCCTGATTTAGGTTCGGTGTAGACAGTCTTATCGTTTCAAATTGAAAGAGAGATAAAGAAAAAAAAGAGATGAAATAGCATAACTGATTTCATATCTGTAAACATTCAGTTCTGCTCCTGCCAGTCAGTTTCTTTCAGAAATGATTAGAAAGAAACAGATTTGAGGTATAAACATATATATATTGCTAAAAGTCAGGCCAAATGGAATTTATATATATAAATAGATTTTTACCAGTGAAGCAAATACTTATATTTAGTTATTCTGTGCATTTTCCCCTTACATTTCCCCTTTGAAGTGATTTTCATCATCAGTGTGTCTGACTGTGTTTCCCTCACGCAGACATTCAGACAGGATTTAAATAAGGAACCATTGAAAATAAGAATCCTTAAACAAAAAAAAAAATGAAAACTGACAAGGTCTTGAAGAATATGAATTTTGATGACACTGGAAACAGAGACGTGGTGGGTTATTTCAGATTAGAAAATGCTGCCATCATGGGGTGATATTTGGCATTACTGTTACATAACCGCTCAAAACCACTTCACCACACCTTCACCAGCTTAAACAGATTGTGTAATGTGTGATACTATACTGGTATGTTTTCAATAGAATTTTTTTTTTTTCGCAGGGAATGCTTGATTATCTGACCAATTATTTGTTTGACATATAAAGTATTATGTTCAGAGTAAATGTTACAAATGATCTTACAAATGTTATATAATTATAAATAATGTCACGCATAATTAGTAGATTATGCATCACTTTTCCCTAAATCCCACTAATTAGTTTTGATTGCATTATTATTGAAGGCTGCCGGAAATGTCACACTAAAGCAAATAATGATACTGTTAATGGTGTTACTTTTTACATTTACATTTACATTTATTCATTTAGCGGACCAAAGCGACGTACATGTGGGGAAAGCAGCAAGCAATTAGTCCTAAAGAGGCAAAAGCAACTTGATCTCTTGATCTCTCACGCTTTTTATTGTTATCCTTTTTTCCCCATTCTGTCATGTTGCTTTTAGCTTTGCTTGCCAACATGCATCTAATTTCTGCCAAGAGGTAATAAATACACTACCAATGGTTACAGTTTGCATTATGTTTTCTTGAATAGAAATAATGTTTATGCATTGTCATTGTAATAATACAGGCGGGCGAATGGTAACGGCTCTGTGGATTAACATTGTAAATATATGTCATTTCACACCCTCTATTCATTACACACTCTTTCTGAAACTGCCTTAAACACACCACCCTGGATGAGCAAGTGGGGTCTGTCCCAGCGGGGTTTTTTTGGGGGGTAGATATAATGGGGCAGTCCTGTGTTTAAAATATACAGTACTATATATAATACACCTGGTCAAGTTCAACAGCGTTACGCTTGATCTTGAGTTAAAAATTGTCAGAGAAACATGTTTAACCTGCAGAGAAAATTGGATTTCCTAATTCTTGCAGATTTGTATTTGCCTTTAAACTGATTTTCTATAGGCTACATACAGTACACATTAACCTTCAAATGTTTGGTATCAGTAAGATCAGTATGTTTGAATATTTTTAAAAAAGTGTTAAAAATGCCATAAAACAATATTGCGAAATTATATTATAATTCCTATTGATATAACAATATCTAGCTATTTCAGTGTATTGTAAAATGTAACTTACTCCAAAACTGAATTTCAGCAGACAACCTTCAGTGTCACATGAACCTTCAGAAATGGTTCTAATGAGCTGATTTGGTGCAATAGAAACATTATTATCTGTTAAAAACTGATTTTTTTTGTGTTAAACTCTTTCTGACCAAAGACTTTTGAATGGCAGGCTGGAAACCTATCAACAAATCAGTTGTATTTTTGAAGTGAAACTCTGACCTCTGAAACAATGTGCTCATGAATAGCTCCTGTGAGCGTTCTCACCTAGCCGGTGTGTCAGGGTGTGTGTGTTTCAGGTGTGGATTCAGCACTGTGTGTGTGTGTTTATCATAGAGGTTGATGTCTGTAGGTGTGATGAAAAGGGCAGGGCTAAGCGAGCCAGTCTCAGATCAGGTGGAGTGGAGTGCATTTGTCTCTCTGTACCGGCCGCTGTGTTGATGTATGTCTAAGTCAAGCACCGAGGGCCATTCATCTGGGGAACATGTTCAGCCTTATCAAGCTTCAGCGTGTCTTCACTGTCCACCAAGTGCCCAAAGTAAGTTCATTTATTAACAAACACAAAACCATCACAACAAACATATACTTAACTAGCTGGAGTAGTTTACAGTGTTCTTAGTATAGAAAAATGGATGGTAGGAAGTAAAGAATCCTTAATTTTTTCATTTACCCTCATAACTGAAATCTGATGTGAATATAAATGTTTTGAACTATTGCTGGCTTGTCTGTGAAGGGAACTGTTTTGCTGTCTTTATTAAACAAGGTGTATTAAACTCTTCTCTCATGGTAGGCATTTCGCGAGGACAGCATCATCACTGGATATCGACACCCCCATAGTTCGGCCACAGACTGTGTGTTTAGTCTCTTTCAGCTCACCAATGAGACCCTCAATGTCTGGACACACTTTTTACCAACCTGGTACAGTAAAATGAGTTCATTTGCGCAATCTCTCTCACTCTTTATCTGCCATGCTTGCTTTCTCTCTCTTTCTCTCTATATGCATTTCTCCATGCCTTTGTCACTTAGTTATCTTGTAACCCACAGATAGTATGCGAACTGACACAACTTTGGCCCTGGGTTTCATGGCAACAGTGTGTGTGTGTTTGCGTGTGTGTGTATGGTGTGCTGAGACTCACAGTACGTAGTTTGACTGGAGAATCTCCACATTGGATTGTTACATCCCTGACTGAGCTGAGCTGCTTCTAGCAGAGTTCACCTCACTGGAGGTTCACAGAAGGTCTGCCATCACTGTTAATGAGCTCCTGTTTGGTTCTCCAGATGTAAACATGCTGGAGAGTTGCTCATGTCATCTTTGATTCTTTGACTTCTGTCAGTCCATTTAGTTTTCTTTTGATGTAGATGTTTTATCTATTTATTAATCATTTTTATGGTAAAGTGTTACTGTAATGGTCAGACCTACTTGCTGTCATTGCATCAGTTATTTCTCCAGACAGAACTGAATTCATTTCAAACCTCATTGTCATTAATATGTTTCACTAGTTCCCACTACCTCGGCGATAAAATAGCTTGTTTGGCGAACTGTCCGGGGGACAGGCAGGGAGCCCGG